>VZTR01017359.1:87278-162841 GCA_013400775.1 Chaetops frenatus
CGCGGACGGAAGTCGAAGAGACCTTCAAACTTCCCGCTCCTAAAAATGTAAGCTTCGCAAAGACGCCTCTAATTTTCAAGTGGCTACATGGAGTGCCCATCTTAAAATTAGCCAATCCGTGGGCTCCTCACCTCTGCTGGAAACTGTGCCCCAGCGGAAGTAGAAAAACAAAGAAGCCCCCCCAGGAAGGAGAAAAAAAAGTTGTTGTCCTTTAAACCACAACAGTACTGTATTGGAATGCATACTTCTGAGGACAGAATCCGCTGTGTTTGTCAGAGCTTTATGCTCCTTTTAATGCTGATCACCTTGAGCTGTTGCTGTTAAATAACTCTGGGGTACCAAGATCACTGCAAGTAGACTCCTTAAGGAATGGGTGGGACTATGTCTGCAGTGTGGAAATCAAGTCAACAGTTTGGGAGTGACAAGACCTCCATTCTCTGCCTCTTTGCCCTCTCACAAAATAGTCTTCCTTAAGGTGCATACCTTCTGTAGCTTTTCTCTCCTAAAGTCCAACTAAACACCTCTTCTGGATGCTAATCCCAGTTGTGGACCACACTTAATTTTCTCAAAACGTCTGCAGAATGGAACCTGAACATGAACAGCTTATGTTGTACATCATCAGCTTAAATGACAACTACTGATTTGTTGGTATTTGTTTTTTTTAAAGAATGCTGAAAAATTCTTCCTGCAAGGTGTGAATGTAAGCACGACCCTGCCTTCTGAAGCAAAAAGTAAGGACTTCTAAAAAATCTACTCTCCATGATCACTTCTATAAATATTAAGGGTTGCCTGCATTAAATAATGTAGGAGAAATGTTGGGGATGAGTGTATCAAATTTCAGTTTTATGAGCTTACAGCTCCTGCTCTTCAGGTTTATATAATAAGACTTTCTCTTACACAGATCCAAAATTTGAAGCATCAAACAGCAACATGAGTGACTTGAGAGCTTCAGTAGGGAACTCCTACAAGTGCAGTTCTGAGGAGAATCTGCAGGTCGGGGACCAAGCCCTTGTCAATGTATTTAATGTTCAGATCCAGGTTTTCAAGATTGATGGAGACAAATTTGGGCCAGGTAAGAGACTTGCGTTTGGCAGCCCCTTTCAAACCCAAGATTTGTGAAGTATACTTCGATATAAATATAACATTCTGTAGTCAAATGTCAGCTTGAGGGTGCTGTGCTTAGTCTCTGCATGCCCCTCTGCAGATGATGTGGAGGCTAATTAAGATGTCTGAGTTGAGGTTAGTGTGAGAAGTATGTAAAAAGCTTTGAAACAACTTGGGCTTCTTCCCGACAGTCCAGAGAAGAGTAAGGAAGGGTGCTACCTTTCCTTCAAAACTGTGTGCAGACAGTTGTGCGGAAGGGGCTGTCCCTTGTGACAATGGTGAAAGCAAAATGACTGTGGGAAGGGTCACATGGATGTTTATGATGGCTAAATTTGTGCGTAACGAACAGCTCTTGAGGAGGAAACAATCTGTATAACCTCCATATCATATATACAGCTGGTACTAGAAAGACTTCATCCTGAGTGATCATAGTTAGTGGACTTGGCTTCCTTTTCATTGTTGGCAAGCTAGCTGAGCCAGTTTTATCTACGTGCTGAAAGCAGAATGCCCAAGTTCTGGATGTAGCCATCTCTTAGTACACTACTACCTAACATGGATCTTTTTCTCTCTTCAGTGGAAGAATGTCAACTGGATGAAAATAACATGCTGATCCCTATAATAGTTGGTGCAGCCCTTGCTGGTCTTGTTTTAATTGTCTTGATTGCTTACCTGATTGGCAGAAAGAGGAGCCATGCTGGATATCAAACAATTTAATTACTTGCACTAAAATCCAGTGTAGATGAAAAGCAATTGCAAGAGGTTGGGGGAAAAAATCCCCCTACTTTTCCCCTGAACTGGTTGATATTGTAAGGTAACATCTTTTCTTGCAAATTGCATCTTTAAAGTCTGCTTTATTAAATGTGAAATCATCTTGCAGCATTTAACTATGCACAAAAATAACTTCTGAAGATTCTGGTGTTTAATTTTGCTAACTAGTTTTAATATTTACCCACTTAGAAACAAGCTAAAAGTTTTTAAGGGTGCTTTTTTGGAATTGGCATAAGATCATGTCAGCTACAGATTCCAGAGAGGGATGTTGCTAACTCTGACTCAATTTCAGAACTCTTAACAAAGGGAAAAGATTCATTATTTGCACCGCTGCCATTGAGTGATGATGTTAAGTATACTGATGATGCATTTGAAAAAATTTAGTAACAACTGACAAAATTGAAACCTAAAATCTGAACTTCACCTTGTATCTTAGGTGTGTATTTTTTACTAAGCTTTAAACTCAATGCCTGGCACATGCAGGGTGTGAACGACGCAATACTCAAACCTTACAGGAATTCTTTATGATTGGACACCTCCCCTGTTTGATATTTTTGATGCTATTCCAGCTCGTTAGGAGCTGGTACTTTTTTAAAATGGGTGTTATTTTTATTTACGTTTTTTTGTAAAGTGATTTCAGTCTATCCTGTTGGAAGGTTCAGAGAGATCCTGTTACTGCACATGTGTACAATATCAATCTCAATCTGCTGATTCTATTGCTTTAAACTTGGCTGGGGGGGTTGTACACTTTAAGGATCAGTTCTTATGTATGCATTGCCTGTAACAATGCTAATAAAGACACTTTTTTTTCTGTATTTCTTAGTATTGCTGATCACTCTTAAAACCATTTCTTGACCATTTATTGAGTGCTGAAGTCCTGATTTGGCTACATTTGGGAAGCTTCAAACAGTCCTTAGTGGGGAGTTACCTTAAGCAAGTGCTTAAGGTGTTTTTTTTTTTGTGGCACAAAGGCAAGCCTTAATGTGTGTGTGTGTGTTGGAATCAGGCTCTTTTGCACTTAGTGTTTGGAACAAGGAAAGCTATGGGTCGGTAACCTGAGACCTGGAGAAGTTAACTCTTCAAACTGCCACTTGCTGAAACATCAGTGCACTGGTCTGCCTGGCTAAGAATCGCTTTCTGACAGTGCTGCCAAGTTTCTCAGTCGAAGGACTTTGTAAATTACTTTTGTGTTTGATCTTGAAGTTGGGCTCTCACCACAAAGTAGGAAACACACATCTGCTGAGGGCTGTGTGCCTTGTAATGTGCTGGAAATGAACCTTGGTGTTTAAAGCTTCCCTGCCTCCCTCCTGCAGTAAGGCTTTGGTGTTAGCAGACCCGCTCTGCAGGGCAGGAACTGGGGCACACCAAAACACTGCACAGAACACTCCTGACCACGAGAACCTAGTGCAGGGCAGTAGGGCAGGTGTACTTTGGACCAATGCCCTGTGACTCTGGAGGTAGCTGGAAGCTATGAATTTTGCTAGTAGTGAACAGTGTTTCCTAATGCCTGCTGACATATTAGGAGTATGGTACTGCTACTGTCCTTACAGTTCGGTACGGGAGAGACAAGGTGTATGTCTGGCACTGTAAAGGAGAGGATAGCTCAGAATCACTGTCAAGCAGCAGTCCTTAGTTGTCTAGAACAGCATTCATCTACTTCCTCTGAAAAAGGTGATTTTTTTTTTTTCCCTGCTGAGGAATGAAAAAATCTCAATTTGCAGGATAGGGGAAAGCCATGCTTCACAAGGAATGAAGAGATCTTGGAGTGAAGTCTGAAAAGGATTGTGCTGTTAAAAGGTGAGGTTTTCCACAGTAGCTGTTGCCCAGGGACCATAAAACCCCACAAAGTGCTGATCTCCAGTCATCTTTCCTCCTTTCACCAGCTGGAAGTAGAGGATTTGGCCACGAGAGGGCTCTCTATGGACAAGAAAGCAATTCCCAGATTCCTGGCCCCAGCAGGGCTGGAAGTGGCATGGTGCCAATACAGACTTAAGGACTACCCAGTATCTTCCCCTGTCAAAGAAGTCTGCTCATGGATGTCTTTAAAAGTGTTTTTCCTCAAATTTTTAGGGACACAGGTATGTGAGAATTGCACTACAGCTGCTCTATCTCACACTGCATAGATCAACTGCTAGCAAAGATGACTGATTGCTTTCTTGCCCTGCATGTTGCTGTATTTGAGTTCCTTAAGTGAGAGCAGTGAGGAAAAAGATGATTGTATTCCAGCCAATGACTGGCAGTCAGGACTCAGATCACATATTTTACTCTCTACACCAAGAAACAGACTCTGACAAATTAAATTAATTTATTTTGTACAAATGGTAATGGTGTCACAGTTAATACAGTAATACATAATTTTATACATCTGTTTTCTTTTAATATTACAAAATTCCCTGGGACTGTTTTTTTAAAAGGAAGGTCCTGACATTGATCACATTCTAGCCTGAAAATACCTTAATCCTTAAAAAATAAAAACAACACACCACCAACAAACAAAAACAACCAGTTCCAGTTATCAAATCTGATATACAGTACAAAGTGTTAACACACTTACTTGAAAGGCAGGAAAAATTGGTCAAGTGTCAGTTAATTCATGGAAAGCTTAAAGTGTGCTTTAATCAGTGCAAATAGAGGAATGCGTCAATTGCTGTAGTATCTGACCACCTGGTTACATCTGGCACATTATCCCTGAGAAAGCAACTTCTCCCTGCAAGTCTCTCGGAGTTTGTTGATTGTTGCCATGGATAAGCTTCCAGGATCTGTGAATATTTTCTGAGGGCAAATGAAGGAAATTCTTAGTTAAAATGCTGGTTTGGGACAGCATGCTAGAATTCTCATGAAATTCCCTGAGGTGTGAAATCCCTGCTTCGATGTCCATACTGTGAAATTGCTCAGTGCTCTTTGGCCTTCCTGTAACAGGGTAACATCTTCATCTCCTGTGCTGCAAACACACAGTAAACCTGCAGCTCATAACGAGTGCAGTAAGTTACACTAAAGCAGTCATAGAAAATCTGGTGTCCAGTTGAGATTATTTTAGATGGCAGTTGGTGGAGAGTGGCACGTTTAGAACATATTAAACTGTCCTGGGTAAAGTGACAAAGCACCAGTGCACTTCTTGTGTGGTGCTAGCAGAGGTGGTTCAGGCTCTGGAACACACAAAGAAACCAGTATCTTCCTACTGTAAAAAAAGAGTTTTAATCCCTCACAACACTACCTCTGTTCCTCTTCTCTACTAGGCTTTCCAGGGGAGTCATGTATATATATGTAAGAACTTGATGCAATCTGAATGCCATCACACATCTTCAATTACTCTTTTCCTTTGTTTTCACTTGTTGTTCAAGAACAATACATTTGTTTCCACTACTTCACCTAGAACTTCGGAGTGAACAAAACCGTGAACCAAAGCTACCAGTTGATGCACTTTAAACTACAGTTAAGTTATGTGGGCACCTCAGTTCTCTGGAGCTGTTAAATAACAGCTCTAGAGATGAGATTGTAATTGAACCAGTTCAGAACAGCTTTCTGGTGAAGAAGCCTTCAAACTAAAAACCAAGGTTCTCATCTGGGGGAGGAGGCATGAAGATACCTATCATCACCTCTACTGGTACTAATACCTGTACTGCTGAAAAAAACCCCAACCCAACAATACAAATCCAAACACAAAGGTACGTGTTTCAAAGTTACAGAAGAACCTAACCTAAATTATTTACCAAACTGCCTTCAAAGTCCCATTACTAGAGTAAATAACAGTTAAAATTCTTTTACTCAGGGTAACTGCAAGAAAAAGGTGGTTGATTTTCTAAAAATAGCTGGTGTAAAATTTAACACAGTTAAAAAGTGGGGAAGGAAGTCCTTCAAGGACAAGTGTTAGCTTCAGCCTCTGAACAGGTGTTCTTAAGGCAGTTAACATTTAATTAAGTTCTTAATGGAATGGAAAAACCCCTCAAACATCTCCCTTCTAAATTAAAGCTGTCCCTGTGATTTTTCTCTTGCTCCTTTAATTAAAAGACTTAAAAGTGTCAGTAAGTTAAGCTAGTTTTTCTGTATGAACAAAAATGAAAGTATAAATGACATCCTACTGCAACTGACCTATACAGGGATCTGCCACGAGCATGAAACTCTCTGGGGGGTAAATGTCACCCTCCAGGACGTGGTTTTGTGCACACTGAGCAAACAAAGATAGTGGAGTTGACCAAGTGATTTATGACAGATGAGCTATTACTTGTTTTGCAGCTACCACCTTTTATGTTTCTATCTTCTGAGATAAGCCGTGAATCTAATGTTTTATACTGATGTGGCACCCACTGTATTAACAATTTACAAGAATAATTCTTGGGTTGCAGATTGTCATAGCACTTGGACACTCCACTTAATGGATTTTTGTCTGGAAATGAGAACCTGCTGCTACCATCCTGCTCTAAACAGAATGCTGTGTGTTCTGGCTCTACAGCCACTTAGCAGTGCCAGCTTAAAATTCACTTTGTGCTTATTCAACAGTAGTATATTACAATTCATCTGAAAAAAAAGCACAAGATCAATATCTATAGTTCACTGGAAAAATGCACTAAAAGAATTTTCTCATCAGACTTCCTGCCTTAACTGGTAAAAAGGGCAGAAAGCATTTTCTTCCCTGTATGTCAGCCAATGTGGATGGATTGCTATATATTGAATTAGATAATAACTATTAAATATATTATTTAATTTGTAATAATTATTAAATATAAATAGTTTAATATATTAATCTATTTCTTACAAAGGTTAGAGTTTCTTATTTTAAAAAACAATCCTAACAGCTGCGTTTCTCCTAACTGTATCCATATTTTGCTCAGTGAAGAACATTTCTAAGTCAGTCATGGTTTTAATGTGAAATGACGAAAAGCTGCAGAGAATTTACCTGCATGAAGCTGTGACACTCTGTTACAAATGTTCCTTTGGTGATCTGCTTAAATTTATCACAAATGTCAGGGAAATTCGTGGCTTCCAAAATAAAAGCTTGGTTTTGCTTAATCAATGTTAAGGCCACACGGAAGATGATCTTTGACCCTTCATAGAATAAACAATCCCATATTCGGAGCACAGTCTGCAGAAAATGAGATAATTCTGATTAACCTTGATTTCAAGTAAGCAATTATTACTGAAGCAGTACAAATGAAATAATTTGGGTTGTAGTAAGAGAACTTTATGTTAACAATTACCTCCACTGGAAGAATGTCAATGAACAGGCATATAAACCAGCGTGACACCACTAGGGTCCACATGACTCCATGTCTTTCCATCAGCTCTGCCACAGCTGGAACTTTCATCTTCACAAGTTCTCCAAGGACTTCCTGATCAGTTTTCAGGCCCAACATTGCAGGACTGTAGTAATCTTGGAGAGAAGACATGAAAACTCAGGAATCTGTGGACATGATCTTTTCATGACCTTGAAGAGAATGTCCTCTGCAGCTGAATGTATAAAGGCACGCTGAGCCTATGAATCCCAAGGTGAAGTAAATTGACCCACAACACAAAGATCTCTGCACTGTGGTCATACAGTGCTGCTCTTTTAGCCAAGGCTGACCCCTCAGCACAAATGCTTCATTCATGCCTACTCAAGTCTTCTTTCTCTCTGATATTTTTTGGCAATTCACCCTTCCTTCCCAAAGAAGGACCATCTAGGTGGTTTTTAACTGCTAGCTTAAGCTACAAAAACGTTATTAATATTTAAACAGTTCAGTACAACCACCACCTCCTTCCTGTGTGTGGGGGCTCCACAACTCCCACACAACACCCAGAGAGGTAACAACCCAAGCCACCACAATACCCTGTGGCCTTTAGGTCCAGTCAAATTGGAAATGCAAATTCCCCAGAATGTCAGCCTGGTCCAGGAGTGCTGGAGGCCAGATACTCCCCATCTCCTAAGGTGTGACCTAGCCATTAAAGTAGGAGTTTTTCTCTCCCTTTCTCTGAGCCAAGAAAATCACACTTTTCATAGAATAATTCTGAAGGGAAGTGAATGACAGATCCCTCAGGCAACATCACTTCCTACTTAATTTAGCTGCTAAACAGGGATGTAAATAAGACCTACATTCCTGCACTTCTGGTCACTGCAGTAACTGGCAAATTCACAATTAAGAACAACGGAGCGCCCTCTGGCTGCCAGTGCACAGCCTGTTTGTCAGGGTGAGCATTTCATTACCAAGGTGCAGGCTGAATAACGAGCGTCTCAGCTCTATAAACGGGGAGCTTTGGGTATATTTAAGGGAAGAAAAAGATTTGGTTTCAATTCATAAGTATTCAAATGCCCCAGTAAGGGACAACAATTACACAGAGCTTCACAAACTTCGTATTTTGGGTTTCTATCTTGACAGAAACATTTAAGCTGGACGTGGCTGCTCCAGTCCTGGAAGCAACTTTTGATGGCTCATGAGTGCTTTGCTAACAAGACCTATGTTATTAAGTTTGTTTATGGAAAGAAACCAGTGGTAACACAAGCACCTTTCTATGCCTTTCTTTCCTTCACTGATTCTGGAAAGCTGCAATTCAGGTTTCTCTGTCTTAAGTGGTTTCTACCAAGGTCCCCAGACACAGAGCATTGGCCAATAGTTCATATAAAGGTGAAGGAATCAGACCAAAGTCTGTTTTCCTGAAATAGTTCTTATAAAACCTTCAAGTGCCACAGGTAAGTTTAAAAATATGTCTGAACTATGCAGTACATGTATAACCACTTAAATTTCTGTAATTTCACAAGAGCAGTTTAATATTCCCCTCTTTCCTGAACAGACTTCCCACCCCATGAGCTGTTTGCTCTACATTTGTTCTGTCCAAACTCTAGAACATCTACAGGAGTTTTTAATGGTACTACAGAGCATTACATTCAAGATTTCTGTTTGGGATCCTTTGTTCCCCCTGAAGAGTGAGATGTAAAATTCCACTACAGACCTAAGAGTCATTTCCACTCATATATATTCTTTAACCATCTGCCTTTCTTGTAGGGAAAGCTCCAACAGCTAAATAATCCAACAGCTAACAAATAATCCCATGAAAAAGTGTACTGAAAATATACCATGACCTCAGAGCCAACACAAAAACCTCTCTTTCTGCATATGTTGTATTAGTGTTGTGCTCATTTTTGAACTGGAATGCAGGTAACAGTAACATTAATTGGCTGAGTAGATCTTTTTTAAACTGCTGCTTTAATGCAAGTGAAATCTGATCACATCTCAAATAACAAGTAACAGAACAAGCCTTTTCCCTTTCCTATTCTTCTCATACATCCACAAACCATTTTTCCCTCTTTTTTTGTGCTCCTGAAACATGTGAGTACTGAAAACTTCTTCAAATTACCACTGGCAAATGTCCTCAGGAGGAAGGACGGCAGCCCACTCGCTCTGCTCTGCTGCAATCATCTGATATGCTGAAACCAACATCAGCTGCTATTTTTAATCTGTACAGCAAAGTAAATGTCAGGATCTCAAGAACACAACTGGACACCTGCCTAGCTCTTTGAGAGCTGGCAAGCAAAAAGTTAACAGGCAACGTGGATTCGTCACTCCACAAATTACTAAAGCAGCCAGGAAGCTTTGGTGTAAATTAAAATTTCATTCAAGTCTGCTAGAGTGTACTGCTGGACAGAAAGGAAAAAAGGAACTATTCATCTATCTGGGGCAGCCCCCTGCTGTTCCTCGTGGAGCAGTAGCAGCTCCCATGTGCCCTGGTACACAGCACTGCAATGTTCAGCCCAGCGCTGCTGCAGAACAAGTGGGAGGAGTGATTAACGATTTATGCAAATGCCAATAGCTGAGTAGCAGGGGTTTTCAGCATATTAGCTACCAGTTCACAACAGAAGTTAGGTGAAAAGAATCTGCAATCAAGACATTTTTTCATGCAATTACTATACATTAATAATAGTTCATGTGGGTATTAATCATAATTATTACACATAATAAATATGTTCTTATAATTTTCTATTTATTTTTCCTGTCTATATACTTTTATACATAAATCTATGTATATAAAATTAGCTGCTCAAATTAGGAAAGCCACATTTCCAAATCCTTCAGAAACATTCCTGGAGGACATCATATTTCTGCAAAACTTACCCACAGATCACTTACAAGGAGCACCTTTCACAGTCCACATCTGGTTTCACTAGGGAAAATGATTTTGTAACTTGGTTCAGTGCCTAAGTGCTTGGTAACATTTAACCTTCACGGCTCTTCTATTCCCATCTTATTTACTAGGGTTTCCCAGTCATTAAGTCTTCTGGAAATGTCCCCTCAGCAAAAATCCTGCAGCTCTCCCTTGCTGCAAATGCTTCAGTATGAGCCCTACTTTCCTAATATTTTGTAATTGCTGCTCTGCCCAGAAGTCAAAATATCCTTGTTTATAACCAAGTCTACACAAGCCTACCTGTCCCCCACACCACAAAGCTGTTTTTCACAAAATACAGTGCAATTATTTTTACTCATCTACCATTCAAACACATTAGCTTTATATTCCTTCCATATCTTATATCTTACAAATTATTTGAAATTTCTAGATTTCCATGATACATATTTAATTAGCATCTTAATTATTTTTCCCCTCTCAATAATCTGGCAAAATACTGAGCAGTTGATGACCCAGAACAGACCTCAGTCAGTAACTGCTCCCAATCTGCCACTTATTAATTAAAAAAAAAGTAGGCTAATTATATTGTGTATCTGTTGATCTAGGTGGTTTGTAGGAATGTCCTCTGACAAAATATTCCCCTGAAAAAAAAACACATAGCTAGATTGTTTCCTTTTATGCTTCATATGGTCAAATGCAAGTGGTAATTTTTAGGTGATCCCACACCACATTATTTTTCATCACATTTTCTGGAAGGCAACAAATTAAATACTGTGTTATAAATTATTACTGTATTATTAATTTATTACTAAATTCCAGAAAAATATCTAGATGAAAATCAAGTTTCTCAATATGCAACTGCATTTTCAAGTACTTTTGTAAACTGATCTGAGGCTTTCTGTACCTTCCTCTCACCTTCCCCTTTGTTGCTTACCCCTGGACCTGCTTTGCCCAGTCCATTGTTCCGAGTACCTGCCTATGGATTTTGGATGCCTTGCTAAGTTTAGGAATGCCTGAGAGTGTAACAGAGGGCAATGTGAACAGCATCCCACATGAAACTCATCCTGCCCAGTGCCCCTTGCTCATCCTTCACTGCTGACCCACAACAGCAGTGTAGCCCTGAGGCTATGTTGGGATCATCAGTTTCTTCCTCTTGGAGTCAAGCAGCAAACAGGAAAAGCCAGCTTCAACAGCTGCCAGCTACTTTATTGCTACTGTACAACACAGGTGACCACATGAAGGGACTTCTTCCCTTGATAAAGGGCTTTTTGTTACTAACACTGCACTGTCTGTGGCATGCAGTCACTGAGCTGGAAACCTGTTCTGGCAGAGACATTCCTAACACTACATTTCATTGTCTCCCTGTCACAATAGTTAGCACCTCTCTGGATCTTACCAGAATGTCCAGGACTAAGACATAACTGGCTGCTTGTGCTCCAGAACAGTAATAAGATTTGCAGGAAATAAGGATAAAGCTTGTAGGGACTGTATGACCTTGTTCTCTGTTACAAATAGATTAAGAGGTTCCAAAAATAAAAGTTTAAGAAGCAATACTCTTATAGTCTTAAATTCTCTCTACGAGTCAAGAGCTACAGAAGTTAAAAAAAAAAATCCTTCCAGTCTGTTGTGCATATGTCAGGTTAAATATGCATATTCCCAGTGGAACGAAATTCTTAAGTGTTACAAAAATACCCAAAACAAGACCTCAGCTCTGCTGCTTATCTTCCAGCATTTCTGACTATTATTTCAAGAGCCTACATAGCCCAGGCTGGGACAGAATGATTTGTCTTGGAGATCCAAATGAACTGAAAAGTTAAAAACTGGCTGGTTTAACTTTTCTCACAATCTAAGCAATGCAAAATATTTTATTCACAGGAATATGTTTATAATGTCCATGAGAACTGGGGTATGTATGTGTGAGATGATAATGTTCTCTCTCCTCCCATAGTAGCAGTAGTAGTTCATTTTTATACCAACCAGCAACACTCAAGAATGTCTCCTTGCTGGAGATACCATTTGCTACCAAACCTCACTGGAATCCAGAAGGGAAATAGAGCAGGCCTAAGGCCTGACAGGAAGAATCAGAGGTTTCCATGAACAGAATTTCATGAAAAGCACTCATTTCTACATTTCAAGTCAAACCCAAAACAGATTTCATCATGTGCATTTGCAGGGAAAAAAATAAACATTTAAAACATACCAGCTTTTGTGTCTTCCAAGCATCTACATCATGAGCCTTACATTAAAAGCTGAACAATCTACATTTGGGAAGAAATCAGAAAGCCACAACAGGAAAAGGAGGAAACCCAAGAGTACTGCCAATTCTTTTTGCAGTATCAGGCCAGAGTGACCCCTCCAGGTGTCCTGGCCAGAGTGATATCCTGCAGATATGTGGTTAAATGGCAAGCTAAAACCTCTTAACTATGTTATTTTCAAAACACAAGTTCCTGATTTTCCAGGGAACAGGAAAAAAAAAAATTAACAAACAAGCAACCCAAAACAGGCTCAAGCCATATTTTATCTCTTCTTTCAAACTAAACTGACCAAGAACATCTGTCCTGGGGTACTGAACTCACACCACAACCAGCATTCGCTGTATCATTCACAACTGAACATTAGCTTTAAAAAACCATAAGAAAACCAAATTTAGCTTGGACAGCTTAAAAAATGGGAATGCAAACATTTTATGAATCCTTATTGGTTGATATTGAGATTACACAAAATTTAGAGTAACATATCTTGAGAAATTACTTACTA
Organism: Chaetops frenatus; assembly: GCA_013400775.1. NCBI lineage: Eukaryota > Metazoa > Chordata > Aves > Passeriformes > Picathartidae > Chaetops > Chaetops frenatus. Next base: position 99,999 of record VZTR01017359.1, read on the forward strand.
TTAACACCTTTCCAGCAAACACAAAAAGGCAGTGTTTGTTTCTACATAATGCCATCTGCCTGTATTCATCTTTTGCTTCTTGTCCCAAACTTGGAAAATAGATCCCAGGGAGCTGAAAGAACCCTTTGGTTTTCCATTTGCATTTCATAGAGCACAGTGGGATTCTGAGCAGATGTAGTAGCTACCTGCCATTTGGAAACTGAAGAAGGATGCTTGTTAATTAGAAAGACAATGGAAAGGCAGGCAAAGATATCATCCTTCCAGGCACTTCAGAAGGCAGAGATGAAATACAAAGAAACAAAGACTTCATGTGTAACCCCTCAGAGAAACAAATTGAAGTTAGCAGCATGTTGGAAAACACAAATGCAACTTTCACACATTCTAGTTACAGAGAATGAAACTGGCTATGTTAATTATTTATTTACATACCACCTTTCTTATATGCTGCTTAGTATGGATATTTGCATCATTTAAAACTAGTCCAGCTTAAAGTTATAGATACCAAAACATTCTCATATAACTAAGATATAACTAAGCAGGATACTGTTGGCCAGCTCTCTTCCCTGTCTCCCCTCTTCATATCTGCTACCATTGGAATAGCTCCTTCTGTGTACAGTGGCTTTTTCACAGTATCACTGAGCTGACAGACACCAGGAGACACAGCACATTCCCCACTCGGCTGGTTCCAAACAGCCTGGCCTGACTCCAGTCATTGTACCCCATGAATTGTCCTTCTCTAAAGAGTTGCATGCTTTGAAGAAAGTCTGCAGCTTATGGGGCTGACACTGGTCCCAGGAACCAAGGCTTTTAATTCACAAAACCCTTTGACAGACTTTTATCACCAATTTCCTCAAACTCAGAGGAAATTCATGAACAAGCATTGAAAACTACAACCGCTTATCATGCCTGCTGAGGAAACAAACTTTTTAAAAAAAAAAAAAAAAAGCTTACAACTGTATAATGGGTCTTAATGACTGATGACTTCAGCTGAATAAGGATTCTTAGATCTGTTTTTAACTCCTCCACGGGTTTAGGAAGAATAGATATTTTATCAGTTGACCACACTGACAAGATTATTCTTAATACCTCAGCACAAAACACAGCAGTGATATCCTCTCATACTTAAGAAGAACCCCAGTGCAACATTTTCATCAGCTCTTCACTACATTGCTACCACAGGGACCACTGAGCACATTACTTGAGACTGGGACAGAAGCACCTTAAAACAGAGAGCTGGACCAACACATACGGTTCTAATCTGGCACTGGAAGAAGGAGACCAATCCAACACTTTGGTCTGAACAGAAGGGGAGTGAAAGTCACAATCCTCTTATTTCGAGCTTGAAGAAGCTAACAAGAGAATGAATTTTACTCTTGAAGAAACAGGTTTTAGAACTGTAAGAGGAACAAGACTTCTCCACTACCCATCAACTGACAGCTGAGTAAAGCACTCCAGCCTTATGAACATGACCACATGAAATGCAACCAAGATTGCATTTTCCAAGCACCTCTCTCAAACTAAACACTTACTTCTTGTACATTTAGGTAGACAAAAGTTACCACTGTACATGATTTTCTTAATTTAATTTCCTTTACTCCCAAAGCACATCTGAGACCAACACATTCTTTATGTTGCCACCTATGCTGCATCCGCATTATGTATTTTGAAACAGTATCAAAGCCTGCTGTCAGTGCTTCTTTCTACTATGACATATTTTTAAAAACCCCAACAGTTAATAGAGTTGAACCTTTGAAAAAACCCTCAATTTTGCAGTATCTTAAGTTGCAAATACAATAAATCCAGAGTAAGCACATCTTAGCTCAGAAAACGCCAAAGCAATCTTTGAATATATTCACTACTGAAGAGAGAGTGTATCATCTCTGATTATGACATAAGCAAAACTGAGGTTAGAAAACTGCACCCAGCTCTGATATTTACAATTCAGGCAGAAGGTTGAAGAACTGGAAAGGACATGAAAGAAAAGATTATAAACACTACTTAGAAAAACTGAGTTCTGTAAGGAACCTCTTTATTGGTGCATTTATGCAAGAAAAATGAAAAGCGAAGTTAACCACTTCATAGGGAAAACACAACAGGCATTGTGGGCTTTTCAATGTAGTAGAAGAAAGTCTTAAAAAGAAGCAATACCTGAAAATTAGGACAAATCAAATTCCAATTAAAAAACATAGCAAGTGTTTTTAAAAGGAGTGATTTACAGTTTGAATACACCACAAGCAGTGGTGGCAGGGTCACTCTTTCAAACCAAGTCTGGGAACTCTCAGATATCTTGACCTGGCCTTGAACACTTCCAGGGATGTGGCACCCACAACTTCTCTGGGCAGCCTGTTCCACTGCCTTACTATAACTCTGAGTAAAGAATTTCCTCCTGACATCTAAGTGTCCCTTGTTTTAGTTTAAAACCATTCCCCCTTGTCCTATCACTAGTTGCTCTTCATCTTTTTTTAAACCTCTCTTTAAATACTGAAAGGTCACAATGGGAAGAATTACTACTATTTCCTCACCTGGCTTTTTGTATGGAAAATCCAGTTACATTTTCAGTGGTATGAGTCTTGGTATTTAATACACAGATAACTTCAAGCATATTAATACATTTTATGGGTATTTACAAATTAAAATACAAAACTGTATACTGGGATCTGCTTTGAGCATGTATAACCCATCATATATTTGTCAGTTGATATGTTATGCTTTTTACTGTAGAAGTGACATATTCAGGAAGGCTCCATTATTAAATTTGTAAATGAACATACAGAGCACTGGCTGACCATCAAAAAGTAACAAAAACCCAAAAAAGCTGCTGTGCCTTTGCTGCATTAATTCCACAGGCAGAACAGCACAGTCCCTTTAGCATGGAGATGGCTCTGTCAAAAGGATCATTTCAATACCCCATGTGCACAAGTGCTTTCACAACTCAAACCATTAGATAAAACTAGAAAAAAAACAAAACAAAACAATGATAACATTCCTCCAACATGGCTATTCCAATAAGACATAAAACACAAACTAAGTAAGCTTTGTGCTGCATACCAAGGCTTGGCCATGGATTGGTTTTTCCACATCCAAAAAAAAGGTGATCTCTCAAACCCACACTTCAGTGTTTACACCACTCTACCTACCTTCCTCCTTGGTATGCAGCCAGGGAATTCTACCTTTGATCAGTCCTAGCTGAATTAAGATTTCATTTGACAAGTTATTTTGCTGACGGCTTTTGAAAGGGATGAAACTTTGATTTACTGGGGAGACAAACAAGCAAATAGCACTGTCTGCACAGACAGCCAAAGGCTACAGTCCCACACAGAGTAGTACCACGGATGGCCTACTGAAGATACTTTGAGTTCAATATAATCAAATTATATCAACAGAAGGCTTGGTTATGCTTGGTTATCAGAATGAAGGAGGCATTCTTGACTTTTTCTTGGTGGAATAGGTCCTGCTTCCAGTGTAAATAGAGTTACGTCAAGGAACACAATAATCTTCAACGTTTTTAAACACTAAGGGTGCTTTTGCTGCATGGCTGAAACTTAGCATGTTTCCTCACAAAAGTAAGGCTGACAGAATGTATATTCTTTGTCATGTGCAGCAAGCTTCTATTTCATACAAAAGTGTAAGAGTTCTACCCAGCCACCTAAAACACACCTACTAAATAATGAGATAGTTTATTTACTTTCTTGTATCGTATCTCCCTGTCACCCAGTTGCAAACCTCTTCAATCAAAAAACAATTTCAAATGTATAAATATCTGTATGATTTTAAAGAAAAAAAACCCATCAGTTACTCATTTCCTGCTTGCTCAAGTCTCACAAATCCCCTAGCAGTTCAGATTTGTAAGTAATAAGGATTTCAGGCTTATCATGGTTTCTAAATACAGGCATATGACTCCTTCATTCCACCTTCAGCTTAACAGGACACTGCATGCTTAATTCCTAGGTAAATTCAACTGACCTCTAATGCTCAAAGGTTAATGCTTTCATCATGGCTGGGGGTTAGCAGTAAAACATGATGGAGTCCCATATTTCAAAACTCTTAATTGTTCATCTGACCAGCAAAACGCTTCTGTCTCTGAGTACCAGATACGATGTTGTAGTCCAGAGGTGCACACCACTATGGCTTCAAATGGAATCACAGCAGAACTCCATAGATGAGTGAGAATTCTGCCAACTCACAGACCTGTAGCTGAGTGGTGCCAGAGGAAGAAGATAAAGAAACAGCCCAGAACTGATCAATCTGCTGAAATTTTCCGAGTTGATGGTGCTATTATAAAAAAAACTCACTTGTCAAAAACTACTTTGCAAACACGGTGTCATGCATGTCACACATAGCCTTGAAGGGAGCTTTCCACACTAAAAGCACATGCCTGAGGTGTTCAAGTCTTCTCTCTGAAAGGAAATGCTTTTCATCACAGCAGTCCCCAACTTAGGCTGTAAATGCAGCTCAGTTTAAGTCTAGCAGTGTTTTTGACTTGCACAGCTAAATAAAATGCTTCCTGTGGAAGAGTTCCACTCCCTTTGGAGATTCAGGCCTGAAAAGATGCAGCTGCCAAGCCAGTTCTGCATTCAGAGGTTCCCAGGCAATACCCAATTTGGGTATTTAAATAAATTCAGCCACAAGAACAAAATAAATACAAGCTTAACTGCAATTAAAAGCAAACAGTCTAAACAGAAATACTTTACAGCTTAGTACAACCTTCTGCATTTCCCAAGTGGTCCTTCCCTTCAAACCTGGAAGTCTGTATGATGTGACTCGAAAGAAGGTTATAACATGAATCACTCGAATGAGAAGGATATACAAGAGTCTGATATGTAGCTATGATGCCATTCAGTTCAAACATTCATGTCTCTTACTGTGCCTAATCTCTTGTGCAACCTGTGAGTCTCTGGCTGATACAATTGTAAGCCAGAGAGAGCTGAACAAACATGGGAGATATCTGTTATCTCAGCATGCAAGCACTTGCCTTAACCACCAGTCACTACACTACATACCAAAGTGACACCTTGCTTTGCACCTTGAGTGCTTGCACCTAATGCCAGTTACTTCAGTGCAGTCTACTACTTTGATGACTATTTCACAATTTCAAACTCTGCTCTTTTAATTTTTTATAAACAACCAGGCAGTACACATGGGTGAAAAAAATTTTAAAGCAGCTGCTAGAAAGTAACAAGACTGAAGGAAGATTGTTAGATGGATTCTTGAAGAATGCCTCATTTAAGATTTTTATTAAGAACATTGGAGAAAAAGAAAAGGTGGTATTTGTCGACAATCCTAAACCAAGAAATACTGACCCATGTCAATAGACAAGGCACAAAAAAGTAACAGTGGAGAGATTGGAGTAAGAGACATGATGACATTTAAAATAACAAGAACAAGAATGTGCAAATAAAGTTCAGCAAAAAGGTGCTATGGATTCCTGAATGCTGTGGAAAAAACATCTGTTGACAATGAGAGAGAAGGAACAGCACATTATGATGGAGATCACAAATCAAAACCAGAGTGCCACTAGGGAAAAAAGGCAAGGGAAATTCTACAGCTTTTCTCTCATAAGCAAAACACTTTCCACTATGAAAAGTGCCACTGCATGAGACACTAGCTGATTCTCCACTGGAAAATAAAAGTGTGCCATTGTGATCAGGTTTAAAAAAATTTGAAAAATCAATTCAAACTGGAACAAGCACACAGAATAATTATCAGGCTAAAACAGGAAGAGAGAAAAAGCTTCATGAAAGAGAAGAGTTTAACTGAAACAGCACAGACATACAAAAAAACCTCCAAAATTAATTGACTGCATCTCACAAATATATGAAAAGCAAGCACAAAAGAGAGGGGGACTTTTCTCATCCTCAAAAGTTGGCATTGACACTAGAATAAAAGGATATACCCATGAACAGGATAGTGCAGAACTCTCTTAACCACTGGAGAAGTACTCTACAACTAGTTTTCAGTAAGAGTAACTCCAGTATAATAGTCCAGTAGACTAATTAGAGTATAGATTGATATACACAATTGCTTCCAGACTGAGAACCACTGAAGGTGGGAGGGGGAATTATTCTTCTATATTTAAGCATAACAGTCATGCTAAAGTGAGACCAAATTGTTGAGTTTTTCTTCTCATAAACTCACCATTTAATCACAAATATGTAAAATATGACAACTATACCCCCTTACTTACATACTGAGGTACCACAGTTAAAAGGTCCTACCTACCCTATGCTTTCTAAAGCAATCTCCCCACTATTTCCTTAACAGAACAAAAAAATCCCCAAAACTTCTCAACAAGGATCAGAGTGATGAACAGAACAGAAACATCAGAGCTACGCTAAGTACAAACTGCAGGAACATCCACTATGAGCCTGAATTGAATCTAAACTGCTTCTTGTGGGCAATGCTGTCTGCTCCAGCCATCTGTTTGAATGAGCCTGGGAATAAAAAAAACTTGGTAACACCCAAAACTTCAGTTAAACAAATAATTCTCTTCCCCCTTGCTGTGTTTAAATGATAATCCCTCCAAATCCCTAGCTGAGCAGCTGACAGACACAACAGGCAGAAATGCATGGGCTTGCCCTCAGCAGAAGCAGGAACTTTCTGGCCTCACCCAGCTGTACCCAGCAGTGCTATGTTCAGCCAAATGAAAGGCATGCACACAACTCCTCATACCAACCAACCAAATCCTAATTTACTGGCTCTCTCTTCCAGCTGCATTATCTCCATTTGGATGTAACAGAACAATTCAGCCAGAAAACCTTTACTGATGGAGTCCCATTTTCTGTCACTTCCCCAGAATGTTCCCATCTGTCACATTGTACATTTTTCAATCAATGACATTGATCTGTGGCTGGCTTAATTCATCTACTGACCAAGAAAACCACTGTCAGCATCATGGTTCTGGAGTGGCTGTTTAATGTAATTAAACACGTGTGGGCAGGGGAGGAAGCACCCACAGGCACACAGCAGAGGGCAGAGAATGGATTTCTAAATTGTCCTAAACCACCACTGATTTAACTGGCAGTGACAGGACACACTCGAAAACGAGGACACGACCTGGGGGCATATTTGATGCAAAGATAGGGGAAAAACATGTACATTATAATGCAAACAAAACAAGAAAAGCACATCAGCAACCAAACTAACAGAAAAATGTTAGCATCCAACAAAACTGATTCCTAGTCTTCCCTCTGAAGACCTAGAAAACATTCAAAGATCTAGATCTTGAGAGGTACAGTGCTTCTCTGCTTCTCTAACAAATAACTGTAGGGCTTAAAACTAAAATGTGCTATACCTTGCACTGTTAACAGAAAGGTATTTACCTTTAATTATTTACCTGAGCTGCTTTATGAATATAGTCTGTCTGATTCTTTCTCTCACATATGCACACACAGTATTTCACTGAAATTATGCCAATTATTTTATCTCTCATGCTTTGAATTTTATAAATATACAAATAGAACTATATAGGAGAGTGGTAGGAATAGAAGGGATAAAATATTTTTTAAAAATTGGGGGGAAAAGAGTATCAGCAACAGGTTTTCTGTCAATAAAGCCATGTATTATTCAATACAAATATTTATACTATATAGAAGATTCAAACTGCCCAGTCAGGCTCAGACTGAAGTCAGTAACAACAATCTTGTTACAGAGAAGTAAAAATATACCTAAAACATGAGTAAATACACACTGCTTTATACACAGTAATTGCATTTCATGTTATGAATTTCTTCTCATCACCAATGCTGCCTGCCTAAGATAAAGTCAACATCTAAGAGGGAAAAATAAAAACAACTTTTGCCATAAGTATCAGTAACATGTAGAAGTATATACAAGAACTGAAGGTTTTATGATAAAGTGAAACAATGAACATAAAATTCTGACTCTACCTCCTTGGCCTCAAATAAAAGTGTGTAAGGCTATTGAGAGGATTAACAGCAAGAGTTTCCACACATCACAATAAACCTGCCTTTTACCGAGTGCTTTATCCCTGACACAGTGATGTCAAAGCAGACATCCACCCATGCCAGGCAGTGGCAGGCAGGTCACGTGGCAGACAGCAGCCCTGTCTCCTACCTGTTTGCACAGCTTAGAGATCTCAAGGCTGAACAAAAGCAACAAACAGTTGATTTCTTTAGACTATTTTTACAGCTTGAAAGTAAACTTCAAGGCTGCATAACGTCAAGTATTTGCAGACTGATTCAACAACTCATAATATCCTCTGCCTGTCTCCACTCTTTCAGTCTGGAAACAAAGTCCAACCACCCATTCCACACAAGGAAAATCCAAGTTCCTACATGGTGTATTCAGTATAAAGTAATTTCTTACAGTCATTCAAAAGCACAAAAAGAATCTTTCAGCTATTCTTCGTTATTTCTCAAGATCCTTCCTTTCTATTCAATAGGGAACCAGAAATTTTTTTGTTTAATCTTAAATAAGGACAGACAGAAGGAAAAGTGAAGTTATCAATCAATCTTGTTGTCCTCAACCAGTACCTAGTTGACAGGGTAATACTGAATTCCATCTCCAACAATTTGAGATAAAGGTCTGTGCAAAAGCAAAACTAGGCCAATAAGGAATTAATCTTCCATTTTCTACTGCTCTTTCAATAAGACCTTCCACCTACATTAAAGGTGCATCTGTAGTTAGTCCTGTGCAATGCTAATGGGAATTTACAATGAAAGCATTCTCCCAGTATAATTAAACTCCAAGAAAAAACATTCTCAAATGCATTTCACAGGAGTAAAAAAACATAGCTGTGCCTGGTGTTTGCTTCTGGTTTTAAACTACCTCACATGTGCAGTAAGTTCAGCTTATACATGGGGCAAAATTGCTTGTGTAAACACCTCCTGCAAACACATAGATCCAGGCAAGGGAACTCAAGAGAGCTACAGACCAGATGGAGACATTGTGTACAACAACAAAGATAAAAGCCAAGCTCAAGTATATGAATAAAACTATGTTTTTAACATACCAGGCAATATTCTTCCAATAAGAGCATCTAGCAACCAAAAGGACTCCTCTTCATTCTTTGTAATGAGAATCAGGTATCCAGCAATGAAGTTCATGCCCTGAAATAGAAAGAAGACATGCATCCACTTATCTGAAGAGTTTCCAGCTTCTTTTGATTAAGGGCTAAATTACTAGAGTTCTACAAAGTGTGCATATGAAATCAACTCTAGTAATGAAGGCCGCTGGTTGGGTAACCTGCTAAACCTGCACAACGACAGCTAACAAGAATTGTTAACAAAGATTGTTAAATTGTTTCCTCAAGGAGAGGAAGATTAAAACAAAAAGCTTAGAAGTCTTTATTTTCAATTTTCCTTTTTTTTTTAAATTCAAAGCCCAATGCAGCAGCTGAACTGAAAGCAGCTTAGATCAGAACCCAAACACAGCTGTATTAGATGAGCACTAGAAACAAAACACACCTGCAGGCAGACAGTGAGGCTGCAGGAGGAGAATGTCTGACCCACAAACACTAAGTAAAACGTTGCAGTTCCAGCAGCTTTTACAAGCTTGTGCTGCTTAACTCATCTGAAGGCTGCATATAAACCATTTTCTTCCATAATACCTGCAGTACTCCACATATCCATATAATAGCACTGATCCTGTGAGGAGACCAGACGTGCAAAGAATCCACACAAGGGTTTTCCACGTTCTTCTTTCATTAGCCCATTAAAGAGTAAAGGTACCAAAACATTTCATTAACAATTGGACATATAGAAGCTACTATGTGGTTGTAGTAGAAGTTGTGTACGTTTTATGTTGTGTATAACCATCTCTATATAGAAACCTGATACTTGCAAAAGTGAGTAGTCATAATTCTACCTCTTCTGTTATTATCAAAATATTAGAATTATATTTTAATAAATACGTGTTATTGAAAATAATAAAAATCACTCATCTTTTGCAGAATGGGAGTAAATAATTTCTGTACTAAAATTAGTTGGGACACACAAGAAAAAAAAAATTTTTTTAGAGACTTCAGTGTAGGTTTAAGTCCCTCTAAGTCTTTTCCTCTCCAGATTTAAAAAAATACTGTTCATAATCTTTCAACTTAGGAGTAGTTGTATTTACTACACTAACATTCTCAACTAACATGAGCTATATGTTAGCATACACATTCTTGCTGAGGAAGGGGAGGAGACAGGAGAGGACTTAATAAGTGAACTGAAAACACATTTTGCTTATGACAGTTCCTGCTTCTTTAAGATCCTTAAAGACGGCTGCATTTTTTCTTGACTGTCATGAAGCAACTTAGGTTCTGTTGTTACTGTCAAGTACTGTAAAGTTTCCTGTGGGACACAAAGAAGATTTCTGGAGCTGCCATCAAAGCAGTATCAGGTTGAATTTCAAAGCAATTTTCTTCCTACTTGTGTTATCTATATTGGGAGATGGCACTAAATAAATGCTACCAGCCCCCAAGTACATGATGTCACATTAATGCTGGTCTGTCTGTACTTTGGAAAATGTGACAGTTTAACAAAGGAAGCTGAGATCTCATGATGCCTTGTACGTACCAAGGACGGTTTGGGGAAAGATGGCAGGAGGGGGGAAAGAGGGAAAGGCAAGCTTGCTTCCTCTTGCTCTCCAAAGTAACTACTCTTCATACAACCATGTGTTATAAAATACTGGCATTGCAGCTAACAAATGGAACCAAACTGATCAAGCTGGCTACGAGAATAGCCACTCAGAAATTCAGAAGGACATTTGAATTTCCCTGAAGCTATTATTACCCCACACCCCCCCCAACCTCCCAGGGTCAGTTTAAAAACAGAAATAGTTTATGGTGTGCTTCTAAAAGCACAAATCCAAATGGACAAGAACAGCTACCACTGGTGAAATGCAGCATTGTTTACAAAACAATGATTACCTACCTGACAATATCCTACTGCTTTATTATGATGCCNAATTTTATGTTATCAGGAAATGTTCTGTTCATGTCTAAACAAAAGGGAGAAAGACCAAAATTAAGAGCTGTTCCCTGTCACTTTCCAAAAAAACTTCTACAGATCTTCTGAAGTACAACTGAAGCTTCACAATGGTTCACTGATCTGTTGTTTGGTGGATAAATTTTAAGAAACAGCTTTACCTCCATTTTGGCTAAAAAGGCACTTGCATTCAAAGATAATCTATTCCTAGAAAGAAAAATCCTATTAGTGTACAGAAACCAATTTCAAGCAGGCCTAAAGAAACTCTCTGTAAGACTGACCTCTCTCCATGTCTGACTGGATTAAATGAAAGTAAACCAGGTATTTAGACTGACAGACACAAGACATGCCAAATGTATCAAGTCAAGAGGCATGAAATGAGTTGTACCTCCAGGAAAGCATATTCTCATACAAAATCAGATGAACTTTCAACTGACTTATTCAGTGAACTTCTACCAAACAGTAGCAGCCAAAAGACCCCAGACCTATTCCCACAGCTGCCAACTCCCACTTAAAAATCACTGTTTAAAATTTAAGTTTCTCCATGATGTGATCATGAGAAGAGTTGTGTCTTCACTGGTGCAAGATCATCAAGAATGGGAGTGATTTCTGGTATCGGAGCAGCAGAGCAATTTCCACATGCTTCAAGCTCAATCCTTAACCACGTAAGGAGTATGTAATTACTGACATTTCCAACCATTAATTTCTTTCAAACCAGACATTAATAGTAGGACTCATCTCTCCTTACAAAGGTCCAAAAATCAGACATGCAAGTTTGAGCTAGTCACCCCAAAACAGCCCTTAGCTGTTGGAAAGAAACAGGCAGAGTTAATTTTTGGCCTGCTGTGCTCCATAGAGAACCCAAGGTCACTAGTCCAGACTTGTGCATCTGATTTTTAAATGAAATTTTTCTCTCCAATTTAGATATCTAAAAGTAACTTTGCAAATTTTCAAAGCCCAAGAGTTATTAATAAAATATGAGTAGTTGTTTGGATTGTATTTAACAATAACAAATTGGGTTAAAGTTAAAAACAAACTTCAGTAACAACACCTCTGTAGAGATCTTCATGTCCTAAGAACTATCACTTTTTATCAGCCTTTTCTGGCATAAAGGAAGAAGTCTGCTACAGCTTTGACACAAAGTTCAGCTGTAAGCAACCCAAGGAAGAAAGCTCCCCAAAATCATGAGTAGTGTAGTGGAAGTCACATGCATGAAGTTATCACACTAATCGCTATTTCTTCCTTTTAAAAGGAACAAATAATTTGCAGGAAAGTATTTCACTTCACCTCATATGTGAATTAAAAAAAACACAAGCAAAAAGACAATTTTTGAGAGGACCTGAACAATAGACAGTTATAGGATAAATAAATTTATTTTGTTTCTTCTTGGTAGGAATGCAGCATAGTATTTGCCTAATCAAAATTTAGATATCTGATTCCAGCCAGGACAGAGTTACTTTCTGCAGTAGCTGGGAGTGAGTGTGGCTCCAGAGCCTGGTGGTTGTTCTATGCCACCTCATCATTGTCAGGGGCCTGGGAAAGGGACTGTCTTCCAAGGAGAAGGGGTTCCATCCAGTTGAGAAAGTGGCAGAGGGAACCATCTGGTATTGTCTATTATCAGTTTGTTTTCTTTCTGTGTGAATTGTTCTGTACATCTTTTGTTATCAATATTGCTGTTACTGTTTGGTTTTGTATCTCATTACTGTTTCCAGTAAATTGTTCTTATCTCAACCCCTGATCTTTGCCTTTTTCCCCTCCAACTGGAGGTGGTTGTAGTGGGAGTGCTAAATTGGAGAATACATTTCCTAAATCATGACACTTTTCCTTTCATATCCAGGTGCTTCCCACTCCGAGATACAGATGGTCAGTAAATTACACAAGTATTTTTATAACTAACATATCCTACTCCACTTATGGTCTCTTCTTTGCCACTGCTACATCTGTGATGTGCATCTGCTCTGAAGAGCTTACAGGCAGGTAATTTTTTCTTGATTTTACATAGTAGAGAGCAGAGCAAAATTTCACTTCAACTGCCAACAAGAAGCACTCAAAAACTCCACTGCAAATCCAGAGTAATGAGGTTATGCCATAAATTGCAACTTGTAAAATGTATACTTAAAGGGTATTTTAGATTTGTTACGACTGGATATTTAGTAGTGATCTTCAAGCTTTTCCCTGCAACACCTGGAACTATAAATTATCTTGGAGGCTTGGGGGGGTTGTTTAAGGCCAAGTTTGTCATTAACTAAACTCAGAAAAATTGAGCTTCACACCCCCCACTACCAAGTAACAGTTCAAGAGCTTTCAGCAATCAAGAAAGCCAACAAGGTTAGGATTTCCTACAAAAGAACATTATTGCCACTGTATAGACCTGAGAAGCACACGCATAAATTCCCCTTCATCTCCAGAAGATGATACCAGAATTAAAGAAATTACAGAAAAGAATGGCAACAAGGAATACTGCAGATATAAAATGGCTGCCACACATAGCACAAAGCCAGGTGGATAAGAGCTCCTTAGTTGAGAGGGAGATGCTTAAGAGCATTGAGACAGCACAAACATGCAAAATCATGAGCAAGNCCCCAAAATCATGAGTAGTGTAGTGGAAGTCACATGCATGAAGTTATCACACTAATCGCTATTTCTTCCTTTTAAAAGGAACAAATAATTTGCAGGAAAGTATTTCACTTCACCTCATATGTGAATTAAAAAAAACACAAGCAAAAAGACAATTTTTGAGAGGACCTGAACAATAGACAGTTATAGGATAAATAAATTTATTTTGTTTCTTCTTGGTAGGAATGCAGCATAGTATTTGCCTAATCAAAATTTAGATATCTGATTCCAGCCAGGACAGAGTTACTTTCTGCAGTAGCTGGGAGTGAGTGTGGCTCCAGAGCCTGGTGGTTGTTCTATGCCACCTCATCATTGTCAGGGGCCTGGGAAAGGGACTGTCTTCCAAGGAGAAGGGGTTCCATCCAGTTGAGAAAGTGGCAGAGGGAACCATCTGGTATTGTCTATTATCAGTTTGTTTTCTTTCTGTGTGAATTGTTCTGTACATCTTTTGTTATCAATATTGCTGTTACTGTTTGGTTTTGTATCTCATTACTGTTTCCAGTAAATTGTTCTTATCTCAACCCCTGATCTTTGCCTTTTTCCCCTCCAACTGGAGGTGGTTGTAGTGGGAGTGCTAAATTGGAGAATACATTTCCTAAATCATGACACTTTTCCTTTCATATCCAGGTGCTTCCCACTCCGAGATACAGATGGTCAGTAAATTACACAAGTATTTTTATAACTAACATATCCTACTCCACTTATGGTCTCTTCTTTGCCACTGCTACATCTGTGATGTGCATCTGCTCTGAAGAGCTTACAGGCAGGTAATTTTTTCTTGATTTTACATAGTAGAGAGCAGAGCAAAATTTCACTTCAACTGCCAACAAGAAGCACTCAAAAACTCCACTGCAAATCCAGAGTAATGAGGTTATGCCATAAATTGCAACTTGTAAAATGTATACTTAAAGGGTATTTTAGATTTGTTACGACTGGATATTTAGTAGTGATCTTCAAGCTTTTCCCTGCAACACCTGGAACTATAAATTATCTTGGAGGCTTGGGGGGGTTGTTTAAGGCCAAGTTTGTCATTAACTAAACTCAGAAAAATTGAGCTTCACACCCCCCACTACCAAGTAACAGTTCAAGAGCTTTCAGCAATCAAGAAAGCCAACAAGGTTAGGATTTCCTACAAAAGAACATTATTGCCACTGTATAGACCTGAGAAGCACACGCATAAATTCCCCTTCATCTCCAGAAGATGATACCAGAATTAAAGAAATTACAGAAAAGAATGGCAACAAGGAATACTGCAGATATAAAATGGCTGCCACACATAGCACAAAGCCAGGTGGATAAGAGCTCCTTAGTTGAGAGGGAGATGCTTAAGAGCATTGAGACAGCACAAACATGCAAAATCATGAGCAAGGTAAACAACATGAAAAAGGAGCAACCAGAAGGGCTTCTGTGATTTTTTTTTTCCCCATCTAGTGTTATTAGGTACAAATATGCAGGATATGTCTTGGCAATTGTCCAAACAGCAGATAACTGGAGACTAGGAAAAACATTCTGAGGAAGTGTCACTACACCCTTTACTCCTCCAGTTCTCCCTTCAGCTGTTCTGGTAAGACCAAAGACCAGATGAGGCAGCTGTTTGGATATGACCTAATAGGGCTCCTCTTACAGAGAGCCACAAGGGCTGACACTGCTCTTCCCCTTCCTCTTGCATGGTTAAATGTTTTAAACTCACCTGAAAATTCCCAACTTCCATTAACAGTTTAACAACATTCAGAGAAGCTTCTAAGTGCTTTGATAGTAAATTATTCCCTGTCTCCAGTGAAATGGCAATGACCATTGTTTGAATTACTTTTCTGAATCCATCATAAACTCAAAATTAAGATCCTGCAACTACCATCCAATCCACAGTCAGATCCTTATGCCAGCTGTCACACAGCACAGCTCAGGTTCTGGGACTGACTGATAAATATCAAATCCTAGGTTTCACAGCACCTGCAATTCTTCCTCATGAAATGCAAGAGTGGAAACACAGATTAGCTGCATGTACATGCCTGAGCACTTGGCAGGCACACACACACTTCTGTCCAAAACTGTCTTTGCAATGGAGAGAAAAAACAAGATACGAGAGCTAAAATTCAAAATGGCCAGCCTCAAGGGAGCTTACTCCAAGAAGCTACAACTTACACTCCAGTCTTTTTGCACCTAGCATGTAGCCTCTGCATTAGGACAGCCACTTTTTAATCTTACAATATCATTTGTGCTACTAAACTTTCCTGTAACGGCATGAAAAACAAGGTGTAGTTTGAACGCACACCCTTCTAAATGTGTGCATAAACTAAGACATGAAAATTTAGACACTTGCATTCTTTAAGCTCTTTTTAATGGTTACAGTAAGAAGCCTGTTTTCACCTCCATTTTTCTTAAAAAACCAAAAATGTTCAAACAGCAAATACCACATAAAACAAAGTCAGCAATAGAGCTCATCAGTTCAGAATCAGGAAGTTAAAGGGAAAAAATAATGAAAGAACAGATTACATATTAAATTAGCTGAAAGATTTCTGTTGCTATTACTAATCAGATTTTCTTTAAAGATTAGGCCATTTCTTGACACAGTTTACCTGCCCTTTTTAACCTGATTATACTCTATTAAAGACTTTCCCATATGAAAACGAGTTACAAACACAAATGAAAATTGTATGCAGCTTCTGGGCATGTGAAAGAAAGAGGACACATTGGCTCTTACACGTTTTAAATTGAATTTGAAATCAAGTCTTTTGTTGGCCTTGTCCTCCTGCCCCTCCTCTGGGAAAAAAAGAAAAAGTGTGATTGCTGTTCTCTTGTTTATAAACCCCAGCATTGTGCTGGGCTGTAACTTTACAGCTGTGGGTATAAATACAGCACAGTTGCCTGAAAATTCTGGAAACTGCAAACATGAAAGCGAACAGCAGTACGATTCCACATCTTACCTTGCTTTACTATTAAAAAATGGGAAAACAACACTTGAAGAAACAAAATGAAAGTCAGGCAACAATTTACACTGATAGAGTCCTCAGCCAAAGCCCACTGCAAGATGTGCATAGTAAACAGGACTTTAGTGTGTTTAATGTTCATTAAACACACTAACCACAAAGTTTACATTCACCTTAGGTACTTTGTTCCTTTCATCCCTCTTATGTCCACACTGGTTCTTCCTCTCTGAAGGAGGAGTGTCTGAGGTCTTAATTTTATTTTGTCCCCTCCAATGAAGTCCTCCAAGCCATTTTTCTTTATCTTTTCCCTCATTTGCTCCTTGTTAATTTTCTCTTCTGCAGTTTTCCAATCAATGCAGTAGCTCTTCCAAAACTTTATTTCCTCCATAGTTCATAAATAGATCTTTATCATCTCCCAGTATTTTCAAGTCTCTCTTGCAGCAATTTTACCCCAACTGAATAGTTTGATGCTTCTCCAGACCCTTACCAAGGCGGGCTTTAGAAATTCATCTAACTAGTTCCCTCTTTGTTCATAGTAAGAGCTCTACCGTATGTAGTTCTGAGCAGGATATAAGCCTGCAGATTTCTGACCAGTGTCCATATTCATAGAAACATGAAGTTTATGCTCCAAAATACCTTACTAAGGCATGTAGTCCCAAAAGCTCAAAGTCCTGTTCCAGGGAAAGGCAGAGAAAAAACTCTGCATAAACCAAACACTTTTGTTTGGATGCTTATCCAACTCAAATAAAAATCCATTGTCATAATTTGAAAGCCGAAACTTTAAGTACCTGGATTTTTGCAAGAGGAAAAAGACAACCTGCCTTTCTAACCAAATAACCTCAGCATTGTTCTGGAGCAGAGCCCAACCTCTTGACTTTTTAATTGGGCAATTCAGCCAATATCAGCTTCACCACAAAGGCTCTGCTGTAGCAGGTTCCAGGACAAGTATCAGTTATATCAAACTCCTACTTGTTTGTCCTCACCTACTGTCTCTTTTTCCTCCCAGTGGGCCAGCCTAAGGTCTGGTTGCCCTTACACCCTGTCATCAGTATTGGCCACTGATCAAGGTTCACAGAAAGCACCCATGAAAACGAATTGGTAGAGGACAGGTATTCCACCTCCTACATTTCTCCCATGGATTTACATTTAGTGTTTAATATTTCATGCATCAGGTGGATTCCCTCACCTGTCAGTTTATCAAATTCCTTTTTAAACCAGTTCATACTTCTAACCTCTGCAGCACAGTAACTGAAGTGCCACAACTCTTCTAAACCTGCAGCATGGCAAATTTCATTCAGTGTCCTTGGTTCTTATATTACAGGAAACAAGTAACAATTGCTCCTTGTTCGCCCTCTTTGCACCATTTATAATTCATATAAATCTATCAACAGCTTTTTCTTGTCAGTCTTTTTTACTCAACCTGAAATCCTAGCACAATTCACCTGCCTCATATGGGCCTCTATAGCATACCTTCAACCATCCCTGCTGCTTCTCCAATGGCCTATGGAACAGAATTAAGGACATAGAAACTCAAAGGCAGGTGTCAGGGCTCCAAATTACAACTCTTCAATCACTTAGATGACACTATAACATATTTTAGTTTATTCCTTCTCAAATAAGTTCCAATCTTCCTTAAAAGCATTCCTTAATGCTTTTAACCATATAATGAACCTGGAAAGGTCTGTGCTGTTAAAGAACCTATGGCTAATCTAATTGAAGTGTTAATTCAGCACTTAAACCACTACTACAGAAACATTAAGTTTCCCATGACATAACTTGATCTCTAGCACTTAAGGACATAGGATGGATAAATATGGACAAACAGCATTATGAAGAGAATAACCTGTTTTGATTGCTTCAAGCAGCTTTGCATTCTTCTCTCCTTCAAGCAGTCTGTGGTAATACCCAGGGTTTTGTTCCAGGTTGGTTTGGGCCCCACTCACAATCATCCAGACCAATGCGCGGTGTTCATTGGGGATGCCTTTCCTGATATATCTCTTCACTGCAAGACAAGAAGTTTTGTTTGTTCATTTTTTAAATAAATAAAAAGAAATCCAGCTGTATTATTCTTTTTTTAAACTCTTGACTGGAGATTATTATAGTTTCTCTCCTATGCTACCATTTTAAGATTAGCATTTACTTCTCAGCTGCCTAGTGTATTTTAGATTCAATCCTAAATTCTTGTCACACAGACTTCCCCTCTCAGATCTTCAGACTCAGGTTTTCCTCCCTCCCCTTGTTAAAATTTTGAATTCTTTCCTCTTGTTCTACTTTTCTGGATGGAGATATGAACAGTAAAGTTTCTGCTTCGTCTTTGTCCTTTTTCATTCAGACAGGCACTGACTTGACTGTTCCTACATCACCAGTGGCCTGATGATGGATGGCTCTGCCCATTCAGCTCTAACATCAATGGCCATGTTAATGGAGCCCTGGGGCTTCAGCTTAGCACATGACCACTGAAATGCAGCAGAAATTGAGGAATATGTGCCTCCTGTCTAAATGAGCACTGAAAGAACTGGAGATGTAAGTGAGCAGCAGATGATTTTTTCCTAGAATAACTGGGGAAGTCTTTTCAAATCTAAAGTAGCTCTTATCTCCTGCATCATTTTCATCGTCAGGGTGTGCTTCAGGGTTTTTTTTTAGCAGATGATTCAGTGTAAATAACTATGATGCAAGATTACAGGAAGAAGCACCAGGCTAATGACAACAAAAGCAGCTTCCTCCTGGGAATGGTATGAAAAATATTAATAAGGAGTCAATGCTGCTTATGCGTACATAATCCTAAGTCAGTGTTACCTTTTCTGACCCAATAAGACAGCTGAATGTTTGAGATTCTCCTCCTTTTTTGGGGGAGAAGAAAATAACAAATGAAACAGACATTTCTTACTAAATAAATCACATTGTATCAATTAAAGCATCAACTTCTCCTCTCTAAATTTTATGTGACTCCAATCTGAGTGGGGATTTTTATTCCACCCACACACTACCATACACAATATCACCACCTAGCCAGGTTTTATTGAATCCCACAGTTCTGTAATAAATGGTGCCTAAATTAAAGGCCTTAAGAACAGCAGAGTGAAGCAAGGTCGTACAACTCAACCAGACACCTTCTAAATACATTCCATCTAATTACAGCTGCCTATCGTTTAAGACCCAAAGCTGCTTCTCCAGTGTCACCCAACATAGACACGCACATATAATGAGCATTTCACCCACCTAAAATCTGGTGTTTTCTCTCA
The DNA here is from genome assembly GCA_013400775.1 of Chaetops frenatus. NCBI lineage: Eukaryota > Metazoa > Chordata > Aves > Passeriformes > Picathartidae > Chaetops > Chaetops frenatus. The sequence goes on from VZTR01017359.1 coordinate 119,712, forward strand.
AAGAAATGTATTTTTAATAAATGCCTGGTCTTCAGGGTACAGTTTTCGTTTAACTTTTCAATGAGGATTTATATGAGGAGTCACAGACTCTACAGTTCTAGCTGTAAATTTACCTCAACTACAACCTTTAGACTAAACTTTCCAGTTTAGACTGGAAATAATTCACTTGTTCCCATGATGGTTTAATAATCCCCATTTCATCTTTTTCACAAAAATTTGAACTCTAATGCTCAAGAAATCCTATAAACTGACATAGCAAATTCAGAAATTACTATCAAGAACCAATCCCATTTAGGTTAACAGCAGACATTCAGATGAACCTAGAAACAAACTTTACTGGCTAAAATACTGGATTATCATATTTTAACACATAATCCAAACAGTATTTTTTCTGGTACAATTGTAAAGTCTGGAAGCATAGCCAGCATCTATATCCAACAATACACATTAAATCCACGAGAAGCATGGACAAGCCTTTGACAGTGGCACAAGGGGAAAGCAGCCTGCAGCACAGCACACACATTATTTCTCAGTATCATCGTTCTCATGGCAATAGACAGCCAGGGGCTTGTATCACCCCAAGTGACTCCTGACCCATCTTCCTCACTCCCTGAGGAATGCAAAATCCCTTTTTCACTGTGTTTTTTTTCCTCACACCATTATAATACTTGCTAGGATCTGCAAACTGGCATTCAGAAGCAGCAAAGTAGTTTTGAAAAGGACAGCTGCAATTTAACACATATCATTTATATATGTAGATAGATATAGATATATCACACTCTAGACACAGAATTCTGTCTATACAATTATATATATATTTATATATAGGCTCTCTTCCACATTATCCTTGGGAACTAAGAAGCCCACAACAACAGTTCACACAGCAGAATATCCTCCCACTGTAACATCTGAGAGGCTTTCCCAGATGAAGCCAGATCATGCATGGGTCTCCACCCACATATCCAATGCCAGCTGTAAACCAAGATCTTGGTCTCAAAAGTAGCACTGTTGAATACCCCCAAACACCAAGTACTGCACACAGAATCACTCCCAGGACAACCACAGTATGTAGTCTAAATTCTAGGACATACATATGGAAGAAATATTTTCAGGTAAAAAATTGCCTCTCTTCATTAACAAAATATGAAACATTAATTTTTAAGAAACCCTGCCCCCCGCTTAATAATTCAATTGCTTCTCACCCTTAGTGCCAGTTTCACAAGTTTAGAGTCACACTTTATGAATGTGGTTTCCTTTTTACAAGAAAAAACAGCTAGGGTTGCAGTCTAAAAGTTATTATAAATACCCAAAGTAACTTCAAGAGAAAAATATACAGAAAATAACATTTTTCTAATACTTTACACTACTTATAGTAAGAAGATGTAAAAATAACTCATTTCAACCTGCCTGTCCTTGTTTGATGGTAGAATATGACAATTTTGGGGACTTCTGCTTCAAGGTAAATGTTGTATTACCTTTTTCCCCCTTTAACATTGTTTAACTCTACACCATAGACTCAGTTTATGTAGCAAAAAAATCATAAACATTTAAAACTAAAAAAATCTCATCTTAAAAATATTAGAAGAGTGTGATTTTGAGAAGCATGTGCACTTCTATTTTTTAAGTTACTAACAATTACTGTTGAATGTTGAGGAAATAAACTTGGGCCCTAGGAAAAAAAAAATCTGTAAAAGAGCTGGAAACAGCATACAAGGAACCAAAAGCTTTATTTCATAAATACATAACAGAAGAAACAGAGCGGATCAGTGCTGTAAAGTTTATCAAGTTCCAGTCAAACTGACTTTCCTTGCACCAAGCCCTGGGCTGGAACAGAAGTGTTCCTGTTATAACCACCATTTAATACATTTACTTTTCCCTTTCACTGTGTTTTACCAAAGACCAGAAAGTGTCTTCTGCTACCGTTCATTTTTGACTAGTGCCAAATTGTTTTGTGTAGCATGAATCTGGTCAGAATTAGGATAGTTTGAGCAATTATGTCAGACAGTTTGTTGCCCACCTGTAAACAAAACAGAGCAGAAAGCTGTATTTTGGTCCCATAGAGCTGAATGAAACAATGAAAAAAAATTAGGAGGATCTCAGTAGTGGCAGAGGGAGAAAGAGAAAGAATGCAAGTGACAAACGACGACTATAAATTCTCATGTGCAGTGGAAACAAGGTGAAGATAAGGGTAGGGGGAGAAACAAAATGTCAGAAAAATAAGAAAAAGGAAGAGACCAGAGAATAAGTGAAAGGAACTGTCAGTCAAAATTCCCACGACCCACCCTGCCAGGAGGCTGCAGTACAGAACAACAGGATACACTGCTTAATTACCATTGCTGAAGCCTAGTGTAATTATTTTCCTTTATAGTGGAACAGAATTATGTACATAAAAACCACCCTGGATATGAGGCAAACTCAGTAGCATGTGAACATGCCACATTTCCAAACTGGAAAATTAACACAAGTCATCCCTTCTTCCTGTTCGCCTGGGCAGAAATTATGAGCTTCTCTGTGTGTAGACCAATGGGTGTGGAACTACTGAGATATCACACATCTGCCTCTCTCGTATCTACTCACAGCAGGACACACAACATTGGTTCACAGCTACTGTGTTCAGGGAGGGAAGGGGCAAATCAAAAATTCTTCTCAGTTCTAGCTTATGGCAGAGCCAGCAGCTCTGAGCAAAGCTTCATAGCAATGAAGTCAGGTCCTGGAGGAGGGAAATTCAGTGAATAACCAGCAGAACTTCAGCTATTTGCCTAAAAGGAAATCACTGCATAATCATCTTGCAGGAAAAAGCACACACCTGCTTACACACTTCCATGTGCACGTCACAGACTTCAATCTTAACACTGATATGAGAAGGAAAGTATTTAAAAATCAGTAATTGCACAGGTCGACCTTTCACTCTCCTCCTCTGAAGTATCAGATGAGGCTAATGCAGGAAGCTTTTTGTAACAAGTCTGAATCTACTCAGACTGCATTTCCTCAGTATTACCTATTCCTGTCACTTTCCCTGTAATTACACGTACACACGAGAATCCATAGCCTACAAATACAAGTATCTCTAGCAAAAGTCAGTAACATCAAAGATGATGCACCAGCCCACAAGGACTTGAGACAGTCCAGAGCCAATGCCTGTGTCCCTCCCCTCAGTGGATTTACAGAATCCCAGTTTTCACAAAGAACAGCCTGTTGGAGATGATTAAAGTTAAAGGCTGCTGCTGTTATGTGCCTGGTGGGGCAGCATGACCATTGGTTCTGAAGCCTGGTGGACAAGTTGAGAGATTTGGTCAAAGTTTTGGCTCCAAAATAAGACCAAAGGCATTCACACACTGCTAGTATCACAGTAACATCCTGATTCTAAAATGTTAGAACTGGAACACAAAGAAAGAGAAATGAAATGACCTCTCAGAAATTGCTAAAAGCTGACACTGTTACCACACATACATTTAAGAGAAGGTTATGAATCAAAACTGAGATTATTTTTCCACAGCTAGAAGACTAAGTTCTGCAGAATCTCAAAATCCTCACTAATTCAAAATGGTACAAAGTTATCACTACATTCAAACTTGACACCCCAAACAAGAGTCTTTACATTTGTAAGAAAAGTTAGATAGTAGAAGTAGATACTTTCTGGTTAGCAGCATATGATCTAGCAGCTATAGCTCAAACCTACATTTTCTGGAATTTCACACCCTTAAAACAGACATCTGTACACAAAATACACTGTTATATTTAAAAGGTCTCACTAGTCATCATCTCTTTCCTGGTGCCAAGGAAAAAAACAACCCAAAAATAACAAAACCATCAGAATCACCAGTTAAAGGCTGCACCTGAAACACAGCTCTAAATACTTCACCTATGTTACAATGTCTGATTAATTTTGCTTAGTTTTACTCAATTTTTCCTTAACATACTTCAGATAACTCTGCACAACTCCAGAAGACACCCAAAGAGAAAGCAAGCTGATTAGCAGCATTTAGAGCAAACAGGAAAGCTTAGATGCTTATAGGAAAACATAACCCAGAGAGAGAGTGGGAAGAAACTCCACCCTTTAGTTTCACAGGATTCCCTAACACCTTCCCACTCTCTCCATTTATTTCTATCGGTACTTCTTGCAAGATAAAACATTACTAGAGGTTTTCATACTCTGAAGCAGACAGTAACACCTCCATCAGCATTTTATCCAATGCTGCATTAGCCCCTGCATTAATCTTACTTTCCTCACTTCATAAGGCATTTATCATCGGTTCCTAGAACACACCTTTTTAGCTGCATGGTCAACATCATTTTATAAAAGGAGAATAAGGAGAGCCCAAAAATCTCAGCAGCCTAAAGAACTGTCAAAGAGGCAGCAACTGAGGGCCCTAACATCCTGATCCCTGGGGTCCAAGACAGCATCTTCTACATAATCTCACGTCTTTTTAAAGAGAGCACAGAGTCCAATACAGAAACAGCTGCAAAATGGCATCTTGGAGTGCCAGTGGCCACAATATCTGGATTACAGATGTAACAAGATATTCATGTGCTGAAGGATTACTTCTTTGGAAGGTTTAAATGAAATCCCTCTAACAACAGCATACTTGCTTATGCATTATTACTGTTTATACTACTGGTTTTCATTTGAAGACAGAAATAGTATTCAACATTCAAAAACACAAACCTATTGAATACCCTTTATGTTGATCCTAATATAATGCACTTTTATCTATAAAGAGACATGAAGCTTACCTTTTAAACTCTTCTGTATACTATTATTCCCCTTTAGGAGCTTGGACCATTTTATTGCTCTTCTTGTGAGTACCACTAGGTATCTGGAAAAGAATGCTTCATAGGATGCATAATCAAAGTCTTCTGGCCTTTCAAACCCATATGGATCAACCCTACAAAGTGAAAAAATAATTCCTGTAGTAATGTTTCTACATACCTACAGCTGGAAAAAAAAAAAGCAAATATGCTTTAAATAACTTCCAGTTGCTATTTCTAAAAGCAGCTCAAGACTCTCTCCTCCAAGCAAAAACCTACTTTACACAAACTGCTACACTTCACTTAGCATATCAAAGCTGTTTAAGTAAATTAATTTAACTATGCACTGTTCAGTCGGTTTTACAGATTTCACTGTTTTTTTTAAGTAAGTTTGTGGAGCAAAGGACCCATTGTGTGCAAAACTGACACAAAATTATGGCCACATAAAAGTTTGAGAGGCATTTTTCTCCACAATACAGGTGAACAGTTGAAAAGTATGAGGTATAGCACAACAGCTCCAATATAGCCTGAACTCTCTTCCCAGAAAATTCCGTGCAGAAAAATGACAACAGAAAGTTGTAACAAGTGTAACAAGTTACAAAGATGATTTTTAAATGGGTAATTTCTGAAATTATATTCATGAAGATATACAACATGGAAAAAGACAAATCCTTGTGTTAATCTAGCTTCTTCTCGTGTAGTACCAAAATACTTATTTTATTATCTTTTACAATTGTTCAGCGTTACAGCACAATACTGACAGAGCATCAGAACTGCATGGCTGATTCTATTCTAATATATCAACTCACCTTGCTAAATTAGATTTATGGCAACTTCCCAGGGTGCTCCATACCTGCAAATTACCACCTGAGTACAGGATATTAATGGGCTTCACCGAAATTACACAGGCAGAGGGATCTGTCTGGTCAGACAAGGTTTCAAGACAGATTTCAGAGTTTAACTTCCCAAAACACTGCCCATTTCATTCATGGCGAAGGAATTTCGCCATGGAGCAGCACTGGCACAGCCTTGGGAAAACTGGCTCACGGGAGCGTCACAGGTAGTAAAGCATGAATCAGATGAGGAACAATGAAATAATCAGACCTCACACTGTTATTAAACTGTTGGCTGTTTAGAGGAGTCACCTTAGTATCCATGTACTCTTCAAACCTGACACAAAGACCTCAGGTGTAAAAAGCAACGACACCCCCGACACAGGTTTTTCTGAAGACACAGAACATGAAAACACGCACAAACAAAACACACACAAGCAAAACCCCCTCACACGTCCATGAACACACATCTCTTATTTACGACTGCGACTGCCCAGGCAGCAAGGACAGATTAATTTCATGCTCCACTCCATTCCTTACGTAGAAAGGGAAAACAAAAAGCGGGGACACAGGGTTTCAGGGAAGCCACCTTCCGCGGCTGCCCTCGGACAGGGAAGGTTGCGGTGGCCGCTCGGAGCCCTCAGCCACCAGCCGCGCCTGGGCCGGTCCGTGAGGGCTTCCCCCGGCCGCAGCCCCCGGCAGGGCCGGCTCCGGGCTCTCGGGGAGGCACGGCTCGCCCTCCCTGCTGCTCCCAGCTCAGCCCTGGCGGCAGCCCTACCTGTACGCCCAGTCCCGCCCGTCCTCTCGCCTGGCCATCGGCCGCCCCGCTGGCGCCCGGCGGGCGGGTGCTCCCCAGGCCGAGCAGCGCCGCGGCCGCGGCCCCGCGCCGAGCTCCGGCTCCCCAGTTCAACTCCCTGCCGCCCTGCGNCGCGGGGCCGGATCGCCTCCCCTGCCCGGTCGGCCCGCCAAGGAGACGCGGGTATGGTGCTGATCCGGGCTTAGATTTGTGTATTTCACATTTCGCTCACGTCTTGGGGGGAAAAAAAAATTCAGACATTTTAGCACGAGGGAAGTGTCTCACTAATACGGGGGGAGAGTGGTTTCAGGCACAGCTCTTTAATTTCCCCACAACCAGGAAGAATAGATGGTTGCGTTATTACTTAAGTTCTCTTGATTAGTTTGGGATCTTTTTCCCCCCAAATCGTCACGATCTTCTTTTTAATTTCCCCAAAGTATTCATCGCAGTCATAACCACAAAATCACAGGATCTTCTGAGTTGAAATGGACCCACAAGGATCATCCAAGCCCAACCCCTGACCCTGCAGAGCCACACCATGTGCCCAAGAGCGTTGTCCAAATGCTTCTTGAGCTCTGTCAGGCTTGCTGCTGCGAGCACTTCCCTGGGGAGCCTGTTCTGTGCACAACCACCCTCTGGTTCTGTGCACAACCACCTTTCTCTAATACACTGACATATTGCCCTACTTCAGCTTCTCCTGATCAGTTTCCACCATAAACTAACATTTAAATATGTTATTTATATCTGTTATAAATTATATTCATTTAAATATGATTTAAATAATAAATGGCAGACTGTAAAAAATGTGGAGCAATAATACACAAAATTATACAAAAAAATTGGCTCCCCCATTTCCACAATCCACCTCTAAAATTAGCACAGTTCTTCATTTTTAGAGGTCTCGAACAAAGCCCACAAGGACTCGGCTCTACCTGACTGCCAGCAGCTTAATTCATAACACACTGCAAAACAGAAGGGAGAGAGCAAAATTATATCCCTGTTTGTCCTTTTCTGAATCAAGTTCTAACTTTGCACCCAGCAAAGTGCTTGGAAAATTACAGCTACTGCTGGGGAAACATTATCTTCTTCAGCCAGCAAGTAAGAGTTGCTGCAGACAACAGATGGGATTTCACAAGGGACATCAACAGTTGCTCCAGCACACTCTTCAGGAAAGCTACCTTCCCTCTGCGGGATCACAGGCAATCACCCACGCAGAAATGTAATAGTAGTTCGGTTCCAATGGCAAGGAAAATAAAAATAAAGAGGCTTGTATTTGGTTTAACTGCCATTGCAGTGCTGTGAAAATTTGTGACTGTTTAGCAAAACGTAATCATCACTCTTTTTTTTTTTTTTTTTTTTTTTTTTTTTTTTTTTGCGGGAGTCGGAAAGGAATTCAGCGCTACAGCGGGCATAGGGTTTCTCCTGCAGGAGGGTGGTCCTGCCCAAATTACTGTGCGGCATCACAAACTCGCTCGGGTACTGGCAGAACCGGAGCGTGATTGCAGCCCAGCCCGGGGAGAGCCGGCCGGGACCTGCGCCAAGCTGGGCTTGACTCGCCGCCAGCGTTGCCTTGGCGGAGCGTAGGCAGAGGCAGCTCAGCAAACAGCTCTGCCCAGCGAGATGGCCACAGTCTCACAGAAAATCCTTGGCAGAGGTGGGAATAGGAGGAAACGTTGTCCCACGGAAGAAGGAAGCCTCAGTTAAGCAGAATATCCTCTTCTCCTCTAAATCCTGAAGCCACAGGCTTGTTAGGTAACAGAGCTATATCTCATCTGTCAACATCAGGCTCTCTGGTGCGTATGCCCTTTAAAATGGATCCATCAAAGGTTGCCTGCAAACAGCAGATTGTTTCTGTGATTAATTAAGTACATCTGCAGTGCATCAAGGGTGGCCTTGTCTATAGCACACTGTACTTTTTACTCAAGCCTCAAATGTTATGAACTGTTTCTGTTGCTTTAACACAAACACAACTGTGTGGCTGACTCAGATTTATGCCTGTTACACACATAAGCTCCCATTAGGAATGCTTAGGTTATTAATTGATTAATGAAATAATTCCTAAATTTCAGCACAATAATTGCATCCCCGTATTTTGTCTGATAATATGAGCCAGCCCACTGTCTGGCAAGAGAGAATACCTTGGTTGTCCTTCCCAGGGTATCAATGCTGCTCTCTTCTGGGCTGATATCATGTTGCTTTTAAAGGCATTCAAAGAAACTAAAGCAAAAACTCTCGAATCTGAAAACAGCTTTGGTGGTGTGATCAGCAGAAAAGGATACTATTTACTTTTGATCCTTTACTTCTGAAGGAGCTGGTGACAGTGGCAGAGTGCAAAAGGGCAGGCTTAGTTGACATTCAGACCAGTGAAGCTCACAGCCTTCCTGTCTGCCACCTGGTGCAAAAGGAAATATACTTTATATAACTTTTCCCCCACCACCTTTTTGTATCTGAACCTTATCCCTGAAGTTTTTATGTTGTGGTAAAAGTGGTTGGTAGAAATTCTCATCGTTCTGCTGCCAGAGTAAGTCCTTAAAATAGTGACTTCCCTTTAAGGGTAGACATTTAGATGTGTTCCCTCCAAAGGCAGATGAAGACAGCAGATGAGTGCTTCACAGGCTGAGGCGTTCAGAGCTTTGCTTGTCTCATACCCTGCATTTTAGTGAGCAAGGCTTCCCTTCTTGTGTTTGCAGAGCAGTTGCTAAATGACAATACCAGCATGATTCTCAGCCTTATCAGGAATTAGTCTGGAGTGGCTTTATGCTTCCTAAGGCTGTGACATGTGTGCTATGTCACCTACATTTGATGTATCAGCAGTGCTGAAATGTGGTCCAGCTCCTCACATACCACCCCACAGCCATTGTTACTCTTAAGGCCAGAAGAGGAGAAGGAGCAACAGGAGAAATTCCTTCAAAATCTTGTGCTAGAAATATTTCTTTGGCTGCTTTTGAGGACCATAAGGATTCTTTACCCATTCAAGAATGGAAGAAATATTATTTTGTATATCAGAAATGTATCTGGGTTTTTCTTTTTGCTGAGGTTCTTTTTTGCTGGCTTCAGGGAGCCAAAGAATAGAAATTGTTAGGGGAAAGAAAAGCCCTAGAGGACTGAGAAAGAATAAGGTCTGTGTGAATCTAGGTTCACATGGATATAGTGTGCCTAATACTTTTAAAACTGCACGGATTGATCTGTTCATAAGAAATACCAGTGAGAAACACCATTTCCAGCAGCCCTGCTTTTTCAGATCCAGACAGGAATTTAAACTTTTTAAAAAACTGTAACTGCTCACCAAATGGTTCAATAGCCCCTGTTTAAAAAATATGAATGCAGCAGCATTGGAGAAGAGAGAAAGAGATAATTCTCACTACTGACTGGTTGCTGCAGTATCCTAAGGGATGAAATTCCTACAGCATATGTGGCTTCCCTAGCTCATGTGATTTTCCATACAGCCACTCATCTTTCTGTCTGTACTTAGAGTTAACCACGCCACACAAGTGTACCCTGCTTCCTTGGAGCTCTACTCTTTGGCTAGAGCTACTTTCCCATGACCTGAAATAAATCTGCTGCTCCATACTTGGGGAAAACAGTTAAGCTTAAGTAAATTTGGCAGTATAGAATATCCAGTAAGAAGTAAACATACATGTCTGTCTATATCCCTCTCTATATATGTATATATATTGTCTATATTCTAAACCTAGACATAGTGTGCTCCAGGATGAGACAACTTGTCCAGCTAATGCAGTTAAGGAATTCAAACATCACATCCAGACACCTCTAGTTGCTGTTACAAACAGCTACCTACCAAGTTTAGTCAATCTTCACCTACATATGGATTAAGGCTCTCAATCCATAATGAAATGCAACGAGATGCTGAACTTGCTCCATGTTTTTGTCCCAGCAAATTGCATCATGCTTACATAATTGTAGTCTGCAGGCCTGATTAAACCAGTTCACGTGAATTGTTCCATCAGCATTCACTGAACTTTAGAACAGACTGCATAGCAAGGACAGAAATGTATTTTTAAAAGTGTATTTCTACTATTCCCTAGAGGCTTCACAGCTTCATGTCTATGAAGGTTACTAGCTGTTAGGACAAGTTACATCCACGTGTGGTCTGGGAACCGCCAGTATTTTGATTATTCTCGGTATGACTGTGGCCCCAGGAGTCAAAGCATACTGATAAGAGCATCTATAAAAAGGAGCTCTAATGCTTGCTGCATAGCACTGCAGCTGCCTGGAGAATCAACATTACCCATGGAAACCTCTGCAGAAAGGTTTCTGCACTCAGCTGCCATCCTCCAGCTGCGTCAGAAAAGAAGGCTCAAGGCTGTAAGTGACAGTACTGGAAACAGCAGGGGAAGAGAAATTATATGGTAGTGCCCTGGGTGTGAAAAACACAGCAAAATTATATGTCAAAAGTGATATGGGAAAGATACTTGAACATTATTAGCAGGAAGCGTTCCTAAGGCACGGAAAAGGGTGTCCTTAGGAAACAGGTCAGTAGCTATCACAGATCAGTAAGCCAATGGTGTGGAATTGAGTAGAGCAGGAGAGAAATCCATGAAACTACCTTAGATCAGGCTGCAGCTCTGTAAACGTGTTTGTTAATCATCTGACAAAGTGAAGTATTTTCTAGACGGCTTTGTTCTGTTTATCTTGTTTATCTACTTGAGTGATCATGAGGGGTATGCTGAAAGCCCTTTAAATCACGCTGATGATGTTTACCTTCCTGTCTGCATGAGTACAAGGTTTATAACTGAACTTTGAAATTTCGTAGGGAGAGATGACAGACAAGATTGGAGATTATTAACTCCTTACTTGTCCCATCCCCTTTTCTTTCTTATCCCCAGTAGTGAAGGTATCCTGCCTAGCAAATCTGGTAGTTCAAATACCTACTGACTAGAGATGGGGTTTAACTTTGCTGTTCTCTGTTTGTCTGCTACAATTTCACATTTGGTCCTAGTTGAGAAAAGTTAAGGCAAACTTTCTCCTGGCCTTTGATTGCTTCTGCATTAGGATTCCTCTGCAAGGACTTTCATTTCAGTTGTCTCAAGTAGTATCCTAATCTGTAAGAAACAGGTGGAGTTATCATTACAAGTCTTTAAATACAGTATTTGCATATAAGTACATGCTCTTAGCTGGGAAGAACATTATCTAGTTCACTTAGTTGTCTCTATGCAGTAAGAGGTTTCTCTTAAAATAATGCATTAAGTAAAAAAAAAAAAAAAAGTCCTGAAAGTAACAACATGATTTGGTGTAAAGAGAAGAAGGTATATCTACCCACTCAGGAACAGACATCAATTTCACACATGGAATAAAGATGAGTTTTGTAGGAGCACAGATATTAATTTTCTGTAATTAAATGCTGTTTTATAATGCGTAGATACAGAGGTACTGAGTTTAAGCTAGATCAGCAAATTCCCTTTCTGTGAGTTCTAAGCTTTGGAGTGCTGAACTCTGCAAAAGGTAATGTGCTCCTAAGGAGGTTGTTCTTCACCATAGCTTTCTGCACATTTAACCCCTACACGTTTTTCAAACTCACAGAGTGAAAGAAAAAGAAGTTTTGTGAAAACCTAAAATGGGATTACACAGCAAGAGCGCGTGAAGCTTCTTGTAACTGCAAGGTTATAGCAACAGCCATCAGTACAGACGTGCCTCAGTATTTACATGGGATTAGGATATCAGCTGAAGTATCACGTTTTTAAATTCCTTTGGAAGGGAAGAAACTTTGATTGCAACATCTAGGATCAAATTATGACTTTCTTCTGACTTACTTTGTCAGGTTACAAATTAAATCACAGGACTAATACTGGAGGGAAAATGTCATTCTCATTTTGTGTTAATTTGCAGATCAATGTCCCTAGTACTGTCACAAACTGGTACATTGTCAAAATTGAAATTATTTAAATTTTCTTTTTCATATCTCAGGTATTTTTGACACTGTTCTTTCCCATCTTAGAGTAATCACATTGAAGAGGGAAGCATAACACTGAAAACCAGCACCAACATTTTGGTATTTCCATGGTTTGCTGCATAATTAGATACAAAAATAGTATGTTCCCAGTCAGTTTTTTAATCCTTTTTTTCCATTGAAACTGTAGCTCTTTTGTCAACAAAACACCAGTTTGGCTTTTTCAACTGAGAAATTTTATTTTAGCTGTTTATGAATTTAAAAAATTATAGAATTTAATTTGCTGTAATTATTCAGGGAGCCATAGCAATCATTGAGTGTGACAGTGCTGCACATTTGTATTGCTCCTGCAACAGCTACTATTTCTGTGTTTTCTTATTTCTCAAAAACATATTTTTCAAAAATTTTCTTCTCAGAAACTCTAATTGTCTTATTTTTATAATTTCCTTTTACATAACATCTTTTCACTGACAATCCTCCACGAGCAATTGCTAATTTTCTGAACACAGTCAAGTAAGATTTTTGATAATTACTATCTTTCCTGATCTATGCAAAGTACTTTTTTTCATATGGTTGCAAAAGTGCAATCGTTGTCTTATTAGGCGTTGATGGGAAATTGTTGATGAAACAATGTAGTCATAATCCACATGTAGATGCAAATCAACCCACCAAGATACATAAGTAATACTTAGAATTGACATTAGACCGTTAGGGTTGTGGACATGCTTTGTAGAGGCCCTCATTCTCTGCTCTACTGATTTACAGTTTAACCCATGATATCTACACCTGATTAAACCATCTAGAATTCTAAAGGATGACTGTATAAGTAATTCCAGATGCAATTATCTTAACTACACTGTCCTCTCTCACACACAGGTTTTTGTATTTTGATGGCAGCATAAATGCCCTGTATAAAATTTGTTGAGAATTCCAGACTCTGAGAATTTAATGTTTCTTTATATGTGGGCAACAGATTAGTTTGTATAAAGGAAAAATTTTCAGCAAGGAAAGCTCAGATTCAACCCCACAGAACTCAAAGAAATGGGCTGAGTATTCTTCAAGCCTCTTAATAATTTTCAGTTCTTTGTTTCATCCTGTCCTAGCCCCTGGGGTTCAAGCAGCTGTGGAGTTGAGGATCTGAGAGAGTGTATGAATCACTCAAGAAGAGACGATTCTCCTCCAGTGTGAAAATCTGTCACTCAGGCATTCACTCCAGAAAAAAGGTGGTTTCTCTCTCCAGCTCCAGTGCCCAGCTCTGAAACCCATCTCTGAAGTCTTAGGGCCTTCCAAGGTGCAACACAGAATTGCTGATCCAGAAGAAGCTGTGCTGGGAAGATCTAGTGCTCCTCCTAGCCAGAAATGTCCGGTCTCTGCTTGAAGGAACCAACTGTGTCTTGTGAAATATATTACATGTGGCTGCTCTGTCTCTCACCTGGCATTTCTTTGCTAGTGTTACAAAAAATAGAGGCAGGGGCTGTACATTAAAGCAGGCCAGATCATAAATGTGAAGGTATAGTCACAATATTACTTCACATCTGAGTACTCAGGGAAAGTAAACATGAAGGAGCTGCAAGTAGAACAAAAACAAGTTTAGCCTTCCATCTGGTAGAAAAAACCTGCTGGTGCATTGGATATTATGCAGAACAATGTAGAATTTCACCCCTGAACATCACAGGATCAATTATTGCTCACAGCAAATTTGGAAGTCTAGCACCTATATGCAAGCTGAGAATCAAATATGGTCAGATAACAGGAAGATGAACATCTTGCTGAGAACTTCCTCAGATTTACTCAGTGCTTCAGGAAAGAGAAAAAAGAAAAGAAAAGAAAAAAGAAAAAAGAAAAAAAAGAAAAAAGAAAAAAGAAAAAAAGAAAAAAGAAAAAAGAAAAAAGAAAAAAGAAAAAAGAAAAGAAAAGAAAAGAAAAGAAAAGAAAAGAAAAGAAAAGAAAAGAAAAGAAAGGAAAAGAAAAGAAAAGAAAAGAAAAAGGTGGAGACTCTTGGATGTCCTTTTCTGGGGAGGATCCAGCTTCCCAAATGCATACAGTATTCATGAGCATGACTGAGACTTATTCTGTGTGGAAAAACGCTGTGGTTCTTTTGATGGCACTGGCTGTATTTCAGAGTACTGCTGTGTGGTTACTCCAAGGGGTGGTCAGAGTTCACAGAGCTGGTTCTAGCATGAAACAAATGCAGGATTAGCAAGGTGTTGTATTTCCCACAGCAATGATAGTATGTCCCTGACAATACCTTTCATACTCCCAGGAGAGGAAGCTAATGCTGGTTCTTGCAGTAAAGCTTATGTAGTGATAATAAACAGCACTTAAAAACCTCACAGTTGCTGTCAAGGGTCCTCACAAAGGGTCATTTGTAATGAAACAAAAGACGGCTCTGGTGGACTGATTTCCGGGAAGAAGTAACAATTAGGTAACACTTACATAAGAATCAATGTCTGGTTTTAGCTTTTCAATGGTCTGGTTTGCTGCTCCAGCACTCCTCAGTACCTTTTGTAAATACATCCTCCTGTGCAGTTATTGCCTTTTGCAACTTGCATTCCCTGAGCCACAGGCAGTTGACCCACAACCTTGTCTGGGTCCAGCCTGCATTTAACATTTCTTGCTAAACAATTTTGAAAACCAGTGGAGCAACATCAAATAGTATTTGAGAAATTTGCAGCAGGTGATTGCAAGGAGCAAAGCTGTGAACGCTGAAATATTGACAAAAAGGACATGCAAGATGCTTATCTTGTCACTTCCATTTTACCACTTACCTCTAATTAAACTAAAAAACAAAAGCATCTTGGATCTCCTCCCTGAACATACATATTGCAATACAGTAATTGAATTGATGGTCTGTACTATTAAAGATGGGTAAAAATAGTTTAGATGAAGGTGAGACGGCATCTGTCTTTGACAAATGTGAGGAGAGATGAGGCAGGACACCACAGAGAATCACTGCATCAGGGTTTTTGCAGCTCTAATTTGAACATGTCTATTTTTAGAAGACCTGTTGTACATACCAACAATGCTAATGACTGCCAGAAGAGACAACCAACCACATTCCTAGAGCCAGTGACATCATGTGCAGCTCTCAGGATTTAACTAAAGCATGTGTTTGGCAAATAGTAATAAAAAGTAATGAATTCTTTTTGTTTCCATCAAATTGAATTATGCTTTTATTTTGCCTGTCTTTTTCTTTCAGAAGTTAGTCCTGAGAGTAATTTTACAGCCTTTTGTTCTTACTATTTAATGGAGTGAATGACTTTCCTACAAAATTCAGACTTTTTATGTTTTGTTTGTGTCATGGATGGAAACCATGATTTCCCATTGCCTTCATTTTATTGCTATTCTGTAATCTTTCTAAGATTTTGAGAAGCAAATAATCCCTACAAAGAAATCTGTCCCCCCATTACTGAATGGTGAGAAAAGCAGAGTAGAAGAATACTGTAATCTCTGGCAGGAGACATGCAAACACATTTGCCATATAGTCCCACCTTTGTAAGAGGGACATCCTGAGCTGGCCCAGAATAAGGGAGCTATTGCAGGACAAAATTCCATCTGCCTTTGCCAAGGACATCTTTCTTATCACCATTTACTACTAGCAAGCTGTTCACTCACAGATCTATCTACAGTCCTGAATGATAATGTTCATAAGTGATAAAGCAGCCTCATTAGAAAAGTTTCTGACTGGCTGTGGTGGCTGGAGAATGCAGCTTGAGTGGCAAGCAGCAGGGAATCAGAGAGCCCTTTGATCTGTGCCTGCAGCAGAATAACACCCAAGGAAATCACTCTGCAGACACTATCAATGAATGTCAAAAGGGCTCTGAAGTAAATTGTGGAGGATTTGATTGCTGATTTCAGCAAAATACCATCCAGACCTTGTCAACAGTGGAAAATGGAAAGAAAGACTCAGAATCTGCAAAATGCAAGGGATCCAATTAGGCAAAGCCATTTAGCTATTAGTTCATGCTCAGTGCAAGTACTGAGCCCACTGCAGACACAACATAGAATCACAGAATCTTAGGGTCACCAAAACCATGGGAATCAAAGAAACTCTCCAAAATCATCTTTTAGGTGTTAGAGAATCAGGCATTACTTTATGCTGACCAGGATGTGCAATGGAAATCCTTCCTTCCACACACAATAATAGCACCAGGGTATCATTTCAGTTGGCAATGACCTTGGAGATTGTTGAGTCTAACCATTAACCCAGCACTGCCAAATCCACCTTTTGCCCTGAAGTGGCAGAACTTTGCAGAAATTGCAGGGAGGGAGGAGGAGGGGCTCTGAAAATTGTTTGTGTGAGATGAAGGAGCCAGTGCTCTTCTTAGAGAGAGTTTGCCAGTATTGCAGTCTTCCTTTCAGCCCTGCACAACCACATCATCTAAATGACAACAAACCCTGGGATTATTTTTGTCTGCAGTAGACTGGAAAAGCACTTGAAGGATTTCCATCCAATAAAATATAAAAGTACACTCTATGCTGAGTGGTAACAGGGCTTCAAGAGCTCCATGATCTGGTCCTCCTAAGTCCCTGCAGCATCTTCACTGTCAACTGGGTCTGGAATCCCTGTGTGCATTGGGAAAGGCAGAGGTAATGACATAAAAGGTCTTGCAGCAAGGAAAGGAGGTTTAGTCAGCCAAAACCACTGCATTTTATCAGCCAAGAAGTGCTGTGTGTGCAAAGGGAAGGCCCCTAAGTTGGTGAAATATGCTATGGAGGTATTGCCTCTGCTCCCCTTAGCTTTGCCCACAGGACTCACAAACTGTTGTGGAGTCAAAGACAAGCATGAAAATCTAGGAATGAAGTAGAGTCTATGGATTGCTGAAGGGAGGAGTTACCAAGTGCTTCTCTTTGCCAGCAACATGCTCTTCTGAGCATAAATCAAGGTTTTCTCTTTATTACCACTCAACCTTTGCTGTGCATTTCTCCTTCCCTGACACTGTAGGAAGCCTCCACCTTCTTCTATGTTCCACAGCTGCTCCATTGTGATGGAGAGCAGCCTTGCAGCTGCCCCAAGACAGCTCCCATCACGGCAGCAGACCTGCAGCTCTGGGAGTTGGATGAGCAGAGGGAAAGCCATGGGCAATTACACTCCTGTATGTGCCTTGGTTCTTGCAAAACCCACCCCATGAGCAAGTGGGGGACAGTGGTGGCAGTGGCAGAGCAAGAGGAGGTTGGTGTTTATACAAGATTTTGGGTTGGGGTTGCTTTACAGAACACAGCTCTTCTGCTCTTGTGTCTTGTAGAGATGAACACGATGGCAGAGCTCAGCCCTGGTGCAAATAGAACCTGCCTGGCTTGTTTGCTTTGCATCTGTGGTCTGATGGCTGAGGTGGCATCCTTCTGCCGTGCTGGAAATGCCAGAATGCTGGAAATGCTGCTACCTGCTTTGTAGCAATACTGGCAGGAGCAGCAGCTGCCTGGCCCTCGTGCTGCCCAGGACTCCAAGGTGCAGAGGACTCAGCCTTCCTTACCGGGTCCCTCCTGCAGCTGGGGTGGTGGCAGAGGGAAAAATCCCAAGGTATCCAAGGATGAGTGGGTACTGCCCTAGGGAACAGGAGGGGTAGAAATGCTTTCCCTGCTCCCCCCAGTATTTTAGTTATTTGAGCACCCAATTGTCACCAAATTTGAGGTCTGCTGCCAGAATGCAGTATTTGTGTGCATCTGTGTGGCTGATCAAAATAGCATATTCAAAATATTGGAGTTTTTTAATATCTGTGAGTGTTTTCTTTAATAAAATAGCAGTGAAACTTCAGAATAGAAATATTACTACGTTGCTGAAAACTTTTTGTTTTCAGGGTTTTCCCAGGAATTAATAAACAGCTGCATGTTGGAAAGAAATTCTTTCTCATGAGGCTCTTGGGAGAGCTCAGAAGTCTATTGAAAAGTAACTGGAAAATATGACCCAGAGAGCAAGTTCTTTATGTTTCTTGGAAACACGTGATTCATGTTCCAGTCTCATTTTGTAGCCCTTGAACAAGACAGCAATGTAAGGGGAAAAGTAGGAAAGTGGAAAAGAAGAGAGGGAAGCCAGCAATAGGAAATGTATGTGTCACAGGATGAACTTAGCAAAGTTTCCATGTGGGCAGTGAGGGAAAAACATATATTGTTTTGTCTATTAAAAGTACTCTTTGTAACATTTTTCCTTTTGTGAAGCATTCATAATTTTTCTTTTGTGAATTGGTGAAGGAATCCAGATGAGTTTAAAACACAAACATGGATTTTAAAAAAAGGAGATATAGATAAAGTAAGAGATAAAAGAATAGAAAACATATTTTCCTAGAAAGATGTAGTGATTCAGTAGGGCCCAGACTCAAAATTTTTGAACTCTAGAGAACTTAACTCATTGTAGCACAGAGATCAGTAACACTGCAAGTCACTGCTTGAGTCTTAATCTTGGACCTTGCTCTGGGATCTCTGGAGTCAGTCAATATGGGTATCTCTCAATTCGTGTCTGTGTAGTACTAAAGGCTGTAGGGAGGACCAGGAAATGATAGGATGATCATTATGTACTGTTGCTTCACCCCCTGGAAGAGCAGTCTTAATGATTTTGTGCTGTGGACTGTGGTTGCTGCTGAAGTGGGTAGTAAAGATCCCTATTTCCATTACAAAGAGCAATGTTTAATGATCAGCTGAAGCATTGATATTACCATCTTCGGGGCAATATCCTCCTGCCTGGTAAACGGCTGGTCACGCACACGAAGTGAAACATTGTGGGAGAACTGTCGGGCAGGGTGAAGAGTTAACTCTTAGCTGACATCTTCAGGCAGAATTTGTTTTCCACACTCCCCGTAGGATGCAGGGCCTTCCCTTGTCAGCAAAAAGACGCATCTCCACATGGCAAACTCGCCATCTGCAGGCCAGTGAGACAACAACTCGCCAGGGACGGGGAAAAAGCAGCCCCACAAGCTCAGGCACCACCGTGCTTATGGTCTTAGGATTTCCTCCTCTTTTTGTGCACCATTTAACAAAAGGAAATCGCTGTCTGGGTGTTATCCCAAAAACGTTTTGGGTGTCTGTCTCTGGAGCTTAATCCTATCCCAGTGGATTGCTTAAAAACATAAAAAAATTAGACTTTATGCTCTTCTGCAGCAGGCTTCTTCTACACTTATTAACTCATGTCTGGTCTCAGCTGCAAGGGGAGAGCACAGCTTCCCAGCCCAGGTCTTAACACCCTCCCCCAGCTACTACAAATCAGCACTGTTTTGTCCCAGGAAACACGGTTTTGATTAGAACATACGGTTTCATAAGCATATTTTTGCCATGAGAACATAGTTTATTTTTTAAAGATGCTAAAACATAGTGTTTCAGGAAGTTTGAGCTTTCTTTGTCAGACTGGAAGAACATTATTGGAATACATTTTTCTATTTGAAATAAATCTTAAGGAGAATATTTACCTTATTCCAGTGGTTATTTTGTAGTGCTCTTGAATCTCAGTTGCATCCAATTAACTGTAGAAAGTCAAAACCTAAAGAAAATGTTTCATTTTCACAATAATGCTTCCCTTCAGCACTCAAAAAAACCCCAAGAGGAAATTGAAGCAACCTCAGTTTCCCTCCATTTTATTTTTTGAATAAAAACCATCTCTAAGCTGAGATGATTTTTCATTTAAACCTGGGATTCTAAAGATGAAAGCATAAAGAAAGACCTGATTTTGCATTTCTGTTTGCCTAGAGTTGGGCACTGGTGGTATACATTGGAGAGCAGTGTCCACATACTTTTAAAAAAATGTTTAAAGAAGACAGTGAACCAAATTTTTAGTTCAAAACTAAGCCTCAGTGTCAGCTTGTTTGAAAGGGAAGCACCCAGATGTTGTGCCTCTGCCATGTATCTGCTTCCAGGTGAATTCTGAAAACAGGGGACTGAAGTGAATAGAAAATAATAGCTGCAGTATTCAGACTGAGTTTTCACATTGCCTGGAAACATCAGGTGAGCTCTTGGCTGCAGTCAGAAGGGCAGTACATCTGCATACAGATGCTTGTTGCAGACTGCCATGACCCAAAGACGTTAAGCGTACAAAGACACGGTGAAGGGAAGAGTCATTCCTTGCCCTTACACACAGGCAGAAGCAAGGCATAGACCAAGGCTGATTCTTTTGCCATCAAACAGCCTTACTGCTCTGAAGGGGGGGGACCAAAATCAAGAGTTAACTGTGCTTTCTTTATATTTTCTTAGGACCCCGTTGGGCTTAAGTGTTTGGTTTCATGGGGTACTTACACAAGTCTGTTTCTTTTAATTTTTAATGACATTCAGCTTCATACATGCTCCTTCTGGGAATTGTGCTCCCACACAGTTTACATGCACTCTTTGTACCTTTTTCAAACATGGGTTGTATAGTCTGTGAAGAAAAACACCTCAGAACCTCAGAAGTCCCTGAGCAACTGCTGGCATCAGTTTGGGTAAAAACAGGGGAGTTGTAACTCAGCTAAACCTAAAGCTGAAAACGTGCTGCCTTTGTAGAGGGTTGCTCTGATGACCTGTGTGCTCACATGGGCTATCCCCCACCATAGCTCTGTTCACTCTCCACCACACTTGTCCCACTCAGTGTCACCTATGCATTTCTCCTGGAGAAACAGGCCTGGAAAAGCCAAAGGGGAAGTGAGGAGTGGTGGTGGTTTTGGAAAAGGAGTCATACGCACACCAGTGAATGGTCCTGGATTCCCTGTGCTGTTTGCCTCCAAGCAGTGTCTCCAGGCTGGGAATCTGCTGGACCCTGCCCACAGCTGTCACCTCAGCTCCCTGCTGCCTGTGGAGTACATCTTCTCTTTTGTGGGCAGGATGCATGGATGGATTAATTACTGATGATTTGACAGACAGTTTGTGACAAGAAAGAACAGAACTGAACTTGGCTCCTCCAAAATATCTTCAGATGGGTTAGGCTGAACCTTCAGCAAGATCCTTCTCTTCTCTTCACTGGCATTTGTGGGAGCAGAACAAAGACCCATAGCAACTGTGAGGAGTCTCCCCAGGGTTTGCTCCTCATAGACTAGCACCAGGTTTGCTCAAATTCTCTGGTGCAGCAGCAGGCAGGGCTGGAATGCTTGCTGGTCACACTGGACTAATCAGTGGGTAACTGTATGCCCACGTTCCAAGGTTCAGTTTTGCTGGATTTTCCTGTTCTGCAGAGGATGGCATCTGGCAGTCTCAACAGTAAAAGCTGTTTTCCTCAAAGATTATATGCCAAGGAATAGCTGCCTGAGGCCTTTCCACAGTTCTAATATACTGATTTGCTCACCAGATTCCGGACTTCTTCCTCCAGCCTTGAACCACAGGTAGCCAAACCTGATCCAGCCCTGCAGCACAGGGTTTGTTTCCAGGTGTGCATTTAAAAACTGCCCTCACCAAGCAAAGGCAAGACAGGCAGTCATGTCAGGTCGTGCAGCCCTGGCTGACCACCCCCCCTCTATGGGCAGCATGGGAGGAGGAGGTTGGTCCGACCAACACGGCCCTTAGCCCATCACTGCTCCTATTTCAGTGGCCAGAGTCACCTCTCTGACTGTTTGCCCATGTCTGAGGAGCCAGCAGGGAAAGGGCAGCAGGAAACAAGCTGCAGAAAATTTACTGAGCTCTTTTCGAAGCCATGCCATTTGCGTAATTAACGTTCCATATTAGCTACTTATTCCCAGCTGTCACATGAAACCTGGCATGAGTCAGCTCTCTTGGGCTTAAGGAAAACGGTTTGTATACTGATGAGACATTTACACGTGCTGTTTGTCTTTATTTCTCATGCTCCTTCCCTGATAATGACAGAACAAATACAAGATTGTTGTTTTATGTGCTTTTACTATTTTAAACTTCTCAACACACAAGTAAGACTCAGTGGTACAAATAAGGAAGCCATCTGAGGAGGAAAACAGTTTTATTAAGAATTCTGTATAGCATGACAATGGTACAGACTTTCTTGTCACATGATGTATGTAATTTAAATGAGTTAATAAAGAAGGTGTCTTTTGGGGATTTCTGGTTTTCTGCAATAAGTGTTCTGGTGTTTGGAGACAGAGTTGAGATACGTTTGGTGGGACCTTATTTGGGTCTTTGGATCACAGCTGCCTGCACTGTTCCCATTCCTGAGAAGAATGAAAGATCTCAGTAACTGGGTTAGCAATCTAGAGCTGCCTTTTCATAGTTCATTGTATTGGTACAAACCCCAAGGGGCACAAGGATTTCACTCTGATGGTGTCATTTGACTTCACAGTTGTTTCTTGAGAAGAATGGACTGGCTCTAAAGTGTTCAAAAGGTTTCTTTGATTCCTTCCAGAAGTCTTGGGAAGCACAGCAACAGAAAGGACTCACCTGCTTTTTAGACTACATTTCAACCAGCAACTGCAGCAGCTGGCATTGTGCAGGTCAAAAAAGGTGTGCAGGCTGCAGAAAGTGATTGCAATTCCTTCTAGCAAAAGCAAGGCACTGGCTGCATCCACCTACAGGGCTGCAGGGAGCTGGCCATCTGCACACCAATTCTTTCGCTCATATGTTTTTCTTTTGTAGATGCAGGGGCAAGTAGGTGCCCATGAAACTCTCCTGTATTTCAGGAACCTGGGGCAATTTATTTGAAAGAGTCTTTGGTTGCCTAACTATAGGCATCTTACTTAAAGAATCTTGATTTTCAGAGAGCAAATGCTGAGCACTTTCCCCAAAATTCATATTTGTAATAAGATACCCCTTTCTGGATATTCGGGGTCACTATCAATTTTTTAAAACAGAGTGTATGACAGCTATTTGGTGGCTTTTTGAGGATAACCAGTTCAGAGCATTATAGATTTTTATGGCTTTAGTTTCCCAGTGATTTTTCCCTCTGGCAGTACATTGCTGCTGCTGCATGACACGCAACATTGAGAGGCTGCTGTGGTGCTTGTTTGCCAAATGAAAATCCCACCATTCTACACAGCTGTTCTTGCACCTACAACTGAGGACACATTGAGGTTACTACCAAGTCCAGTAACAGGAGATGTGTAGCAATTCTCTAAACTGTTTCAGGTCCGTCAGGTCACAAGAGGTAAAATACTGACCTGATTATTCTTTGGTTATTCACTATACAAAAAGTCTTTTAGTTGGCAGGAAAGTAGACACCCAGCAAGCTTTGCCCCCTGCCCCAGCTTTTCCTAAATTCTCATCATGGAGTGAAAAATGTTTCAATTCTATAAAAAGATGTTTATGGAAATGAAAAGGAGAAATAAAGCTCACAGGACCTAGTACATTTTGGAAATCACATTGAGAATGCAACAGTTAAAACTGTTTAGCTGATAATACATACCCGTGTGCTCATTTCTCAGGTAACAGAGATTTACTTTAGTGTTCCAGAGAAACACCCTGCCCCTAAATCTGTAAGGATCTTGGTTA
This sequence comes from Chaetops frenatus, assembly GCA_013400775.1. NCBI lineage: Eukaryota > Metazoa > Chordata > Aves > Passeriformes > Picathartidae > Chaetops > Chaetops frenatus. The sequence goes on from VZTR01017359.1 coordinate 143,338, forward strand.
CTACTAGTAAGTTTTTTCTGATCAACCAGACAAACTTCTTTTGGATGGTGTCCATAGTGGCACAGGAATAAGAGAAGAAATGTTTCCTCAAATTTTTCTATTATTCCTGGCAGCATTTTTCCTCTGCTTTCACCACTACTTGCCTGCAGCCTGCTTTACAAATTCAACCATTAGGTGGGGCGTTTCTACTGTCAGCAGCCCAGATTTCATCTGCAGCATCTTGGGCCTGGGACAGATACTGAATAGTCCCGTGTGCTGGGATATGAGCTCTCTTCTGTTATCTTTAGTGCTTTCTTCTACCAGCTCCATTGACATCCAAAATAATACAAAGGGGGAAACCTGAGTAAAATGATACAACTTAAGGTCTTGGTCTCTGTCTTTTTTGTCATGTGTGATGTTAAAGGTTATCCAACTGAAGAAGAGGCAGATTAATTACTAAGTTATACAGTTCGTAGCCAAAAGTGTGAATTAATTAATTTTTTTTTTCATTTCATTTGAACAATTTGTAATCAGACAGCACTACCAGGACAACCATTTTTTTCTCATTTTGATGTCTGGGTAAAAGCAGTGACATTTCCTGACACTGCAGTGGACCAGTCGAGTGTCATGATATAGCACTGGCCTCTGTTCTTCCATGGGGTAAACCTTCACTGGATTTGGGCTTCTTTTGCTGGGAATAGCTGTGATTTATAAGCCCTTTTTAGATTTGAAAAACAAAAAAAATCAGTGACAAGCTCTTTGTTACACTTCTATAGACACAATACTCATCCAGCACGGCTGAGCAGCCCTTTCTGACCTGGAGGGAGAGGGAGCTCTCCTGTGGTCCTCTGAGCTCTCCTAGCACCTGAAGTCCCAGAAATATAGACACCACTTTCACCTCATGAAACTTGTGGAGAAAGTGATGGTCTCTTTGCAAACCCTGACTCTGGGACTCTGAGGCTTGGGTCTGCCCTGTGATGCTGCAGGAGATGGAGGGAGAATGAGGCTCATCCTGAGGGCAGTTGAACTTGTTCTGAGTTTGGGGACCTGGAGAGGTCCCCAAAGGCAGAGTTTTGTCCTTCAGTCAGAAATGTCAGAGGATCAGTGGGGCTGCTGGAGATGGTGGGCACTTGTGAAGGGGACTGTGCTATCATACTTACGTGCCAGTTCCAAGGTTCACTATCCAAATCACCCCAAAATTTCTGGGATTTCTGTATTACTAAGCCCATCTGGCAAGTGTCTTGCCAAGAAGAAGGGCTAGGGGAGATTTGACTATTGCCTAATTAGAGAGGACATAAAAAGTCTGAAGGACTTTACTGATGGCTGGTACTGGTAGCCAGCCTGGCTTCTCTGTTGCCTCAGTCTCTACCCACCACTAACTACTGAGCCGCCCTCAGACCTGCTTCTGCAGATGGGACCCTTCAGGTGCCCCAGCTCCAGCTCAGAGTCTGGGCTCTCCTTCAATGTCTCTTTTATCCAGGGTTTCAAAAACTTCTGGAAAGCTACACTTTGGAGACTCCAAAGCAATGGACTATGCTTGAGGCAATAATGTTGTCATTAGTTTTGCCCAGTCCCCTTAAAAAATCTCTTTCTATGAGAGTCCAATTCTATAAGAATATGAAATTTCAAAATATGTCACCATAGAGGGGGAACCTTGAAAAACCTTGTCTACCTCGGCTTTGGGGTTTTTTGATATTCCCTGTTCCTGGCCTGGTTGTGATTATGTATCTGTGTCTATAGCTAAGCCAGTGCTTTAAGAAATCATTACTAAAATAAAAAATCCTGCTACATTTAGTATAGGCTAAGGATCTAATTCCTCCAGTGACCTTGAGAGATGCTTGCCCTAAGAACTGTATGTTAGTAAAACAGAGGGCTGTAGTATGGAAAAGAAACAGAACTGCACAGAATTCCACCCATTGTTCAGAACCACAAAAGCCAACAGATGTGCTGGCAGATGCCTCAAAAGTATCAGGTATTAGGTCAGACAAATTGAAACAGCAGCTGGGAGGGCTCCCTTCACTGCCTCTCCTGTGATGGAGTGGGAGATGTGTCTAAAGGATGGCAGGGGCACAAGGCCTCTACTCCTGGGGGTAAAAAGTTTGTGAAGGACTACTAGACACTGGAAATGAAACTGTTTTCTGTTGCATCAGAAAGGGTCTCATCAGAGTTCAAGCCTGGCCATTTGCACACCTGGTACTACTGACATAGATGAATATATCACTCCTCAAACTCTTTTTCTTTCTTAAATACTCATTTCTGGCATTTCTTTGCTTATCACCAGTGCTACATTTTATGCCCACATGGTCTGGAGTGACTTGTTTACTGCAAGGTGCACCAGTCTTCTACTGCTCTGTCACCACTGGAATTTGTATGGCCTTGCTCTCTTCTTTCCTGAAGGATTAAGTGTGCTAACTCCGCGAGTGAAGTGATTTCCTTAAGTGAGGCTTTACCCATAAAATGCATTTAATAACATTAAACCATGACAAGTTTTAAATGTACTTTGGGGAGGGTCATTTGACTTGGATGGAGAGAGATTAAGGCATGCCACAACCTAAAAGTTGACCCCCACAAGATGACTCTGCCTGGCTTGTCCTGAACACAGCATCTTAGTCTGCTAGTGTTGCATCTCACCTGAGAAAAACAAGCAAGGCAGGTGTAAACTGAAAGAATTAAGGGCCTCCTGGTGCCCAAGGACAAGCTCTGCTGGGAAGGACCTGCTTAATATTTGTCTAATTTTCTGGCAGAGACAAGAACTCCTTCAATTTGTTCAATAAGGTGTGAATAAGGGGCAGCGTCCTCCCCAATTTCTTTTAAAAGATTAACAAAAGAATAATAAAGATGGCTTCTAATTAGAATAATTAAATTCTAGTAAGATTAATTAAAACTCCCTATATGAAAAGGTGACCTGTCTAGTGGATAAGGAAAAGGCTGAGTATGTTGTCTAAGTAGACTTTAATAAAAGCTTTGACACCGTTTCCCACAGCATTGTCCTGGAGGAACTGGCTGCTCATGGCTAGGATGGATGAACAGTTTGCTGGATAAAAAGCCAGATGGATGGCCAGGCCCAGAGGGTGAGGGTGAATGGAGTTTCATCCATCTGGTGTCTGGTCACCTGTGGTGTTCCCCAGGGCTGAGTACTGGGTCCAGTCCTGTTTAATAGCTTTATCAATGATCTGGACAAGGGGATTGAGCCTGCTGTCAGTCAGTTCACAGGCACCACCAAGATGGGCAGGAGTGTTGACCTGCTGGAGGGCAGGAAGAATCTGCAGAGGGGTCTGGACAGGCTGGATTGATGGGCTGAGATCAGTGGTGTGAGGTTCATCAAGGCAAAGTGCTGGGTCCTGCCTTTGGGTCACAGTAACCACAAGCATTGCTACAGGACAGAGAGGCTGGAAAGGTGCCTGGAGGAAAAGGACCTGGGGGTGAACATAAGCCAGAGTGTGCCCAGGTGGCCAAGAAGGCCAAGGGCATTCTAGCCTGTATCAGCAATAGTGTGGCCAGCAGGATGAGTGCAGTGACTGTCCCCTTGTATTCAGCACTGGTGAGGGTGCACCTCAAATCCTGTGCTCAGTTTTGGGCTTTTTGCTACAAGAAGGACATTATGGGGCCAGAGCATGTCAGAGAAGAGCAATGGAGCTGGTGAAGGGTTTGGAACATAAGTCTAATGAGAACCTGCTAAGGGTCTTTAGCCTGGAGAAAAGGAAACTGAGGAGGGACCTCATCACTCCCTACAACTACTTGAAAGGACATTGTAGTGAGGTGTGTGTTGGGCTCTTCTCCTAGGTAACAAGAAATAGACAAGAGGAAATGGTCTCTTGCAGAGAGAGGTTGTGCTGGGGGAGGTTTGGATTGGATATTAGGAAAACTTCACCAAAATGAGTGTCAGGCATTGGCAGAGGCTGCCCAGGGAAATGGTGGAGCCAACATCCATGGAAGTGTTCAAAAAATATGTAGAAGTGATGCTTAGGGAAATGGTTTAGTGGTGGACTTGGCAGTGCTGGATAATGGGTGGACAGAATAGTCTTAGAAATCTTTCCCAACCACAACAGTTCTATGATTCTGTGATTTTCCTGCGCAGGCAGAAGGAGCTAGCTAATGGAGAATTTATTATTCAAGTCTGCTGCAAATGCTCTATTCTGTAAGGAGTTTTCTCAAATGTGAAATGAAATAATGGACAATAAAAAATAAATTATGCTCTTGGTTTAATACAAAGTGGCTGTTGGGGTTTGGGTGTTCCTCCCTTTTGTTTCTCTTCACCTGTGGAATTTTTTGCCCATCAGTTGCTGAGGGACCATAATGGCCGGGTACTTAAGGGGAACAAAAGAAGTGATTGAGCTGAGGGGAGCAGGTATTGTGAAATGGGGAGAGTCTTTTTTCTCTCAGCAGGGTGGGGGTACCTTGGAGTTTGGGGCGGGCAAAAGGTTTGGCTGGAGGAGGGGACGGGACTCTTGCTCTGGGCTGCCAGGGAGAACGTTTGGAGGAGCTGCTGCTGCTGGACCTTGGGGGCAGAGCTGTTTCTTCTGCTGCGGAAGGAGTCTCTGTCCGGAACCAGAACCTGTCACCATCTGTGTGGGTGCCCAGGATCCCTGAGTTTTCCTCTCCCTGCTCTGCTNGTGCTCCCCGAGCTCACAGCACCAGCGCCCCCCGCGGGCTGTGACTGTCACTGCATCAGAAGTGCCTGCGAGCCAGCAGGCTCTCACTGGGTTCCTGCTTCTGGTTGTTGTTAGTGCCATAGTAGCTGTTGTTTGTTTGTTTTATTATAAATACTAGTAAAGAACTGTTATTCCATTCCCTATATCTTTGCCTGTGAGCCCCTTAATTTCAGAATTATGATAATTCGGAGGGAAAGGGTTTACATTTTTTCCATTCCAAGGGAGGTCCCCTGCCTTCCTTAGCAGACGCCTGTCCTTCAAACCAGGACAGTGGCCTTTATGGTTGCCAGCTCATGAAAGCTTGGTGGGCAAAGTAAATCCCTGTGTGTAAGGACAGTGTTGTATCTGCAATAAAATATATTTTCATTTTTGAGGACTGGTGTGATACACAAATAAAATTTTCATTATGTGACCCTCGACATGCCAGAAAGCCTAATTCTTGGCAGATCGGGAAGGGAAAAGAAGTCAAAATTTAAGCCTCTTCAGTGGTCAGGAGACAGGATGTTCACATTCCCACTTCGTCCCAGCAATGTCCCCAACTGGGCCAGTCTACTTGTCATGTATGTGACTCCTGTACATTGTGCTGGCAAACAGGTTTGATCTCAGCTTGCTGCCAGCCTGTTCTTGTCCTCATTCTCTTGGTGGCAGTGGGTGGGGGCATTCTGCCAGCCTGGGCTTAAGGAACAGCCAGCCCTCGGCTGCAGAGTGTGGTCATGGAGAGCATCATAAAAATGGAAGGGAATTCACTGACATGGGGAAGGAGAATCTTGTTTCAATGAACTCTCTCTCCTGCTGAAGATGGATCCTTAGCATATGCCTTTAGGGTTCCTCCACAGTGAGTTTTAATAATGTAAGTTTTAATATGAATGTGTATTTACAATGCTAAGCTAAACTCGTGTATGGGAGAGTTGGCACTGTGAGCTTAGTAAAGCTGTCTGTCACAGCTTTACTAAGACACCCCAGGCGGCAACCCTGCCCTCACTTCTCCAAAACAACGTTCATCACACACCAACTTTTTGCAGAAAATGCTTTTATTGTAAACACAAAAAAATCATACCCCATTAGTAGGATTCAGTGATACTGGCTGCTTTTTACTGCTCTGTTTCACATTGCATTGTAAAATAAACACTTCCTAAGACTTTAAATGTGAGCTGAGGCACCTGCCTCATGTCTGTGTGCCCCAGCATTTGGAGTGGGACAGATGTCCCAGGAAAAGCTGAATTGCTCTGTCAAACTGTTGAGCCCCTCTGGCATACCTTGTCCTCATGGCCTTTCAGCGTTGAGCTTTCTTGAGCTCTTACACTTGTTGCATATTCATTTGCAGTAATTAAGAACCCCTTGAAATGGTGTACCTTTACAACAATAATGCATACAGTGCATGGCCAAGGTACAAATAGCTTCAGTGGAGGTTAAATCACAATTTTCCCAACATTAATATTAATGAGGCTGAACATTTGCATTTGCGGTAAATCCCTTTGTAGCATCAATGTCCTTTGAGGATTTTTCTGCCGACAAATGAAGCATTCCCCTCCTTCCCTCACTACTTCTGCTAGCAGTGTCACTCAGTGCAGCAATAGATCAACAGTTCCTGCTAATCTGTGAAAAAGCAGAGCTTAGAACAAGTGCTTTTTGACATAATTAAAGCTACACTGCCTACCTCTATTCCTGGAAGAAGTACTAGCAGAGTTTCATTAGAACAATATAAATAGAGTTCAGCCTGAACAGTTGTGTTTGTTACAAACAAAGCCCATTAGTTAGCAAGGAGAATTTGAAGCCAGGCTGAATTCGCGCCGATCTCAAAGCCCTTCTCATATTTAATTTATAAACTGATGATTAATTCAGTGATCAGCTAATTCATTTGCAGTGATTAATTTAATTCATGTCTTCAGGCTAATGTTTAAGAAAGAAAAAACCCTAGCTCTGATAGATGCACACCAATGTCCTTTTGACTAAAAATGATAATATAATGCCCTGGAGAAAAAAGGAGAAAAGAAAGATCAAGTGAATCAGTAGCATGATCTGTTGTAAGTTCTTGCCTAAGCTGTAGCCATAATTTTTAGCTGTGATGTTTAAATGTGTCAATTACTCTAATGATCAATGGTTTGAAAGCTGAATCTAAGGATCCTTCACTGTAGCTTTCCACTGTGTATTTTGAGAATGGCATTGCTTTAGAGCAGTCCTCCAGCTCTGCTTTTTTCTCACTTGTTTTGCCAGCTGCCTGCCCATTCCCCTCCCTTTCAGCAGCATCTTTCTCATGCCTCACCAAAGTCTTTGATGAGAGCACTTTGTACTTCTTAAATCCAGGCTGCTTTTCTCTATTTCCAGCAGGATTTTCCTTATCTTTTGATGCAACATGTAATGATGAGGATGATTTGGGGGATTTCTCTGTATTAGACATACTTGTCTCTTTTGGGACAGTACTGCTTTTACAGTTTATGCCATTGCTGGGTGATGGAGCTTGATAGCTTCTGAAACCACCCACAGGGACCTCCTCTCCTGAGCCATCAGTCCTGTGCCTCTCTGATTGAGCTGAAGATCCTAGCTGGTATTTCTCTCTTCTCTCAGGTTCACTCTTCTTTTCTGGACTACCAGTTTTATACTTTGGTTTTTCATCATGGGGTGGTGGCAAACAATCTTTTTTGGCTGTGGCATTATTTTTTTGAGATTTCACAGAAAAATTTGTGTATGGGGACTGGCACATCCCAGAAGCTGTATCTTTGCTTTTATCTTTTACAGCATTTGTATCAGGCTTTGTAAAACTTTTGGATACAGTTTGTGGTTTTTCTCCTCCTGGAATATTTTTTTCAGGCTTCAATAATTTACTTGAAGGAGGTAACAGATAGTTCCCAGAACCTTGGTATTTACCTTTCTCTTTTACAGCCTTTTCTCCAGGTGACCTGGTGTCCTCTTCTGGTATCTTTTGCTTCCTCTCTCCTGAAGTGCTTTTTCCTTGAGGCTTCAGAACTTCATCTGAAGAAGGCAGCTTCTCAGAATTTGGATCTCCATCCTTTTCTTTTACAGAATTAGTACCAGGCTTCTTAAAACCTGAAGAATCTGATGTTTTTTGCTTTTGCTCTGTACTAATTTTTTCTTGAGGCTTAACAAGTGTTTCTGGGGGTACTGATGGATACTTCCTGGAACTTGGAAGTTTGTCTTTCTCTTTTGCAGTATTTGTATCACATGTTGGAAAATCTTCAAATCTCATTTGCTGCTTATCTCCTGGAATATTTTCCTCATGCATTCCTGATTTTCTTGATGAGGCTACCTGATGCTTCCCAAAAAACTGCTGCTCAATATCCTCTTTTACTACCTCTGTTTCAGGTGATCCAGTGTCTTCCACTGCTGGTGTCTTCTGCTTCCTCTCTCCTGAAACACTTCTGTCTTGACAGTTTGGCACTTTGTTTGAAGAAGGTGACTGGAACTTCTCAGAGGTAGGTTTAGCCTCTTTTTTGTCTGACTTAGTTTCATGCTTTACAAGGTCACCTGGTGACATCTGTTTCTGTGTCTCTAGAGTGGTGTTGTCCTCATCAGCCGTCTTATTGTCCTGCCTTGCTGTATTTCTTGGTGGCACTGAACAATTGTTGAAGTCTGACCGGATATTTTCTAGCCCTTCACTGTCATTTCTATGTTTCATTGGCTCATCTGATGAGTCCAGGTGGTTATTCCTATTATTGCAATAGGTATTTTCATCTCCTGTCATATCATATTTGTGTTTCACAAAATCTTTTGGAGATGCTAAATGCTGCAAACCCTCTCCAGTATTTTTCACTCCTTGAATCTTGGTATCATGCTCTGATGAAGGTAACTGGGATGTTTGAGGACTATGATCATCATTCTCCTCTGAAGAGTTATTATCATGATCCACAGTATCATTTGGTGTGAATGCTTGTTCCTGCTCAAATTTATGCAAGACATTTCTCTCTCCTTTCTCCTCTGTCTCCATCCTATCACTTTCATGCTTCATGTCATCATCTGAGGAGAAGAGCTCGTTCCTTGTGTGTTCAAGTATTTTATTTCTACTTTTTGCACCCTTCTTTTGGTGTGAGACCAATTCAGTTGAAGGAATCGGGTTCTCTTCCAGCATATCACATCCTTGCTTTTTGGTATCATCTGATACTGGTGTTTGGCTCTTCTCCAAGGGTAATAGGGGCTTTCTGGCTAGTGTGGTTTTATTTTCATGTTTTCCTGGCTTTGTGGTTGAATGTGAAAGACAGTACTCAAGTCTCTGACATGTATTTGTCTCTTTGTCTGTAGAGTTTTCATTTTCTGTTGCATGAACTGGGAATACTGCTTGGTTCTTAAAACCACACATAGTTTCCTTCTCACCCATTGTGTCATCCCCACCATTTGTCAACTCATCTGAAGGGGTGTGTGGATGTTTGTCACAGCCATGGCTGTCATGCTCATGTTCCAAAGCACCAGCTCCCTGTCCCACCAGATCAATAGGTGGAAGTGCTGGGGGATTTCCAAGACTGAGATGGATACTTTGTCCTGTAATCCCACTCATTGATATTGGTAAAGGGGTTGACAAGGATGACTGACATGCCTCAGAGTCAGGCCAGGGCATCTCATCTGCAGTGTCCTCTTCACGCTCAATGAAAGATTCAGATGGCTTGTGGCAGGTCTCCAGGTCAGTTAAGGAACTCCTGCACAGGGCTTGATTGTTTGAGTGATTCATCATTTCATTTGATAAAGATAATTTGTCCTTCCCAAAATCTTCTTCTGGAATAAAGAAACTGTGCTTCACAAGGTCGCCTGACAAAGGGCTTTGTGTCTTTTCCAAAGGAGAAGAGGTGTCCTCTTCTTCTGCAGCACCAGGCTTTGGCTCCAGGGTCTCATTTGAGGAGAGTGTAGGTTTGTTTTGATTTGCATCTGGAATTGGCATGTCCCCATTATAAATATTAAAGTTATTTTGTGAGCTGAAATGTATTTGTGGAGGCTGAGGCTGCATGTCTTTTAATTCATTTTGCATTTGGCTGTTGGGTGTTTTATTCTCCTCCTCTGTATTTGGGACATCACTATTTTTGCTAGAAGTAGAAGACATTTTGTCTTCACAGTGAAATGTTGCTTCTTTTTTGGCTTCCTCAGAACATTTGCCTCTTAAATCCAGTGCCTCTTTTTGGACTATTGGTGGCTTTGTACCAGAAGCTGGTATTAGGACAGTTAGCTGTTGATCATCCATTGGAGGCTCAACTTCACAAGATGCTGAAAATTTTGGGGAGTAAAATGGCAGTATGTTTTCCAGTGCTTTCTGCTCTGGAAAACATTTGTGGCCTGCAAAGAAAGGATCCTTTTCTGGCTCTGTGAGCTCTGTGTCATCTTCCTCTGAACTGCATACATACATACATATTTCAGGAATCTCTCCTGGTTTAGTATCCTGAGGACTTTGTTCATGGGATAATTCAGCTGTGCTAGAGTCAGGCAAATCAGAAGGTGTGCTGTCTTCCTTAAGATGTTGCAGAGCACTGGTAATTCCCAAAAGTGAAGATGTGTCAGGCCCAGCTGACATGTTAGTCCTGTCACAATCTAGACCAACTTCAGATAAGGGAGGAATGCAGTCTGCAAGAGCTGTGTTTTTATGAGTAGTTGAAGAGTTATCTAGAACAGGATGCAAGTTGGATCCCTGTTTTGTGGAATCTTTTTTAGCCTCAGCACAGTCCTTTGCATCTGACATGGCCTCTGGTGCCACCAATAACTCTTCTTTGTCCTCCCTGTCCTGTGCTGCATTTGCCAGTGTTTTGTTCTCTCCATAGTCTCTGTTGGATTCCTCCTTTTCCTTCAGTAGTGTGCCATGACCAAAAGGCTGCAATGTGGCATTATTTTTCGACCAGCTCCAAGGATGATTAATTTTGGTGGCCATGCTGAGTCTGGGCACTGGGACTGTGGAGCACACTAAATTCTGGGACTCTGGATTCTTTATACCTGTGGCTGTCATTGCTGCCACGCGCAGCACTCTGACCTCAGGCTTATGAATAGTTTTTCTGCTTGGGAAGTTCCTAGTCTTTCTCTCACCTTTGCGCAAGAGCGATGCTCTCACCTCTGCAGCCGAGCAGAGAGTGCTTTGTTCAAACTGCTCCTTCAGTTTGGACAAGACTGAATTCTTGTTGACTATTTTTGGCAAACTGCTGTTTGCTCCCTTCTTTTTCCAGCTGGGAGACTTCTCCTTGGCTTCTTTTTCTTCAGCAGCTAAAAATTTCTTCAGGATGTTCTTCACTGTGTTTTTTCCAGTCACACTACTCCACCTTGCCCTCTCACTGGCTGCTGTGTCTGAATCCTCCTCCACTGCTTTTCCATCTCCCTTTCTGTCTCTACTTCTGTCCAGCTTGTTACCAGCCCTGCTCACCCACAGCTTCTCTTTAATGACCAGTTTGCCGACTTCTCTTCTCTTCTTGATGTAGGGCTCCCGATTGTTGTTCAGAAACCTGGACCGCAAGAGCTGAAATCTGGTTGGATACTGAACCCTGACTGGATCTGGACATGGCTGGTTAGAGCTCACCTGGTTTTCTTTACCTTCTGCCCATTTTGTTCTCTTGTTGCTGATCTGTGGGTCGCCAGCTGCGAGCTCGGTGACATATAGCAGCAGGCTGCTGAGAACAGCAAAGGCTCCGTGTTCTGTTGCCATCCTATTGAGCTTCTTCTTCAGCAGCAGAGGGTCTATAAGCATCTTATTATCTCCACAGAAGTGTGCGCTTTTGGTGCTGTGCAAGAGAAAACATAAATGTCTTTTCAAGTGGTCAACATCGTCACTACCTTCATACTTTGCTTTAATGGCATGCTGCTACGCATGAAATGGAAAAAAAACCACTTAAATTTAGAACTTCTCAAGAGAATTGATGTTAGTGGCCTGTTAAAAAGCATGCAAAGTGCTCAACAAGCTTCATGAGGCATGGTATAGCAGGAGTCCTATGACATCGTCCCACACAGCACTGTCAGCTCTTTCTTCTGTGTTTCGTGGGCGGTGGAAGCACTTAGGGAAGCAAGCTATGCTAATTGGAGTGACTGCATCTCCTCTGTGCCACTAGTCCCCCATTTAGTATTACCATGTCCTAAAGTGAGGGCAACACTAAAGGTATTTTCCTTTCCTGCTAGGTAAAATGTAGGCAAGGATAGATATGATGGGACTGCTGTTAGCAGGAAACATGGTTCTGTCTCTGGTTTATAACCATTAAAACAAAATATCAAGGCTGAGGGGCCCAAATGTGCCCCTGATGGTATTTGCTATTGGTACAGGTTAGAAGTCAGTAGATACCTCTCCAGAATTAAAAAAAAAAAAAACCACAACAGGCTTACTGTTCTTTCCTTTTCCATAGCATTCAAATCCTATGTCAGGACTATGCTCTTAAATCTGCTGTGTGAAGGCTATCACCACAACAACAACCCTGGCAATGTCCCTTGACTGCAACCTCTTTTAATCTGGAGGAAGAAGGATGGTATGTTGGACCTTTGCTTGTTTGAAGAATCAGGCCCTTGGACAGCTGAGGATTTAGGCAATGCTTTAATTGGTGTGGATCAGTTACTAAATAAAATACTGAACTCAGCACAAAAGCTGGAGCTTGAAGTCAATAACAATAGATGGTTCTAGGAGGGAAAAATCAAGAGGTGTCAGCTTTCTGACACCATGAAAAGCTGGAAGGTTACTTCACTGTGCAGTGAAATAGCTTCATGCACAGAATGCAGCCTGAATACCCGCAGGGGATTAATTTTTATGAGCAGAAGTGGAATAAAATATTCTTTAAATTATGTCCACATATAGAAAATGAAGAAAGGCTGCAAAGAGGCTCATCCTTTAGAGAGTGTCAAGCTCAGAAGGTTGGGGAAGGCCCAGCTGTGCCCCAGCAGCCAGCACCCTATGGTCTCTAAAAGAAACTGGAGCCGGCCCCCCACTGCAATATTATGGAGGGTGTTTGCAAAGCGAGGGGCTGGTCCTCATCCAGTTAGGTTGTGACATTTGGATTCCACTTGGCTGCATTTCAAGTGCACATATTGAAAATTACATCCCTCAGCAGAGGGATGCAGTTGCCATCTTGAATGGAAGAAAGTCTATTTATGACTTTGTAGGTATTTTTAAAGGCCAATAAAGCAAAAAAGCCTGACAACTGGCCCATGTCTAATGTGACAAACAATACCTCGTAGGTTTTGATAGGGAATATTCACATTTCAGCATAGCACAGGTGGAATTATCCACCCTTTCCCTTATCAAATTGACTACAGCCAAGGAGGCAAAGCTTCTGTGTTACACCAAGAAGCCCATTTGTCCCAACTATGGGAATTTTCAGAGTAAAGAAAGAATCAGAATTCAAGTATAATTGGCTAAAAATATCCTGGTTCATTCCCTCTCCTAGCAAGCCTGCTGATATTATAACTGCAAGCTTGCCATCCTTTTCCTCCCTGACTAGTGTCTGGTGTATTCAGAAAAACATGTGGAGCCATCAGCCAACGTGCTTTAGGGTCATCTCTGATCTCTCAGAACAGCAATGGAACCAGATGCCCTGCTTACCCCTCCCTTCTGGACTGCTTTGGATGCTATAAATGGCCACAGTAAAATACAGACTAGTCTTGCTTTCAGCGTAGCCAAACTACTACTGATTATAAAGGGAAGAAGTTCAGACCCTCTCTTCTAGGAATATTCACAGTAATTAATCATGTACGAGCTATAAAATTTGAACAACTTCATTAAAATATACTATGAGTAAGTTCTCTTCAAGGATTCCCTTTTCCATGTTAGAGTGTTATTATAGGATGCCATCTGAAATGTAGCATTTGTGGGAATACTGCATTGCCTTAAGTACCAAGACACGTTGCATGGGTTGAGTGTTTGATCCATGTTCATCAGCCAGCAGCAGAAAATGAACAAACAGCTATGGCACCTATTTAGGGCATCTGCAGTTCTTCCAAGATGACGTCACCTGCAAACGACCATTGTGACCATGTAAATCTGAAATGCACTCTGTGCAAGGGCAGTGGTACAATGACCCTGCATTCTGAGACCAGCACAGAAAATGGAGGTAGTGATGAGTCTGCTTTGACCTAGTGTTTGGAAAACCCCATGGTGCCCCCTCAAGGCAGGAGGCTTAAATAAGAGGTTTCTCATGTTTGGGAGCATGACCATCATTCTCAGCAGGCTAAGTCATCATCCCTACTTTTTCCTTACTGTCTTTTCTCAAGCTGCATCCTGCTGCTCTTGAACCATGTCATTTATCAATTAAATATAGTCCCCTCTATATCAACTACAGACAGTCAATTCTAGTCCCACTGGGAGTACCCAGACAGGTAGTTCGCACAAGGGAACAAGGGGAACCCCATGCCAGTAAAATTCACTTCCCAGCACTGTGAGCTTTGCCATATGACAAGGCACATACTTGTGTTCCTCCTCGATACTGCAAAATGGCCTAACATGTATTTTATCTCCCTCACCCCTCTCTTCCTCTGGAGATGCTGGTCTTCGCTCTTTTTAATATGTGTGTGACGTGCCTCAATGTGCTGCTGGTTAATGGAAATGCTGCTGCATGGTTTTCAGTGTCTGGAGGACAGACTGCTTGAACCTTCAGAGGAGGCAAGGCCACCTTCAAAAGTTTCCTGTCTTCTTGGCCCACAAATAATTAAGATGCATAAGACAGGCTGCTTAGTTACTTATTTATAGGTTCTTTGGGGACACTTATCATGGGCAGCATCGGAGTGGTAACAGCGTAATATGCTAATGGACAGCAGTGCAACCCTATCCCACTGGCTGGCCTGTCCCAGAGAAACCTCTGCAGTGGATACCCCTGTGTCACAAGTGGAGGAGAGCTGAGGTGCCAGGGTAAAGGGAGAGGAGCTGGCACTCTCTCCCAGACCTGCCCGCTGCCTCCTGCACCAGTGCACTTCAGCCTTTCCATTCTGTTAATGATGCAGATGCTGCCAAGTAGCAGGGGCTGGTGGCATCCCACGGCATTTGCTAAAAGCATACAGTTTTAGGATTTTCTGGTTTACTGTCTCTGGTGTGGAAAAGAGAAGGCCCTGTCTCCTGGTCTTGAATTTCATGTTAAATATCTGATCACCATTTTAGACACTCTGGCAGCCCAAAGGATTGGCTGTTGCAGGGACAGTGGCATGGGCAGGAGGAAACAGTACTATGGAGGCTTCATCAAAAAACAAGAAACAAATTGAAAAACACTGTCCAACCTGCAAAAGCTGTCAGAGATCAGTGGATTGGTCTGCCTCACTGTTAGGCTCTGGGGAAATGGCCATGAGCTGGAGTGTGCAAAGCACTGCATCTCAGAGCCTGCCTCAGCCCTGGGCATCCCAACACTACCTGGCTCTGTGTGGTGTTTGGTCCAACCACCTGCCCCTAGATAAGGAAGACAACCAGGAGCAGCTCTGCCCACTCAAAACAATGCACAGGCCTTTTGAGTGTGTTCAGTGAAATGATGGCCAAATCACTGCTCACCCCAACAGCTGCAGAAATGGTGCTTTATAGGTTCAGTCTTTTTTTTCACCTTTTTTTATGAGATTCTCCTACTGATCTCTGAAACACAACTTGGTCCTGCCCAGGTTGGTTAGAAGGTAAAATGGGAAAAATTATGAATGCCCTTAATTTTTGTCAGTGATTATTTTTTTCTAAAGGAAGAAGAAAAGCCGAAGTACCAGAGAAAGTCCTACCTTATGCAGAATATGTTCTTCTCTCTTCTCTACTGCTGAATTTATTACAGGAGTGCTAGAGGCATCCTAAACTAGAAGCAATGTTTTCAGAAAGTCTTGGTATTCTCTGGCACCAAAAGCTACTGACACAATTGCTGCCTTTGGTTTAACACATCTCCAAAGCAAACAAGAAAGCACCTTGCAAAGCTGCTGAGAGAAAACATGCTAAAACAACAGTGTGAGAGGTAATGCATTGTACGGAAAACCTTTTCATACGGACATTGTCATGCAGGCTGCTATTCCTACTGACAGGCATCACCTGCTCCTGTGTCTGCCACATAACATCCCAGTGATGATTCCAGCAATGGCTTACATGGAAAAAGGCGTAGGAAAGTACTCATGTATTTTTAGCTATCTTTTTAAAACACAGTTCAGCAGCTGGAGAAAGACAGGAGAAACCAACACCACGTAGGCAATCACACACGGTGGAAATTAGAAAGTATTACGTAGACCTCACTTTTTGAACTTCTAAGGTAAAACATGAGGTTAAACTTGGGAACAAATTCTGAGTCACTTCTGCATTATTTCATTGAGGATTCCATATCTGTGCCTGTGCTGTTCTTGAGGGCATTAGGATGTCCTTCACCAGGGCTTACTGTTTGCTTTGTTTGTAGTATGCAACTTTTAACCCAATCATAGTTTGTTGGTTTTTTTTGAAACATGACGAAATAAAAGAAAAAGGAAAAATGAGAAGAAGAAAAAAATAAAACAAAACAAACAAAAAAAAAAAAAAAAAAGGGAAAGGCAAAAAGGAAGTAAAAGAAAAAAGAATGGAAAAAAGAGCAATAAAAAAATCTTAAAAAATAAAAAAAGAAAAAAGAAAAAAGAAAAAAGAAAAGTAGAAGAAGAACTTGGAAAGGAGAGGTAAGATTAAGCCAGGCAAGGAAAGGTGAAAAGAACAAAATGTAATAAAGGGAAGGGGAAAAAGCAAAAAGGTGAAGCAGTTGTAACTTTTCTTCTTGGGGTTTTTGTGGTGCTCAGACTTGTGAAATGTATCACAGCCTAACTGTTGACCTATTACAACTGCTTGAAGACCTCAGCCAAAAATTCTGATACTGATACAGGAACATATAATCTGTTCAATCTAAAAATAAAGACTGATACTTAGAAAATAGTGCAAGATTAATTTATTTACAAATATTTCAGCCAGTTATATTTTAGAGAAACTTTTGTTCTGAAAACTGAAGAAGAATAAAAACATAATTCTGATATTTTAGACACACTGATCAGAAATTTTTGACACACTGATGCTTTGCTGTTCCTTGGAGGTATTTTTAGTGTTGGCTTTTCCTTTTCTGGAAGCTTCTAATGTAACAATACCTTACACCACAGTGCTGATACAGGGATCAGTGATTCATTAAAAGCTAATCCATGAGACATTAGGTTTACAAGTGTCACAGACACATTAGATTTGAGAACAAGGAAGGACACAGTGGTGAAAGGATTGTCAAATATACAGAGAATATCCCTGTAAGTGGGTACTACCATTAGTTTTGCAAGAAAGCATTAGTTCTGAAAATTAATTTTGTATGTGTAATTACTGGAAACAGCTGTTTAGAAAGTGGTATTATAGCAAGTTAGACTGAAATCAGTCAGAAGATGTTTTATTTAATTTTTTGCCATTTGAGGTTTAAGCAGCACTCCTTATATTTAGAAATTCCTTATATTTAGAAATCCCTACATCTGTAAAAAACCCACAAATATCACATATATCTAATCAGTCTAATAATTCAGCTATCTTCACTTGCACGCAATGTACACAGAGCTCTTCAGACTAACTCAGGGCTACTTCCTTCACTATGAATGCCAATCAGATATCTACAGGGTTTGATATAGTCTTTATAGAAAGAGAAATGGCAGAAACTGCTTTACTTTTCCTCCATGGATAGTCGGTAAAGATTCTCGCCCAAGAACTCGAGCCTCTCCCTTTGTTCCAGGTCCTGGTACAAGCCCTTGGGCACCTTGCTCAGGCCATAAACCAGGCCGAACAGGCAGCCGGCGATGGACCCAGTAGCCGCGCTCTCCCCTGCAGGTTTAAGCACAATTGCAGTGGTCTCTTAGTGTCACCTTCACACACACAACCAAAAACTGTGCTGCACAGAGGAGGGAATATTCCACGCTGCTGGAGCATGGCGGGACCGTGTTGGGTCAGTCCTAAAGGCTGAGGATGCCTAAGTAAGAGGAGAGCGATGCCAAGGCAAGCCCATGGAGATGCCACTGTGGTGTGCACTCCTGGGCTGGGAGCTTGCTTGGGTTCGGGAAACAGGACACAGCAGGACTTGCAGGAAGCTAGCCATTGCTAAGAACAAAGGAGGAAGCAATAGTTGTGGGGCTGTCTACTATCCAACAGAGGTCCTGGACTGGAGAGTGTACCCTCCCTCCTCACAGCACTGTGCAGGCTCTAAAACACCCAGCCTTGCTGAGGAGCACTGATGCTCTGTGTGTGCAGTGCCTGTGGGTTTGTGCCTGCCAGGGTCTGCAGTGGGGCACTGTGAGCTCTCACCACTCTGTTGGGGCAGGTGAGAGCCTCAGAGCCCCTGGAAAGGGCCCACATAGGGAGGGAGTGGGTGATTCAGGGCTGGGGTCCTATCCCCAGCTATGCTGGCCCTCCCAAAAGCCCACCAAGTTGCGTCTGCTAGTAAGAAAGTTGTCTCTTACAAAGCTGTAGAAGTACTTAATTGTGTGCCTCTAAGTGCTGGATTTTATTTGGCTGGCACTTGTTTGGGTGCTGTATTATTTTTCTGCCTTACTTGGTTTCATTACATGCCGCTAAAAGGTTGTTTTGCCAAAGGTTTGCTCGTGTTCTGTCAGGACCTGTCAGCCCTTTAGAAAGCCGTGCTGGAACTTACTCCTCATGCACCTCTGGCGGAGCCTTGAGATGTAGACGGAGCAACATTTCAAAAGTGCTGTAAACGGCTTGTGTGGCAGCTGCTGCCAGAAGGATGGGATTTAGAGGATAAAACCAGAGGTGAGAATGTTACAGACAACATGGCAGCTTGGCCAACAGAGGCCGCTGACAGCCAGGAGGGCCGTACCCCGGCCCTGGCGAGGGAGCAGGGGTGGGAGGCACAGGGGACCCTCACCTCCGTGGAACATGGAGCGGTTGCAGAGCTCCGTCCAGTCCCCGCCGCAGCCCATCAGGGCATCGTAGGCGATCATGGGGGCGTCGTGGCCTCGCCTTCCCCCGCGGCCTTCGGAGCTCCACCGCCTGTACGTCTGCGGGAGAGAGCGCTGTCAGGGCAGGGCAGTGGAGCTGCAGGCCTGGGGCATTGACCACGCCAGGCTGGCGTCTGCCCCGCTGAGTGGGAATAGCTCAGTGGGCTGGGAAAGGGCAGCAGGGGCTGTGCTGCTTCTCCTCTGCTGCGGCCCGGGATGAGCCACAGCGGCAGCTCCAGCAGTCCCGGTGATGCCTGAGGTGCCGGTGTAAGCCTGCGCTCCAGCTTAATGCACCGAGATCTTGGCAGGCCAAGAGGCTGGTTTAAGCAAGCCAGGAATGCCATAAAGTAGATCAAGATAAATTTCAAGTTCACATCCTAGAAATTCCTTATATAAAATACTAACGTTGGTAAGGACATACTTCGTCAGTCCTCTTCCTGCCTCTGGGAATATTCTCAATTCCCCTTGCAGTAAGTTTCAATTAGCCAAGTTTTCATGGTGGGTGAAGATGTTCTGATTCAGTCATTTCTTTAGGGCCTTAGTTTCAGACTATGTCATGCAAGCCCCTTTTTCTTGCAAAGTGTTTTCACTCCTCCTCTAAAAGCACTTGTTGAACAAAAGGGGAAATAATTTGCAAATGTAAGAAATAGTTCTTCCCCAGAAGCAGGAAGAAGAAATACCTCCAAACCCACAGTGAGATTTGCAAAAGAAAATGGGATTTTCTCTAGAGCAGGTACTTCCAGCCCAAAATCCCCAAATTATCTCCACAATAATAAATTTATAGTTAAAAAATATCTTCCTATTAAGAAATGGGCAGCTTTATTTCCTGAAATTTAACTTACATCATGGCAAGTTGAATGTTTCTTGTTGGCTGGCTCTTAGCTTCCACTACATGTATGGGAAGGGTTTGGATTTCTCTCTATTAACTTTCACCTGAGCTATTTCATATTTGTTTGGGGTTTATAGGTTTATCTGCACATACATCAAACATGACAGAGTCAGCTTCACTCTGCTGCTTGCCTTTTTTTTTTTTTTTTTTT
>VZTR01017359.1:162927-209869 GCA_013400775.1 Chaetops frenatus
ACAAAAAAAATGTAAGGGTTCTTTTCTCTCTTTTGTTTGTTTTTTTTTTTTTTTTTTTTTTTTTTTTTTTTTTTACAGTTTAGAGAGATGATGTATGGCTTTATGCTGTCCTCTCCAGCCCTGTTGCTGCAGTTTGGATGCCGGGGGAGCAGCACGGACACACAAAGGCAGGCGGGCTCAGCAGGGCGGGGCTATTCTCGGTGTGCAGCTCAAGTGTCACTCCGGTTATTCCTCCTCACCCCTGATGCTCTGAACACGTCTGATGTCATCTCCCCCTGCTGAAACAACTTTACACTGGGGATAGCTGTCCTGGAACTGTACCTGGCAGGACTTAACTGCCCCAAGGCAGCATTTCCCAAACTTCTTCCTTCTCCTTTCAGCTCCAGTGCCTTTGTGCAGCTCTGTGCTGTGCTGTGGCACCAACCCAGCTTCCCTGGGGTGGGCCAGCAAGGGCCTAGTACTCAGATGGGGTGTCAGCATGCACTCTCGAGATGCTGTAGGCACTGAGCTGCTGCCAAGCCCAGGACGTAATTCACATGTCCCCTCCCTGCTGTCCACCCCTGCCACCAGTAATTACAGCTGCCTCTGACTTCCTCACCCTTCAGGAGCTGACCCATTGCTAGCTAGCACTCCCTTTCCATTCTTTCTTTTGTCCTGCTTTCTGGATTCTTTCCTCCTTGCTGGTTTAAGCAACTCCATCTTAAGGAAACAAGGCCCCTGTAGTCTTAATAGTTCCGGATGACTTTGGTTTTGTCCCTCATTTATAGCACATTGTGTGAATCACAGGAAAGCAAGTCAGGCCACTGTTTTTTTTTTTTTTTTTTTTTTTTTTGCAGAATCAAAGCTAATCCCATGTGTTGAGCAATGTCTGCCTATTCACTGTGTATCTATCATCTTCCAAATGCACATCACTGAAAAATTACATATACCAGCTTGTAGAGAATGTGGCCTTTGCTGCTAAGCATTTCAAGGTGTGATTTCTTGTTGGGAGTGAAATTGCCTTTGAAACGTGCTTGGATCAATCTGAGCCACATTTCAGGGCTTCACTTTGACATAAAGCTGGCATTGTGCCTGCAGAAAGTTGCACCTGGCCAGGCAGGAACATGTTGGCAAGGGTTGTGCCAGATATTGGTGCTTTATTAACTGCATGTGGAAAGGCAACTGGCTATACTCCCAAACACAAGGGGACAGCTAGTCTGGAGGAAGGGCAAAGGGAGGTAGGGAAAAAGGCAAGCAGAATGGTTACCTTCTCCTCATCTATTCTTTCCATAGCTGTTAGCACACTAATAAAGTGTCTCAACTTCTGCCCGGCTATGATCTCTGACTGGTGGTGGAGTTCGAGGGTCAAGCACCATTTTTCCATTCTTGTTCATCAAAATAAATAGTTCAGTAGGCCAAAACAGTTGGGCTAGGTTAATGAACCTTCATTAAATTTTGCTTCTGCATTAGGAATTCATACAGTTCTCTCTTGAAATGATCGTGGGAAATTACTGTTTGGTTTAATGTCTCCTAAAGCTTTGCTGAGACTCCAGCAGTACTGGAAGGAATATAAAGCTAGTAGCAAATTCATGGCACTGAATTAGTAAAATAAACCTGAAGGGAATCTATTCTTTATATTTAGAGTAAGCAATTTCTTATTATCCAGTCAATGGGACTTCTATAGGTGCCTGTCACTGCACAGGTAACCACCTAAAAATACACAAAGTGACTTCTTAGCATAGAACTATGCTTAAATAGTCTGGAAAAAAAGGATTGATTTATGGCAAAAGGTGACAAGAACCACATACTTATTGCTTAGCTAAGTGGAGAGCTTTGGGGGGTGCCAGCCCATATCAGATAGCTGTAAACAGCAGGGAAGAAGACACATTATTTCTCTCGAGTTAAGAAGATATAACAAGCAAAGAAAAGATCATGTACACTATAAAATAGTATCTCATGGAATGTGGTGAAACAACATCTCTCAAGACACTTAAAACTAGCTTGACACAGGCCAAGTTGGCAGAGAATCAATCACTTGGGATGTCTGTCTTCTGCTTGAAGGACCAAAAAATCATAAACTGGTTTGGGTTGGAAGAAACCTTTCAGGACCACTGAGTTCCAATCCTCTGCCATGGACCAGGACACCCTCCACTAGACATGACCAAATCCAAGTTCTAATACCTGGAGGTATTTTTGTGGGGCTCTGGCCACAGCTCCATTAGGCTTTAATGAGAGACCCAGGCAAGGCATTTGCCTTTTCCACCTTCAGATAGCCATGGCCTATGTTTTGTACCTGCTCTGGGTACCAGAGCATTAAGCCTGCCCCTCTGCATTGTTTTGTCCCATTGCAGCAAACCCAGGACTGGTGACAACTGCTTTTTTTTTTTTTTTAAGCTAACGCATACCTGGGCTGGGGATGGGGGTTGTTTTATCTTTTTTGAAATTTAAGGGGAAAAAAAAAAAGGGAAAAAAAAAAAAAAAGAAAAAAAAAAGAAGAAAAAAAAAGATTTCCTGACTACTCTGGCAGTGGAATCAGTTGAAAAATAGTGGTGTGTCTCTTTGACAATACCTCTGTTGATTCAGAGCGATTCCAAGAACTTTTGGAAGTTGCAGTTACCTTTTCTCTCTCCTCTGCATCATAGTTGGCTGGAAAGACAGGTTGATTCTGATTTTCCTCATGGATTTCTCTCTCCTCCAAATAAAACTGCCACTTGGCTTCAAAGTAAAACCAGTGCTCTTGATATTCTGAAGGCAAAAGAAATTAATGATGTAGTATTTCATTTCGGGAACATTTTCAGTTCTACTTTAGCACATTTTGAGGATAATGACAGTATTGACTGACATGAAACCCCAGGTATTTTACAGTAGTGTACTGCATACATACTAGGTATGTATGGACCGGGCCATCTAATTGAAAACAGAGGATGCAATGAAGAAAATACTTCCAGAATTTTGTGTTATTTTCATAGCATTTAAGATATATCAAGATGAAATTTTACATTAATTTACTAAAGAGCACTCCAAGGAAAACATAAGAGTCAACAAAAAGAAAATAATCAATTCTTTGTCAGTTTTTATTCCTTTACTATGATCAAATACCTAAAAATGCTTCCACATCCCAAATACAAGTTGCCACCTACGTCAGCTATCAATTTTTAATTGCATAAATGCTCCAGTATTTCTGTTCTATTTTCATTGCATTTATTGTGTGATAGTTCAGGAAAGAACAGATAGGAAAATCCAAAATTCCCATTTGCACATATTATAATACATAAAAAATGTAGCAAAAGGGATAAATAACACACACATCTGCTATCTGTGCCCATAGAAGTAAGCCTTTTTTAACAACCATATGTCTTTCTCCTTTTTCTCTGTCGCTTTGGGAAGTGATCTCTAATCATGCCTAATGTTCTGCATGTAAATAAACTTAATGAATTTAATCTGTTTTCAAGCCGATGCTCTAGTTCACCCTTTATTTAAAGGCTTAAAAAGGCACCTCAGTCAGTCACACTGGACTGTTAAGCACATACGCATGCACCTGCCTGCAGAAGTGAGGCCTGGCAAGGGGAAGTCCTGCCTGGCAAGCTGAGTGGGGTAAGGAGTTAGAGAAGAGTGAGGTGACCCAGATGGCTAAGTATGCCAAGGTAAACTAGCATTTTGGGATGGGACTATGGGTGTAAAATCAATTTTAACATTCCCACTTTTCCCCTGTCTCTCTCCGGCTTGGCTGCTTGCTGGTGTGTGCTGCAAGTGGCTGAGAAGCACACACACAACCAAACCATTCACCTGATGGATGTAATCTGATTTTGCTTCTTTTCCTAAAATGTCACAGTGGTGACTCTCTAGCAATTAAGATCTGTAAGTAGGGGCTTTTTTGTAAGAATGCAAGCTGCTTTGTAGGACCTGATACTTGTACAAAGTTGTCAGCTGCCAGTGCCCCAGCCCCAGGCAGTGACGAGCATTCAACCACATGCCTGAGACACCTGCAAATGTCCAGCTGCACTTTTTCTGAGTCTATGACCCAGTTTGGCCTCATTTCAAAGAAACCATTCACCAGAATCCTAAAAAGGGGAGGTGTTTTCAAAAACAGAGTGTAGCTGCGCTTACAGCCGTCAGGAGAGCATCTAGATGTATCTACAGCCTCTAGAGGAAAACAAATGTAAGCAAAGCAAATGTAAACTATCAACACCCACTACAGCAGCTGGTTATGACTGGTTTTTAGAAATGTCAGTGACCTGACAGGTTTTTTTCTTTTTTGTTGGCTTTTTGTTTGTTTGTTTGTATCTAATTCCCCCATGGAAATAAACTATAAATGCCTCAAAAATGAATGTTTTCTGTGTATCACCTTAACAAGATAGGAAGTATGATTATTCCACAGTTTCAGAAATAGAGGGATCAATCAGCTGAAGGAGATTTTTGTTGGGTGGACCTGTAGCATGGTCAGGAAGGATCCCATGATACTAACCCCAGCAAGGCTCTGCACCATCCCTCAGCCCTCAGCCGAGAGGATGGTCACATTCAGGTCCATGGAACTATCTGGCCAGTAATCGCAGCTGGATATCAGAGAGGGGTGTAGAGCCGACCTCTCTGTGACATGGCTAACAACCTCTCTGTTTGTTATCCATAGGGGATAATATAGCTAAAATAGGATTTTCTAAAACTGGAGGACTCTGTTTGGCAGGATTTCTTTGCAGCACATCTCAGCAGCCAAGGAGCTTAACTTTAATGCAGGACACTTTTCCCACTACCAAAATAGGATGAAGCTCAACAATACAGGCACTGGCTGGAGGGCATGCCTCAGGAGTCCAGCCTGCATACCTCCAAGAGGGGTCCTGCTCGGGTGGAGTGACAGGGACCTGCTGCAAAGCCACTCAGAGAGACGCCCGATCACATTAATCCTGCACCTGCTCCTCATGGGTCTCTGCTAAAAAAATCCTGGTGTGCGATGAGGCGCAGATGAAAATTCAGGGTCTTTCAGAAAGCCTTCCTGGGGCTCCTTTCAGATTTTAAAGCAACAACTTTTCTTCAGGGGTAAGTTTGAATTTCTGAGTGCCCTTGAATAATGATTTCTATTGATTTCAGTCTTTCTCAACAGCTGTCCCTTAATCTCTTTCCCTGGTGTTTCAATGTAATGATACTCATCTGTCTATGGCAGGTCTCACCATTACAAACACATCACTCCCTGGCAAGAGGGGACTAAAGTACCTTTGCCCCAAAGACCCCATACATAGCAATAATAAAGTAGTAGTATCAAGTTCAGTAGTTGTGTGACATTCATTTGTTTGAAAACAAGGATAAAACAGGTTTTATCCTAAATATTTGTTCAGAAACTCAACAAGTCAAATCTGAATTTGTGGTCAAAAGCTAACTCTCAGTCAGGAGGCATCTGCAGGTGAAATTGTCCTGGCAGGATGAGGAGTGTCAGTGGTTTTTCTTCTGGAAATATTGAACTGCACTACTTGATGGAAGGCAGCTGAATAATTAATCTCAGCAGTCAGTTTGCCTAATAACCTGCTAAATATAATTTCCTTCCTCCCCCCTGCCCAGCAGTCTCTGAAGATCCCCTAAAAATAAAACTGTGCAGTAGGGCACAGTCATTGTTATTTTGCTTTGTATTTTTGCCACCAATACACCAGGAAACTAACTAGTGGTAGAAGAAGGTGGCATCACCTGCAAAGAGCTTAATTCTCTGAGCAGAGAAAGCAGGAGGACAACCTTTGGAGAGAGGAGAGGGGGAAAGCAGCAAGATGTAAAGACTAGGGAGTGACATTTCTTCAGTGCCTTTCCAGTTAAACATAGCTTTAAGAAAATAAACTATTGATCCAGACTCGGTACCTGCCATGTGGCGAATGGTCTTCTTACAGTATTCTTCAGCCATGGGCACAACCTTCATCATCTCTCTTCCCCACTGCACAAGGGGTTTCCCTTGTATTGCATAGGCCACAAAGAGAGCTGTGCAAAGGGACCCAAGAAAACCTGGAATTCACAAATAAGAAGGATTACCAGTGTGTGCTGGTGCCATCCTTTTTTGTCCTTGTTGTTCTTCATAAAAGAACTGGCTGTCAGGTAGATTAACAAATGTACACAACCCATCTCTGCCTGTTTGCAGCCTGACTTGTGGCATGTCGAGATTATTGGCTAATGAGTGCTGCCCATTGGTTTGCAACTTATCTTACATAGAAGGGAGCTTCTGTTCTCAGTGGTGTAATGTGATAAAAATTGAGGTAGGGGTCAAAAATAAACATCATCTACCAATGTGATACTGAAAATCTTCTAATTGAAGTCACATGAAATAATTGACTTGTACGAAGTGATTCAATTACAAGCTGTATCAGCTTGTTTACAGCATCATCCAGCCCAAGAGTGGTGGTTGCTAGACCTAACACTATTTCTGGCTTATTTGACACTAAGGGAACAAACACATGTCCCCTTAGAGGAAAGAAGAAATTGTCCAAGAAAGATATGCTGGTCTTCCACTTTGGTTATAAATATTTCAGCATCGTAAATATTACAAATATTATAGCTGTTGATGGGCACTCAACACTTCCATGACACCAGAAGCAATAGGGCTCATTTCTTATATTTGCTTGTGCCCCTGGCATTCTGTCAAAGGCAACAAAACCAGCCTTGGGCAGTGTGCAAAAGAAGCTTAAGAAAACCAGTCAGTCATTTAAATAAATCCCAGATGAGCAAAGTATTGATGCAGGTGCTTCTCTCAGTGCATGGGTCCAAAAGCGTTCACCCATGCATAGAGGTAATCATGAATTTTGTGTGCTTTGCTGAAGGTAAAACAAAATTACCTTAGAAAGTGACAAATCCAGATGAAGTGACTACTAATTCCCTCTGCCACAAGACCTGCAATACTGGGTGAGACCCAAGGCACATCCAACTTGAGTCCCATAGATGTTTTTTTCATAAAGAATAGAAGCCCATGTAGAGCCAGCCCGAAGGGTCTCACTCAGATTGACAGCATCTAGCCCAGATGGCACAAAGATCCTTGAATGCAACTTTTACCGTGAGGGCGGCAACAGAGGGTTTAGAGTGTGACTCAAAGGGCTAGCAGGGGGCAGTGGGACAACTCAGTCGGAGGGTGGCAGAGGCTGAGGTGTGCCCTGAAGGTTTTCCGGGGGCTGGCAGTCTCCTCCTGCCTGCTGCCCAGGCTGCCCATCCCCGTTGCTGTTGCCCTGCTCCCCCTGCTCACGGCAGCTGTCACACAGCCCGCTGCCCCTCACCGGGGAAGAAAGCACACCCTGGCCAAGGTGTCTGCCCCTGCAAGACGCAGGGAACCCCTCTGTCCATTCCCCAGAGCAACTAGGCTAGTTTGGGGGCCATTCTAATCACACAGCTTGATTGATTTTGACAAGACAGCCTCTTTGCCTTGTCTCCTTTGAGCCCAGGCATACCTGCGGATTTTGCGGCTGCCTGTAGCAGCAAGGTCTGAGGCTTCACTGTGCATAACATGGGGAAGTATTTCCTTTGTCTGCTTGTTTCAGTCCTGACTGACACACTGGTTGGGTTTTCTGAGTCTGAGTTATGAGGATCACAGCTGGTGTTTCACTGACATATTTCAGGATGGCAGTGAGGTGCATGTGGCCCTTCCATCCCTCTCCTTCCTGTCTCCCTACTGTGCCATTTGTTTATTTTCCCAGCTGAAATCTCTCTTTGGATGTAATTTCTCACTGTATGGAAAGTGTCTGACAACTTGGATCCTCCTTGTTGCCATTTTCTGGGTCTCATAAGCCCTTTCTGATGTGAGGCACACAGACTCCAAGCAGTCTTATGGCTGCTAATGCACCATAAATTTTACATACCAGCTTAATTTTCTGCTTTGTTTTGAACCCTTTTCCCCTAATTTTATGCCATCCTGATGGCTTTTCTGACTGCTTCATAGCACCGAGTGTGTTGAACACGTCACCATTCATTATGGTTTTATTTATTGCTGTTTAATACAGACAGATTGAATACACGTTTATATAACATAAAATTATCAAAATGACAGACCTGAATATTAAAAACAACATTAAATCTGCTTATTTAGGTTTTGTTTAGAAAATATTTCAGATTGTATCCTAAAATATGTGGAGTTAGGTTTTTTTGCCTGCCTTTACCTACAGTGATTGGATATGACAACACCTGCCAAGAGAAAAATGCTATTATCCCCTGAACCAGAAATGTGCATGATAACAGTGAGTCATGTAGATATACATGAATCCTAAAATTTGATCAGGGCAACTAGCATGAATATGCTTTGGACAGGGCAGGTTGTGTTTAGATACTGGGACTTTAGAACAGAAAACTACTAAGCCTGGGGATGCTGTCTGCATAATATGCAAGCAAATATATAAGCCCATATAAATAACATATACATGTATGTATTAACCAAGCAAAGTTCAAGCTGAGGCCTTGGAACCTGCAAAGCAGAAGTGGTTTAACCAGGGGAGTTCACAGGAGCCATGTTAGTCCCTGCAGATGAGCAAAGCTGCCTCAGGGGATGTCAGAGTGCAGGCATTACCTGTGGGATGGTTATGAGTCATTCGTCCACATTCAATGCTCACTTCAATGAGTGATTCCAGCCTTTCTGGCTTCCAGTATCGCATCCCTAAACACATGGCTTTTGTGGAGGCTCCAAATCCAGAACCTAAAGTAAAAGGATAACACCAGGCATTTAAAAGGAGACTGATCTCACACAAATATGTTGATAAAATGTGAGACAAGCACACTTCATTAATTCAGCTCATGTGTGAGAAGGGAACTCCTCAGGGAATGGGAAATTATGATACAAAATGAGTTACAAGTTTTGAAAGTTTCTTGAGAGGAATTTTGCTCCTACATAGTCATTCTGGTTTTACACATATATTCCAATATAATCAACTGCTATGAAGAGCATAGTGGGTTCAGAAAGCCATGCACTGTCCTGTTCACAGCACTTGTTTGATCCAAACTTCCATCCCATCTTCACTCATTTTTGGCTGACACTGCTGTTTTGCTTGCTGCAGGTACCCACACTAGAAACAGAACTTTGAGAAACAAATACATTTCCCCACATCCTTGTTTTATAGCTGTAAGCACACAATTAAAACACTTTATATTGGTTTTACAGTTCACCTTTCAATTTTAATTCGTGTTTCATCCTGGAGAGCCTCACCAGTTTCTGCTCCGTACAAAAACAATGTGTCCAAAAGAAACTAAAGGCTATAGAGCCAAATCCTACAAAATTAAGCAATGTCAAAACTGAAGTTTCCCATGCAACCTGAAATTAGTACTTGTTGTGCTACAGCCTACACTTAGCAAGCGTGGTCTTGGGAACATCCACCTCCATGCAGCACAGAATTTACTTATTGAATAGCTAATTCAGAATTTCTTTTATTCCTTAGCACTGAGTGCTTGATCCCAGGTGTTCGACTTTTAAACACTTCATTGAATGGAGTTAAACTTACTAATGAGTTTCTCTGCAGTACTTATCACAGTAATATTAGGATCCCAGAGAAGTTTTAATGAGCTTATCTTCACAAGGCACCAGTGAGGTGATTATCTCCTCTTTGCAGCTGGTGAGCCAATGCCCAAAAAAGCATTAACTCATTGCGGCCAGCAACCCTGAGATGGATAGGCTTCGATTTTTCAAAGTACTCAGCATTTTTCAGCACTGTCTTTGCTCAATCACACTTCCCAGTGACCTTGTGAATAGCTGAGAGCAGTCAGCATTTCTCTTCTTGGTCCCTAGACGATAAGGGGCATATTTAGGCTACCTAATTTTAGCCTATGTGAACCTGCATTAGGAGCCCAGCCTCCTTGTCTTTCCCAGACAGGCAGCATGGAGAAAGGCTGTATGTCCATTAATGTGTATGATGGCATAGTAGGAGCAACTTGGGGGCCAAAGTAAATTGAAGCAGCAGATGCCAAGGAGCCAGGGTCACTGCTTTCAGTCACTTCTCTGGAGAAGGGCCCTCAGCTGCTGCACTGGGCTTTGTCTGCTGTGGGAGCAAAGCACCAGGGGCTCTTTTGGAGCACCTCTTGCCTTTTTGTCTCATCCCAAGTGGCTGCGGTTCCAATATCCTAAGATTATGAGTGTGACCCAAGTGAGGTAGTTGGGGTGGCAGGGACATCTACTTCAAGCCAAACTGAAGCCTGAGCTGAACTAACATAAGCCACCTACTGGCATTTCCAGGTGAAGTATCTGAATTTCCTTCTTAGGAAAGGAGTTCTTCTTCTCCCCTGAGAGCAGCTATCCAGGAGCAGATTAAACTGTCTGCCTATCCCACAGATCACACAGAAACCATAAGGAAGAGTCAGGAAGGAAGTCCAATCTTCCAGGGCACCACTCAATTGGGAGAAAATATCTCCTGCTTGCAAGACCAAACTCTTCATTAAACCATCTGCTGCCATAGAGTAGCAGATAAGAGTCTTTACTATGCAAACCTGGTTCCTCCAAAGGACACAATCCACGCTGGTTATCCAAGAGGGAAGGCTCTTGCACCACACAAAGCTTCTAATTAAATAACATCTCTCAGTATATCCAAAGTGGAAGATGTACTACAGTAATCTGACTGCTGGTCTGGAGGAGCTTGTCTTTCCCACTTCATTGCATTCCTACAGTCTGGGAAGTTCCATTGAAAGCTTCTTCAGAATTAGGAAAGTAAACTTGGTAGCAAAAAGTTCCATCACATGGAGTAACATTAAACCCAGACAGAGCTTCAGGGAGCTGTTAACTCCCATGTCTCACATCTACCATTTGAACCAAGGGCACAAGGGACAGCAAAACTAGTCCAAGCAACAGGGCTGACACATGTGACAACATGAGCACTGTCCTCCATGATCAGACCAAAGGTCAAGCCAACTTGTCATGTCTGACAGTGAAGAGATACTTAAGAGTAAAAGAGATGTACAATGACATTATCCCTTTGTACAAACTAAGCTGCTGACAATTTGTCTCCCTGATCCAGGAGGCAGCTGGCTGTTCATCTTTCTGCTTAAAAACCGTTGAAGGATTTCCCCTGGGTGAATTTGTCCAGCTCTTTTTTGAACTCACATGAACTGTAGCATCTGCAAATTGGCATTGGAAAATAGTTATGCAGCTTATGTAGGTGTTGTATGAAGAAGTCCTTTTTTTTTTGCTTGCTTTGAGCTCATGACCTCCTAGTTTCATTTGAAGTCCCTAGTTATTGTCCTGGAGGAGACAGTGAATTTTTGCTGCAACCATCCATGTTTCCCAGTTATTTTCATTTTCATTTATGCACTACATTATTCTTTTCTTAGTATGTCATACCTCAGTGTAATTTTCTTCACCCTACACCTGTAGAATAACAAAGATTAGGGTAATGGCTGCTAAGCCCTGAAGAGGATGTGCCTTTTGTGACCACAGATGAAAACTTAGAGCTCAGCACCTTTATCTCCTGTGCAACTGCAGCTTAACCTTCTCTTCAATTTTCCCCTTAACTTTCTGCATTTTTCCCTCATGCTTCTCTGCCAATACCACCAGCAAAAGGGCACTGTTCTCAAGTGCTTCTAGGAAGCCCAGAAGCTGCTTCCACAGCTGCAAATAAAGGCCTCCTTGGATGCTGCAGTTTCAGCCTGAAACACACATGATACAGGTAGAGCCAAACCATTTGACCCACCATTTGACTGCCCTTTCACAGTAGCTCCAAAAGCAAATCTCTGGCTCAGGGGGTGCTATCTTACTCAGATTTTGGTTCCAGTTCTACAACATCAATGATTCTCTTCTGAACAATTTTAGGTTTTGGCAATGGGTCAAAACATTTTTACCATGTCTCAGAAACAGCAGACTCGTCTGCATCAAAACTTTAAACAAATACTGACAAACGAACAGAGGCAAACACTTAATGGAGAGAAATTACCCTTGTGCTTATCAATGTTGTTAATTGTAAACAAGCCCTTAAAATGGAAGGTGTTAGACAATCTCAGACAGGTTTTCTGGTGCTCACAGGAATCTCACCAGCCTCTAACACTGCCCAGGTGTCTCTGCAATGAGTGTGGCATGAGCATGACATGAGGTGGCAGAGACACATAGGGTGGTTTGACTCAGGGATTCAGTGTGCTGACTAAACCCACAAGAATTTGATCAGAGAAGCATCCATAAGCAATGCAAAATTACCTAAGATAAGTCCATGAGGGCTGGCACATGAATTAATGCTGGAAGGAAAATAAGACAGAATGCCCACAGCAAATCAGCCTTTTGGTTCCAGCCCATCCAGAATATAGTCTGACTGCTAGGCATTCAATCCCAAGCATTCAGTGCCTGTGGCATGTTTGTGCCTCAAGATGAATTTTGCCCAAATCCAATTAAAATTTAATTATGTCAATAGCAGTGTTGGGTCCCACAGAAGACAGAACACCTTCACTTCAGGTCACTGGTTCTTCTGCTCTCAGGGTGAAAAAAAAAAGGCTTCCTGAAATGTTCCAGATGTTTATTTGTCAGACCAGGTGGAGAAGGTGACTTAGCTGCCAGATCTCAAGGCAGGAGTTAATTTTAGACTCTTCTAGCCCATAGTATCCCCAAAGCAGATAGTCCATCATGGAAAGCTGGGGAGGAGGAAGGCTGAAAGAAGAGAGGTAGCTCCAACACTGCACTGGACCAGGGAGAAGCCATATTCAACTGCTTGTTGAACAATGTTAAGAGCTACTTGGGGCCAACAGCAGCTCCCACAATTATTTTCCCCAAATTTGATCCACTGGCAGTCACAAAACATATGACAACTGCCAAAGAGGCACTTTCTCAGATCTGGCTGGCTGGTGGTAGGGTGGGAAGAATACACCCTTTTCACTCTCAGCAGCTGTTGAGAGGAACAGTGTACAAGTGAGAGATGCTTTTTTTGTCAGAGAAAACTGGCTGCAGAGCCCCAGAAATAGCTGTGGCATTGTGCTACCGGGTCTTTGCCATGGTGTTGCATCAATACTCAGTTCTGTTAAAGCAGTGTGTTCTGCAGTGGCTGAGTGTCACTGACACAGCCAACACTGGTGTGAGCTGACACTGTTTTGTGGCTGTCTGGGTCTGCCTCCTCTGATAACAGGGCGTCTCTACAGGATTTCAACATCAATTTCACTGTATGTGTATGCGTGTGCACATAGCTGCGGGCGTGTTATTTAACTTGAAGTGGAAATTTTAATCACTGTAGAAGTAAATGATCATAAAGAGAAAGAAAGAGAGCGTCAGGCATAGGTGAACCAGGCTAGGAATATTAGAGATTATCAACAAAACAATCATAGTTGTTAGCAGGGCATCCAAATGGAGAAAAGTCTGCTTTCTCTCCAGTGAACGTATTAGTGGTTAGAGCAATTTACAAGCTTGGCATTTTGTTTCAGACCTGGTGTCTTTGAAAAGATTCAAGTCTACAAATGTTTAAAGGAAAAATGGCAGAAAATATTTCTTAAAATAACCATTAAACTCAAGGACAAAGATCTGGA
This sequence comes from Chaetops frenatus, assembly GCA_013400775.1. NCBI lineage: Eukaryota > Metazoa > Chordata > Aves > Passeriformes > Picathartidae > Chaetops > Chaetops frenatus. The sequence goes on from VZTR01017359.1 coordinate 176,326, forward strand.
CCCTGAGGCACAGAGCCAAGGACAAAGTCTCTTTAAATAGATGTTAAAGAGGGAGGGGTTCGCTTACAAGAGGACACAGTGCCCTACAGAAGGAATTCTTGGCACATCTCATGTCATCCTCTGGTGAACATGGAAATGTTTCAGGGGTAGTGGCCTTTGATGTCAGGGGGGAAAAGGAAACAATTTCCATACAGCCACAACCACCGAGAGCATGCATTATTCTAGCCAGGCCCTCTAAAAGGAAAGCAGTAGTGTACCCTTTTCATTGAAGGGCGTGTGCCAAGCGAGAAGGTGGTTGTCTGGTTTTAACTCCCTGCAGCCTTCGATGGTGGCGGGGTCCGGCCGCCTGCCCGAGAGCTTGTCCACAGCGTCCACGTAGCGCTTCACCAGCTCCCGGTACAGGTCTTCCAAACACCAGTAATCTGCTCAGAGGAGGGAACAGAAGGTTGTTGTGTGGAGGCAGAAGAGCAAAACCCCGCAGGAAACATGCAAGCAAGCTCACTATGCATTTGGGAAATATTCCTGTTTCAACTTCCACTTAACCAAGTCATGTTTCTGGTGCCACTGTCAAGACGCTTTTACAAAACATGACAGTGGGCTGGAGAGAAAATGGTCTCGACTCCCAGTTCTCATCTTTTCCTCCATTCCTTTCCATGTGTAATTCCTTCACTGGAATGATGAAGCATTCTGTTAATCAACAGTAGCTGCTAAGGGCCTTTATTTAAGCTCTGTGGTGTGAAGTTATTACAGAGATGATCAACTGTTAGGTGACAGTGTGGCTGCCATGGGGCTTGGGTAAAGCCAGCTGTGCCTGCTTCAGCCCCTGCCTTTGCAGATGCGAATCCACCGTAAAAATGAAAGCTTTTTTTTTTTTTAATTACCACATTACAGAATTACTTTAGGAGGTATGTATGACTAGAAACAAAAGCAAATTAGCAACTTCCTTTTTGTAAATCTGTACGTTATATGTATTTTGTCTAAAATTTGTAGGTCCTTCATGCAGAGATCCAAATATCTCATAGTATCATGAAGAGTGAGGTTTTTGAAAAAGTGCTATAAAAATCAGTTAGAGTAGTAAATCCCTACTGCCTACAGGCAGTTTCCAGCACATAAATTTCTCTCTGTAGTAAGTTCACTAACAATATCTGTTTATAGATTATTTCTACCAAGTCCTCTTGCCTAAGGAGGAACTTTTCCCCTGTTTCTTCAGTATTGTTGCTTCTCTCTGCTGGTGTTGTCGGTCATTGGTCTTGAAGAGTCCTGCCCTTGACTCATGTCAAGGAAAACCTTCCACTGGCATCTATTACAGCTGTGTAATCAGTGGGAACAGAGGCCAAAGGGATTTATCCACTTATATATTTTCTATGTACTTGGAGAAACACCATTTAATACTTGGTTAGTTGCACAGGTTGAATGACACAGCAAGGGAAGTTCTTTTAAAAATATCTCTGTTTTGTCAGAGATGGTGAATTCTGGAAATCTACAGTTCAACTTAAGAGAAACTTTGGAGTCCCAGAAGCCAGAGATGTTCTGAAGTACTAGTTATGGAGGCAGGCAAAAAATGATGAAGGGTAGAACAAAAATTCCTCTTCTTTCATACAAAATAATACCCTACCAGTTACACTGGCCATCCCACATATGATCATAAAGAAACAAGACACTTCCAAGCTGTCAGCTCTTTCCAGATTTAGGAGTCAAGTGTCACAGTTTATCCAGATGGGAGCCAGGAGCAGGGTTTACTGCCTGGCAGTTCCTGCAGAAACCTTGTCCCCAGAGCCAGAGCCCTGTGGTCCAGCACCTCCAAGCTGTTCAAGCCCACCACCATGGTTCCCACACCTGGAGCCAGATTGCTGTCTCAGCCATCAATAGGACAGGTTCTTTCTTTAGAAAGGAACTCCCATTTTTTTTAAACCCATGTGTAACTAAGAGAGGAAAAGGCTTTTGTCATTAGAGAGAGAGTTTCCCCATGTTTGATGATGCTGTCCTCATTCCTCCCTTACAGGACAGATTCCTCCTGGAAGCAGAAGTTCTGTCTATCCTTCATTGTCAGACCAACCTTTCAGTCAGGGGACATGGTGGATTTGGGGAGCATCAGCTCAGCCTGCAGCAGTGCCCACAGCCCCGGTAGCTTGTGGCCGTGCCCCTCCTGGGATGTTCTCTGTGCAGCCGCCAGAGCGCTGCCCAAAATCCCCTCCCCAGGTGAGAATGCCTTTGTCTTTAACACAAGCCTGCACCTCACGCTTGGCTGCTGCCTCAGGCTGGGAGCTCCCTGAGGGCAGTGCCCCGACAATGACAACGGAACCTCATGGCTTTAAAGCCGTGGGCATGTTTGTCCCAGCCTACAAGTATCCCGCAATTGCCTGCAGGTGAGCGTCCGGAGAATGCTGTGGCCAGCAGCCAGCCAGGCAAACAGGATGTGCAGGGAGCAGGGCAGTGAACGACAGAGATATTTTTATTGCTTATTTCCCCTCTTTTTTTTTTTTCTTTTTTTCTTTTTTTCTTTTTTTTTTTTTTTCCTTTTCTTGGCTGATAATGTTCCGGTCACCCAATAGATTCTTTAAAATCTCTTTCCGCAGCAGTAAGGCCAGGTCCCCAGGACTGGTGGCAGATGCCTTCAGCCTCACACACATTCACCTTCTTCAGCTTCACCCTCTTGACGGGGGTAATTTGGCACCTAGGCTGGGCCATGGGTAAGCTACGGGGCTTTTTTGCAGTCCCCGTGTCAGGAGGAGACACTGCTGCGGGCAGGAGCCGCTCTTGTTTCCCTTGTGGGAAGCAGGGAAAAGGACTCCTTTTGTTCCACTCACCAGTGCAGCCGTGAAATGAATATTTCTTACTAAAATTCCCCACTCCACCTTGCTGTTTCCTCGCCAGCCCATGAAAGCACCTTTATAAAATGCCTGTCTGATCAGGTCAAAGATATGAGAGTGTAGGATAAACACAGCCAATGGAAACAGTAGCTCAAACTTTTTTCTTCAGAGCCATTTACAGGCTGTTATATTTAAGAAAAGAATTATTATTTTACTGTTGGTCTAACTGACTTTAGTACCTAGAAGTTATGATTTTAGAGGGTTCAATAAGCAAGAAACATATGATATGTATTTAATCATAGCCTATATTCAGAAATATGCTAGTCATCTTTTTTCTTGATAGGCTGACATCTTGCCCTTATCTTTAGTGTATTAGCTACCCCTTAAACCATTGGTTAGCTAATAGCCAAGTATGAAGTGTCCTACAGACTCTTCAACTGATCTCTGCCTACTAAATTTAGAGCAGATTGGAAGCAGGCAGATAAAGGAGTGAAACACTAGCACAAAGGAAATCTCATTGATGTGAAGGATACCTAGCTACATTGTGAGCTTCTGTTACTGGTAGTTATGCAATGTTAAGAGTTTTAAGAAAAATCAGGAATATTTTTACAGAGATTAAAAAAATTTGAATCATTCTGAAGAAGTAAAATACTGTTGAGAGGTCACTGCCTTCTGGTGTACTTTCTATGATCTTGCCAGTCTCAGGAAGCTCTAGTTTGATGGGTAAGGTGTCGATACAAACACTGTCTCATTTTAAAAAGACTACCCCCACCTTAAAAATCCCCAAGTGTACTCGCTCAAACCATTATGATTTTAGAAAACGTATCTTAGTAACTTCCACTATTCTGACAGATTTCATTATAAACACAGTATGTTAGGATACTTTTTGGACTAAAGACATGGAGCTCTCCTTATAAAACAAATAGGTTTTTTCAGATGCAACCCCTTGTCTGAGGGGCAGCAAAGAGGAGACAGCACTAGTGATTTTAGCCTGAAAGAGGTACTAAGGTAACTCTACTCCAGCCTGGAGTTCTGGACACAAACATGTAAAAAATGCACTCAGAAGGGTTCTTATCTGTTACAGAAGACTGTCTAGTGGCTCTCTTATTCCCTGATGTATTCCAGCATACAGATAATCTACTTGGCAATTATTTTTGTTACGCTGGCCATATGGTATTTTAGTCTTTATGCTTTAACCAACTGTATATCTCTAGGGAGAATACAGGGAGAACCCATCCACACTCTAGAAATCAAGACTCCCCAGTCTGTGAGGTGGTCACAGGATTGTGCTCATGGAGCAGCCAAACTAATGCACATTATCATTCACACAAGCAGCATTTCTGACACTCTTTCTCATGACTTCCCCAGCAATCAGGCTTATTCTAAGAAATGCAGCAGCCTGACAGTTCTGCTCCTCTGCAGACTGCGTTGGCTGTGCCCGCAGTACCTACCTGTGATGACAGCCTCAGCTGTAGCCATGTGCATGAGCGTGTTGTCACTTACTGGCCACTTGTCGGGAGAGAGCACCAGGTTCTCAAGCCCTCCAATTTCCTTCAGCTCCTGCTGGATTTTTGCACCTAAGGCATTGTTTTCTCGGGAGAAATTGCGATAACCGAGAGCATCCCCTACCCCAGCGAGAACAAGCGCAGCCTTAAATTTATCCATCCCCAAGACACTTTCCACTTTCCTTTTGCCCGAGACAGCCACCGAATCTTGATCTTTCTTTGTTCCTTTGCCTTCAGTCAGCTCCCCTGACACCTTATATCAGCCATTGTGTCACACCAAGAGCTCTCTTTATAAGGCAAGGACTTCCTTTTCTGGCTCTGCAGATGCCATCTCTTGTCTGGAACCCGACAGAGAGGAAATATTTCATAACCCAGGGATTTTGCAGGGACTTTGTTCAATGAAACTGTGAGAGCAGACCTGCAAAAGCCTCGTTTCTGCAACCCAGCTTAAAACAAGCCAGGAGATCCTTAGCCCTACCCAACCAAAGTAACTCTACACCCAGAAAAACACATGCCTCCACAGGGGTGCTTATTTATTCAACAACTTGTAAATTAATATTTTTTCTTCTACCCATTTCTGATATGCTGAAGTCAGCCTCCCTCTCAGGGACAAATCAGAAGTAAAGGCTATTATCAAAGCAGTTTTCCAGGCTCTGTATACACTAGAAGGAGAGGTTAAGCAGTAAGAAATCTAGTGAAATGCAGATGACCTCTTTCATTTCTAATTACACCCTGTGGAGATATTTTGTTAATAGCTTTCTTGTTCTGTTGCACCTAGTACAAAAATGTTCTGCTAATTAATTCATTGCACTCCTGGATAAACACTGAGCAAAACATCAGCTTCAATTCCATGCCTCTTACTCCCTGGCAAAGAGTGACTTTTTCCTAAAGCTGAGGTCAGTCCACACTTGCACTCTGGAAGGAAACTATTTTGAAAGATGTATTGAAACAGCATCCTGAGAGTCTAACAAAATCCTAAAGACTCCCAAATTACTACTACTTTACAGATAGAAATAGAAGTGTAGATATAAACATAGGTAGATAAAAGACAGCTTTGTTTGACTTGACTGTAATTTTGATAATGGATACTAGGGGAAAGGTCTTTATTTTTTTTGCTCTTTTTCAGAGGGCAATACTGATTGTTATTCAGATAGAAAAGCCTAGCAATGTAAAGGATGCATCATCCTAGCACCCAAGGCAACAAGTTAATAAGCAATAAGTTAATCATGGTCTGAGCTATTGACCTGTGTAGACATATCTCTGTACTTAATGGATTTTCAGGACACACAGAAGCATTGCCCTGCCTGTTCTACCTTAGAAGAAATGAGTGCCCAAATGGTAAAAGTAGCCTTTGTTAGTACACTCTTGTTTTAAAGATTGGGACTGGTAAACAGAAATGCTGAAAAGGACAGAGAGTGCGTTTTCATTGCTAGAAAGTAACAGCTCCACACTGAAAACGCAAAAAAAAAAAAAAAAAAAAAAAAGAGGATAATTGTGCCTTAGGGACCGGAGGATTTGTAGGGACAAGTATCAGTGGGGCACAGCCAGCCTGCTCTAGGGCTGGCTTGCCACACGTGGTGGATGCCAGCCCTGCTGCCCTGCATGGGGCAGGGGGAACAAGCACCATCTCCCACATCCAGGGAATTTACACAACACAAAGGTAATCTTAGAGTCACCCCTGCCCTGCACATTACCTCATGTTCCACGTGTCTGAAAATAAACACTAAAAACGGAAGAGCAGGGCCAGGACAGCTTACAGAACACACCAGGCAGAAGCACTGACGTTGAGGTCTCTGTTACAGGTCCATCCACCCCTCTGTGGCACACACCTGCTCTCTATTCCTGCATAGCATCATGGTTTGGAGGCAGGAGGGAATTTGAACTTGCAAAGCAAGGGCAGGAGGAATCACCTGCTGAGGCACTGTGGTGAGCTTGTAAGGGCCTCATCAGATGGAAGGTTCCTCCCTGAAAATGGGCAAAGCTATTCTTAGTTTTCCATTTATCTTTTTCTTCTGAAGGTGGCTGGCAGTTGCACTGCCCTTTTGCCTCCCGTGGACTTCACTCTGTTGCAACACACTCGGCTGCTCAGAACATAGCCCAAATTAGGAATAAGGCTATAATAGAAATCCAGAGAAAATCTCAGAGAAGTTCTATTTTTCAACTCTGTAAAACCAAACATGCAGAGAAGACATTTTTATTTAGTTTCTTAATTACACATGATCTCCTTTCCATGTGGTACTTCCAGCTACTGTGAGCTTTCTGGGCAGAGGTAGGCTAGACATAATAAACTATGCCTACTCCCCACAAAGGAGACAATTATTTGTAAAATACCATACCAACATGTCTTAAACAGAGACAGAAGACAGTTACTCCATGAAGATGGGTAACTATTTACAATAGGGAAAAAAACCCAAACCTGAGCAGAGCTGGCAAAACTATTTGGTAAATCATATTAAAATGCAGCTTTGGTGTCTTTTCGTTAGTGTACATAGAATTGCCTTCAGATAGGGAGAATCTATAAAAAAATGAATGGGAAGGGAGGACAGAGAAAAGCCTTGTCAATGTTGGTGGCAACACACTGTTGTTTCAGCTGAACTGCATTTGAAACCCGAGGTGAGAACATGAAAGCAGCCTTTGGCAAATGTGGCTGCTCCTGCCTCCTCCAGCAGAGGGATGTGCATGGATGGGCTTCAGGCCCAGGACAGAGCCCCTGAATGCTACAGGCACTGAGCTCTGCTCCGAACCAAGGAACTGCCAAATGGAGCTGGACTGACCCTGTGTCCACACAAGCCCTTTTGAAGTTAAAAGAGGACTACACTTCAAATGCTTCCCCCATGAGTGAGTGAGTGATCCTTTGCCATTCAAAGACACTCGGCAGAGAAATGCCCTTGATTCCCAGTTCACCCATCCAAAAAACCCAGAGCTGTATCCTGGAAAAGGAGGGTTGATACCAGATGGGTGCCAGACTTCTGTCAGAGCTCCATTTTTACAACTCTTGAAGTGAAGAATTTTCCTCGAGCATCAGGATCATTCTTTTCAAACACATTCATTGAGATCCAGGAAAAATAATAAACTGGTTTTACTTTAACAATGAAGATGAATTATTTCCATACAGCTTTACACCACTGGCTTGAAGGAAAAAGAATCCTTTAACACCACAGGATGGACTTCTTCTTTACTGTCTTGACAGAAAGCTGAGGTCAAGATGTGAAGGGTTTGCCAAACAATAGAATAGTTCACTGCTTAGAAAAGGAGGCACAACCCACCCCCCGCCACGGGAATTGATCAAGTATATGCACCAGCAAGAGGAAGTATCCCAATATTCAATAAAAGTGTGAATGCTCCTAAACTTGCCCAGCTCTTCTCATTAAGAGGTGAAAATTGCACCTACTCGTTTGAAATACAGTATTTTCTCCATGTGGTTGTAGAGGCAGCTGCAGGTGTAGATCCCTCTGGCAACAGTTTAGAACAAAAAAAGTTAATTTTAGAAGTGTGTCACCTAGTTCTACCCAGCACAGTGTAGATAACGAAATTATCAGAAAACATGTTTTGCTGAACAGGTTTATGGCTGTAAAAATATGGCACTTCTTCTGTTTCAGAAGGGTTGTGCCTTTTGGTGAGTGAGATGCTGGTTGGCATCAGCTGAGGGATGTTCCTGGTGCTGACACTTCAAAGAAAATGGCTTACCATGGTTCATGAATCAGCGCCTGCAGTTTCACTGCCACAGGAAAAGGAAGACAAGACCTGTGCAACACCAAAACAGCCCGTGCTTGGGGAAAGCCCTGGAGAAGGATGGCAGCGTGGTGAAGATAGGGGACAACTTATTTGACTTAAACTTTCAGAAGAGAATTAATGATAGGTGAATGCGTACTTCTGAAGATCTTCGCACTGATTTCTCATCATGCTGCTTCTCCTGCAGAGCTCAGAGCCAGGACTGAGCAACACTTTCCTGTAATGACAGCTGCCATTGCCAGTGCAAACTAATGACACGAATTGTGGAGTTTGGTGACCAGCAGATACATGCAGTGAATACAGTACTGCAGCTAAACATGCCAAGCCTCTTAAAAGCTTAATGGTGACACAGATGACCAAACCAAACATTTATTAACGCCGTTTAAAAATTAATGAGTTACATCCTTACCCTCTCCTGGCTGGTGGAGTAGTAACACAAGAACCTAATAAATTAACCAGAACACAACAACAAAAAACTCCCCCCAGACCAAGACTTTCAAAGCAGAAAGCTGACAAAAACCATACAGACATCTCACATGACTGACTTCAATCCTTTGACAGTCCATTTATTCCTTTTTCCATTGCCAAAAAACATACACACATGTACAGCTTACTCAGCAGCAAAATCTCCCAGGTGCACTGAATGAGCAGATGCCTGCAGGTTTGCTCTCCTTGGCATGACACACATGATAAATTACATTTAAATTTAGAATTGGCAAGTACAAATCCTATGGCTCAGTTTCAAACCAAACAACTTGGCACCAAGTTTAAAAATACATACAGCATATCTGTGAAGTAATACTGTAGGCACTGAACAACTTGAAGACATCTGTACCATTTAGGATTATAAATTCAGCAGCCTAGGTGTTACCACTGTATCAGTTTACTTAAAATGGAAGTCAGAGTACCCTGTAAAGTGGAACTGTGGACAGCAGCAAATGATTTAAATATATAAAAAACTTGTAAGGTGAAAGCAGTTTATTTGCATTTTTTATGACTGTCCAAGTGTGAAGGTGTTACCCATGCTATTATATATGGGAATGTAAAAATCACATGTGGTTTAAAATGCATAGAAGACCAGGAAGACCAAAAGAAAAAGGAAAAGCATAGCAAACCTCAAAAGCTGGCTGACAAGGAACTACTGTCTTTGGAGTATTTTGCCCAGCGTTCTTCTGCTGGAAGGTGTGACCCATGAAGGATCCCCACAGGTATGAGCTTTAAGAGTAAATGTGTATATATATGTATTTATATATATGTATACACACACACACACACACACTGAATCCTGGAAGCTCCTTCCTTCTCGTTCTGATTAACACAGAAAAAAACCCTCAACCCACATGCATTTTTAATGCTCTACTTATTTTAAAAGGTAGAAGGTTCATCAGAATGATTTGATGGAGCTCTTTTCCTGAGCAAATGTTTCACAAACTCTAGCGCTATAAAACTTCAGTTACATTACATACCAATAGATTAAGCTACTTGGTCAGTTACATCTATATATTTTAAGTGGCAATTGTGTGAGTAACAAGCATTCCACTGCTTCTGGCTAGATAAATGCACTTGATGCTGTAAGATGTTACACATTCTGCAAAGCCTGTGGGACAGATATAGAAATGGCTTGTTTTGGGGAGGAGGTGTAGATAAATCAAACACAGTAAAAAGGGCTTAACACTACTTCTAGCTCTCTGCTGGCTTCTGCAGAATACCTGGAGTTATGTACACAAGTGTCCTCCTCAAACGATGCAGTCAGAAAGCAGTAATTTGGCACAAGCCCAGTGGGGAACCCTGCACAGGAGCGTGAGGCAGCAGCGGGCTCAGACGCTGACACCTGGCGGCTGTTTGGCCAGGGCTGGCACTCACAAGAAAAAGACAGATTATCTGTAACAAATCACTCACAGGGCAGGTGTAGCTTGCTTGCTAGGCTCTTACTAAAAGGAAATGCATTAATTTGTTCAGATTTTCCCTCGTCCTGCTTTTTAAACACCATGCACAGCTGAAATTCTATCAAGTGGAAGAATGAAGGCAGTCTTTGTATGCAGCACGTACACTCGTCCTTGCAGGTTGTGTTGATGTAATGAAAGCTGACTGCTTGTATTGAACTCTAAATATTAGAGTTTAAGAGAATATTGTAAGCTTTTATACAGTGGCAGCTACAAAATAAAATAGTATGCTGTCATGCAACACTTCAACGATGCAGATGTAATTTATATAACTTAATGCACTATTTTATCCAGAATTCTTGCATCTATTCAGCCTTAAATACAGAAAATATATTGATCATAGCTATACATACTCTTTAGCAACTGTTCATTTTAACAAACTTCTACAGTGGCTATGACAAACTCATTTTGATGAGGTAGCATTTGCAAGAGCCCTGTGCGAAGACGTGTTGAAGTTTCTGGTAAGACTTTTTTGTGCTTAGACAGCAGAGGACACTGATGAGAAACAGAAGACTGACACCTCTGTGCACTTCATAATCAGTGGCTGGCAAAAGGGGAGAAACAAGTGACTGAACAAATTCAGGTTTGGTGAAAACTGGTCCAATTTCACCAGCTTTGAGATCACTGAAACTGCATTAATTTGCTTTTTTTCTCCCCTTAAATATATACACCTGAATGCACAACCACAGGCACGAATACTTAAAATCATTAATATTAAGTCTCCTTACCCCCTAACTATCTATCCACCATGGAAGCCAACTAGTTAAATCTTTGGGCTTATTCACATCTATTTTCCATGAGAAGTGCCAGGAAATGAGTTTACAACTATGATGCATTTAGCTAGAATTTATGATATGTTTCAAGCTACAAATAAAATCCATATTCCACCAGTTCTTTATTAAAAATAAATAAAACACATAATTGGGGACTAAGTGAATTATGACAATCAAACATGAATTATAAAAGCATCTTTGGTTGTTTATGTCTACTTTAAAATGGTTACTAAAAAAAGCTGGAGTTGCAACACAGCATAGAGCAGCAGCCTGTCCTCAGCAATGCTACTGTTACATGTCCAAGCACTTCAAGAAGAAAAAGGAGGAAGTCAAATTCATTGGGAGAAAGCAAAAGGCTGGATGTAATCACTGTATACATCTAGGATGTCAAAACACAAATTTAAAATTTTGGCAACAAGTTAAAAACAAAAAAAACATACGTTCATTTGGGGTTTTTTTTTACAATTCTGTATTAGGACAGATCCACAGAACTAGCTTTTATAAAAATACAACATACTGCATAAGTTTTATTTAGGGATTTAATTTATATACCACAAATACTGCTTTTAATATAAGTACAATATAATACAGTTTTATTTATGTAACTGCTGGTGTTCACTTTGGATTATGAACTGAATGGCATGCTGTGCTGTCAAAACTTTAATAAAATGGCCTCTAGTTAAACTTCTCCAAAGTATAAAATCATGCAAAATCTACATCCTATATGATACAACCAGTACAATAATTGAAGCCAATAGCCTACAAACAGCCTGGACTATCTTCTGAGTTTGTTCTTGAAGTGTCCACACGTCAGTCATTGTCTTCTTTAGGCAGAAAGGAGGAATTTCAGTTTTGTCTACAGAATGTCATCAGGACCACTGAAACCAGCACCAATGTCCAGTTATCAGCTAATAAATCTTCATTACCCAGTGCAGTTCATTTAGTCCTTATTGACACGTCTGGGGCTAGGAAGTTTTATGTTTTCCTCCTGTGACTATTGGTCGTGCATATTCCACAAAATCATCTATTAGAACAGGCCATGCTCCTACAGAGAAGTCAAGCAGTTGAGAAATTAGCATAGCATTGTCAGCAATAAACTGGTATAGTCTGTAAATGCAAAGGATTAGAAGCTCATCTTGACATTTCTAGCCTAGTCTAGCTTTAACATGCACAACATGATGAAATACTTGAAAAAAGCACCTAACTAATGAATTCCACATTTGAATCTCTTCTTGCAGCAATAGCTTTAAAGATAACTAAAATGTACTTAAAGCACAGAACTCCACACTACAAATATAAACATCAGTTGATAGCAAAGCCATGGTATTCTTATTATAGCCATTCCTATCTTAGGACTTCTTTCTGCACACATTCCAAAACAGAATTAGTAACAAAGAGAAAGGCTGCACTTAGGTTAGCCAAAATTTTGTACAAAACTTGGTTTCACTGAGAGGTCTATAGCATACCACATTCAAATAATGTGCTCTATTATGGTGTAACTCTATCTTTATTTCTGTTTTCAAATTACAGAAAACCAGTTAACCTTATCACTACTAAGGGTAAACAAATTAGGACACGAGGTAACAGCATGTTCTCTTGTTCATTTGTAAGGGTATTTTAATTCTGCTGTACCAATTTTTGAAGATATTCAGGAACTGCTTACCTTCTTCATCATAGTTGGACATATCATCTGCAATCATATTTCCAAAGTCTAACAAAAGATTCCAAGTATCTTTTGGAATCGATCTTTTATGATGTTCCTGTATGGATGAAAAACAGTACTATTCAGTCCAAACTACTTTCAAATTCCACAGCAGGATTTTATACTGACATATAAAGAAATACACATTTTTACAAACATTCCTTCACCTTCTTTATCGTAAAAAACCAATAGCAAAAAAACCCAACCAACCAACCAACCAAAAAAAACCCAACAAAAAACCAAAACAAAAAAAGCCCCCAAAACACACACACACAAAAAACCAAAAACAACAACAAAAAACCAACAAAACAAAAAAAGCCAACAAAACACCAAAACCCCCCCTCAAAAAACCAACCAACCGAAACAAAACAAAAAAACCCCAAAAAACAACACCAAAAAAAAAAAAAAACCACAAAAAACCCAAAACCAACCAAACAAAAAAACCAAACCCAAAAAAACCCCCACCAACAACACAAAAAAACCCCAAAAACAAACAAAAAACCCCCCAACAAACTACCAAAAAACAACCCCATCTGAAAGAGCTCCAGCTTGCTTCTTTCTTAGGTTGTAATCTTTCCATTTAAATATTTCCTCTCAACTAAACATTCAGGTTAAATATTTCTTCTAAAGTAATACACTTTAATGCCTGGTCATAACTTGCAGATTTTTCTTCAGTTACATCTATAGATGTGAATTTGGATGTCTTAAAGTGTATTAAGGCAGTTAAAATATGAAATGTTTTCAGAAACCCTCTTGATGAAACTGGTACAATATTCAGTGATTCAAATAAATATACTGCCAAAAAATTGAGAAAAAGCTACAGAAAAGTGTATACCTTTCCTATTAAGCACTCGGGGAAAAAAATGCAGAGAGACTTGTTATTTCTCTTAAACTACAGATAAAAAGATAAAATGAAGAAAATAAATATAAATTATATATTATATAACTTCATTTTTTGTAATTATATAGACATGCAAATGTAGAAACACTGATGAGTGAATTGGGTCTTTTACAAGAATATTTTTGAATTTCCCAGGTTTAATCTTTTCTCCACTGCCCACAGACCTGCACTAGTAATAAGAAAACTGTCAAGATAAGTTCACAACTATTAGCTAAAAAATTAATCAAAGTAGTTACTCAAGCAAGAAATTTTGTTGAAAATGGAAAGTCTCTTAACATTAAATTCTGATATGACTGATTTAAAAAGACCAAGTTTATGTATTGGTACTACAAAAGGCAGAGCATGGTAAAATACATGATTGACAATAATCACAGCTGTCTTGAGAATTCAGCAGCACCAGTTATATCTACAATCATGGCTTCCTTTCATGCAGGAACTTTCCTAAGTAAGATGATACAGGATTAAGCAAGCAGAATACTTTATCACTTTGCTGCATCTTTTTGCATTCTTCTCAACTAGAAAATCATAAAGAGAAGACTTAATTTGGCTTGATTCGAGACTATTTTACATCAGTTTTCAAAAAGGAAAAAGTTTGGAGGAAGTATAGAGATATCCCATCTTTTTCTTATTGGAAGCACACAGTCAACAAAAGCCAGACTACTGTGGAATAAGATAGGCAGTAAGGAATAAAGTACATACTTACCAACAAAAATTTATTCCAAAGATCTAAAAATTTAAACCTTCCTGACAAGACTAAGTTCCAGTATGCAATTGCCATTTCTAGATCTGCAAGAGATAAAGCAGCATGTAACTATTACAGCAGATTATAAGCAATATTCCTCTTATGGTTAAATTATTAATGCTACATCTAGTATATTATGATACAAATGAGTAACATTCTTTAATTCTTAAAAAAAACTATAACGAATTGTTTTCTACTATCCCTGACCCAAAAGGCAGAAGACAAGTAGTAACAATATAAATTTTGTATTGAACATCAAAGTCAATAAAACTTGAAATATTTTTCACCATCCACCAGTGCCAGATTAAAGCTACTTTCAATCTACAGAAACAGAATACTTAATGATAAATCTCTCTGCAAATCAAAAAAGAAAAATATATTTACACATGCACAAACATAGCAAATATTTATAGAAACATAAACATTAAAATCCACAGATGTCAACACCTCTTAATTTATCACATTTTGGACAGGCTTGACTTTGAAGGGAATTTAAGGACATGTGGGGATGAAAAAAGTCATTTGTCTGTGGCATTATGATTCTACAGAACCCCTTACAGCAATAGTTCTCTTCTTCTGGAGTCATTCAACAAATAAACACCTACACCAAATACTGAAAATACGAGTCCAAGAAAGCAGCCCTTATTCTGCATCATGACCAGTGATCTGAGAGCAGGGTTCAAGGAAGAACTGCCACACATTCCAGCAGAAAGGCAGGAGCAACATTAGATGCAGCTGAAGGGTCAAAAGGATGTTTCCTTGAAGGCCTGTTTTCACCCTCAGCAGCTCACAATACCTAATGACTCTGGTGCTTGCTCCCACAGATAACAGCACTAAGTACATGATTACTGCTGGGCAACCACAAAATAAGGCACAGCCTTTCTTAAACCACAGAAATATGTCAGCTTCTGCTTTCCGCGTAAACAAAGTGTAAACGGAACACGAAGCTTAAGAGAAAGTACTGTGATAGCACATAAAACAGAAGGTCAACCTGCACCTACAAGAAGGAAGAATGGTTTTTGAAATTGTACAGATCACACCACAAACCAAAGGACACTCTGTCACCTGAAATCAAGTTTCACATCTGAAAGAGATGTTCCAGATTTTAACACAGCCATGTCCCTAGAATCCCCTCTTTCAGACAGGGCTGGGGCCTGGATTAGCAGTTGAGATGTAGAGAAATTCAATATGCCTCTACCTCTCTATACAGCAACAGTGCTGCCAGTGTTTGTCCTACTATGATCAGAGCTCCTCAGTACAGAACTTCAATTATGCTCTAATAAACTTCCTTCAGTTCTTCCCGTCTTTGCCACCAGGCTCATTTTTCACCAAAAAAATAAGCAGAAGAGAGTAATTAATAGCATTCACTTGCTGCTTAAATATGGAGATAATTTATTCTTACCTGTTATCCCAAATGAAAAGCAAAAAGAACGAAAAAGGAGAAACTTTGAAAATCTTAACAGTTTCTAAACTTCACTGTGAAGTAACTGGCTTTGATCCCATTCACTCAGGCTTCTTTATGAAGACTCAACCTCTCCAAGCAAACCTTCCAAATCTATCATGTGACAACTTTATGCACAATGCACTTTGAGAAAATAACACCTTAATAGTTGAAAAGTTTATACTTCTGATGGAAATATTCCTTGGAAAAAGGAAGAAAGTAGAGGTAGGGAAAAGAAGATGATTAAAAGTGCTACAAAAGAAGAGGCAAAAAGGAAAGAAGTGAGAAAACTTCCTTGGTTTTTGTCTAAGTCAGTATTACATTAAGGTGAACTTGATTACTGAACACTTGTATTTAACACAAGGCATGTGTAAGACTATCTTAAGTTGATACTTGAGGGACACTGTACATGTGTCTGCCAATGAATTCTGCTGCACAAAGATGCAGGAGATGTTATTTGCTGTAACATTGAAAAATGCACATCCCACTGAGGACAATGCTCTGTAGTGGCTGAAGCAGGTCCACACTGGAGCTGCTCTTCCCAATTGACACAAGGAGGAAAATTCTGATTTTGGTAAAATTTCTAAAGGGAAAAAAAAAAAAGTCCACCTTCTTCACCTGGTTCACTGTAATCCCACAAACCCATCAACTAACACAGGTGTTATTTGAACACAAGTACTAGATGGGACTATCACTTTTGGTAGTGGTGCCAGTTTATGCACTCGTAAAGTACAGAGAAAATTAGGCCTTCAGGTTTGCCACAATATCAGAGGATATGGCTACACTTCTGTTGAAGACAATTCCCTACCTAGGTTGACAAATTTGGCACCAGAGGACAAAAAAGAGGATTTTTCTGCTTTAAAGGGAAGACCTAGTTACAGAGTTCAAATTCTACTTTAGCATGCTGACAGGAGTATCAATAAACAGTAATGCTGTGGAGAGTGGATCTGCTACAATTAGTGCTGCACTGATAGGTGTTAAAAAAAGAGAAAAGCCTTATGCCATGAGAGTTCTGCATCCCCACAGGAAGACGCTTTTGCAAGGCAAGAATTCCTTAAGCAGTCTTAGGAATAACCATTTCAATGCTGTATAGATATGAAGGCATTGTTACAACAGAAACCAAACTACAACTAAAAAATACGCTGGGTTTTTTGTACCAAAATATATGCTACCCACATTACAGACTAATAATGTGAGTTTCACAAAACCACAGATACATGGATCTCTGAAAACACCGAGACAAGGATCAGTTTAAAAAAGAATTCATTGCTAACACTCATGTTCATATCCAAAGCATAAAATTGCTAAATGGTTGAAGAACATCATAAAAATACCACATCATATACTGTGCAGTAGTTTGAGCTTTCCTTTCAACTCAAGAATATTTTCAGTGTCAATACCTAGTGAGAGTTGTATGTCCTGGAGACCCTTAAACAATCAGTTTTTCCTCAATCAGAAATAGTATTTTGCATGCTGAATGATCTATCCTCAAACATTAAAACCTCATTCTAAACTTGCTTTTAAAAAAACCTCAGCCTCTTCTATCCTGATTGAATGGAAAGCTTGAAGTGATAACAAATAGCTCTATTAATGCAGAAGGAGAAACACAGCCTGTATCTACTTTAAAGACTTGATCAAATGCTGATATTGTTAAGAAAGAAAAAATCATTACTAGATTGCTGCATGAAAAAAATAAGAATCAAATTAAGTTCCTCATGCTATGATTTTGAACCAGGGCAATGAAGTCACTGCACACTAGAAATCAAGGAAGTGTGAAAACAAAAACAGAAATCAACAGATAGCAAGGAATTGGGTAGAGAGCAGGATTTCTGAGGAACATGAAACACAGTTCACTTAGACCTGCTTTGCCAAAACCACCCTCTGGGACTGCAGCACTCACTTGACATCCTCTGCCAAAGAGGCAGAGCTTTCTTGCTCTCAGTCTGCTCTACCAACAAGACCTGTTCTTGCACTCATGCTTGAAACTGATACAATATTATCACTAATTCACCTGAATTACTAAGATAACTTTTCAACACTGTGTTGAAACTGATGCAAAGGTAAGAACAATGGAAACTGGTGTCAGTATGTCTCAACAACAGGACTATTACACCTGCCTGACCAATAAGCATCAAGTGAATACTTGCAAGATTCAGTGTGTTAATAAATTCCTTGTTTCTTCATTTCTGAATGATTTTTAAGAATCTTCTTTGGCCTCTAAATTGCTAAGAACACACATAAGAATTAGTTTCTTCTTTCCTAATCAGCAAAATAACAAGAAAATCCATCAGGATTAAACCTAAAACCACTTCGCATTGAATTGCCAAAAGCTTAGAGCAAAACAGCCTGTAGTTGCAACTGGAAGCTCCTCCACAGAAGATAGACAGAAGGGAAAAGAACAAGTAAGGGGAAAGATACAAGTAGAGATCATGGCTAAACTCAGGATCTAGCTGAGCTGGATCCACTCATCACTGCAAAGACATAAGCAAAGAGCTTCCCAATGCCCTGTGTTAGGGGACAGATAATGCACAGTGTCAGGCTTACGTGCCTGTGGTGGACAGGAGGAATGGTAAAGCACAGCACGTGGATTTCAGAGGAGCACTGCAGGAATTGAGCCGGGTCTGCCTGTGCTCATTAGCTCTGTCTCAGCATCTGCCAGGCAGAAGCAGCCTGATTCCATGCAGAACCTTTCATGTTTGTCACCTTAAGCATTAACTGCACAAAACAGATGAACTGCTTGGGAATGCAGGACTTAGGAGATGGCTGCCTGAACACCAGTTTGAGTGCAGCCTAATGAACCCGACTGTAGCCAGTTCAAAAATCCTTTTGCCTCTGCAAATCTCTCCATGTTCAGTTCATATAAACTACAACAGATGACTTAAAGTTGACTGGATATACACACTTCCCAGACAAGGCCCAAACACGAGTAAAAGAATCAATGAGGCATTAGTAGAACTGGCAGTTATGCCACATTTTTAACTGATCAGTGCACCTCTTCTATACCAAGTTTCTCTTTAAACTGCTGGCATTTTCAACATGGAAAATGTGAACAAAAAATGAAACAAGAACCAAACACACAGACCAAGGTCACTGGAACACCTAAAATACAGTATTCACAGACCTCTTTCAAAATAAATGTGAAATTCATTTATAGACTTCCCTCAACTTCTTCCATGCACTCACTCCTATCAGTATCCTATGAATCTAATTCTTCATTGAAAGGGGAAGACATCTTGATTACCAGGTTGGGGGGAGGGTGGGAGTAAAAAAATAAAAAATAGAAAGAAAAAGATCTCCTTCCTTAATGTCTAAAGACCTGTTCAAAGAATCTTGAGATACTGCTATGATAAATGTCAAAGTTGATGTTGCTTCAATTAAAAAGAGTACATTATACTCATCTGCTTATAGGAGAGGAAACCTCCTTGAAGTCCACATACAGGATGCAAAGATAAGTCATTCTTCTGGTCTTGAGGTAATATTTGATTCAAGTCTGAGTGCCCTCCTCATCTTTCATCTCTTGCTTGATCCCAGGCAACTGGCAGAGAGAAGGAAGCACAACCTTTTGAGCCAGCAAGCAGACGAAGGGATCACAAAGAAGTGATGAAGGACCAAATCGGATTTTTGTTTCCATGTTGGAAGGTGAAGACCATGAAAGAATGCATTAAGCTCCTCCCTGGGGCTGAAACAAACTGTTACAAACTCCTGAGCATGTCTTTTTGGGGCTCAAAGGGAGACCCAGTAAGAGAATCAGAGCAAGTGTCAGGTTCAAAAAGAAAAACAACAACAACAAAAAAATAGAGCTAAGGCCTTGTTCTGAGCTTGAAAGTGCCCTTTGAAATTTGAACTGCTCTGTTGACAACATGACAAAAGATCTATAATCCTTTTCTTAAGTACACTTACCAGTAAGAGCTAGGATACAAAATTTCACTCAGACTGCAGTAGAAAAGCTAAACCTTGGGAGTAGAAGGCAAGATAAACCTCTCCAAATCTGCACCATGCAAAAAAATAAAGATTCATTGTACTATATACAGTAGTAAGAACATGAGAAAGCAGATTAAAGACAATCACTGTTACCCATAATAATTCTTTTTGAAGTCTCCTGGCAAACCAGGTAACTTTATAAACGGCACCTTCAAAATATAAAGATAAAATGCAGATCAAGTTTAATATGTCTAAATATAATGTACACCAGGTCCAACAGGCAGCCATTAAGATAGCACTACTGTGTTGAAACCTTGCTATGTTTTTTTTTTTCCTTAATTCTGTCCACCACTTAGAGAGTCACAGTCTCTCACAGTTAAAAGCATCCATTGTCTTCTTTGATAACGATCAAATCTATTCAGACGTAATTGAGAGACCTTTGACAGTTGGGTGCTGAGTAACATTAATCAGAACACGATTTTCTGCTTAAAGATCATCACAGCAGATCTTGGGCACTGAGCTTTTGCCTCCTGCATCTCACTTACACAAGATATCACTTTGGGGGACTACTGTTACCTTCACTTCAAACAGCATGTGTCCAGACTGAAGCATTTTACTTGATAATACTGAGCTAATAAAAGTAAATGCAAGCATTTGAGTTGGATGAGACTATAGTGACAGAAGTCCTGCTGATACAAAGAGAAATAAAAATTCTCTACTGTCACCACATGAACTGTGGAAAAGAGACTCCTATAAAAGGCAGCCCTATTTCTAGGAACGAGTATTGGTGTACTGAATTCTATGTCTATTTTAGGGAATGACAGAACAGATGTAACTTAGTTTATTGGAGAGAATTCTTCTCATCTAATTACATAAAGGCAGAATTTCTTGCATTGGTTTTGAGGGGAACTGGAGAAGAAGAAGAAATTAAAAAGCAAGGGAAGACAGGCTTTTCCAAAAATAAATAAAACACAAAACTACACATGCATTCCTACCCTTCAAGACCACCTCCTGGAGCAAAATGCCCACTGAATTAATTATGAAGACAGCTGTGTCAGATATCATCAAAATTCTTCTACCACCAAAAAAGCTTGTAAGAAGGCCCTCTGTGCCTTCCCACTCCCCATCTTACAACTGGCAGCTGGTGTGATAAAAAATACTGTGTCCTGCTGATAACTCCAGAAAGAAAAAAAGTCTGGGACCCACGGAGATTTTTTCCAAGCTATGTTCCAAGCAAAAAGATTCAATGAAAACTGACAGTTACTTCAGAAAAAACTTTTAGAAATTCAGTCTTCAAGCACTGCTGCCCAAAGTGAAGTCAGATACAGTGAAATTCACCCTAGTATGCTGAAGCAATCTCAAACTGCTTCCTACCATGTTTGAAACTTCATAAAGGTCAAAGAAGTGCTGGAAGAACCTCAGGCATTCTCTGCCAATCTGGGAGAAAGTAACTCATCCAAGCAGGTCAGTCCTGTATCTAACACTGCTCAATACTTAAGTAACTCAAATGATACAACAAAGAAAACTGCTACTGAATTTGCAACTTAGAAAAAACCTGAAAAGAAAAAGTCTAACATGATAGAAGACAGGATTAGGATTCAAAATTATTTGGGCAAATGGGAAAATCCCTTGGAAGTAAATAAGAAAGATTTCACTGAAGAGAAATGCAGAATCATACTGCTAGTGGGAGTAATCAACTGCAGAAATATCAGATCAGAAAGATCAGACCTAACTGGGTACACTGCAGTGCTGCAGAAAGCCAATAGTAAAACAGATTGCAAACTACAGACAGTATCAAACTTGAGCAAACTCAAAAGAATGCAGAACAAGAAGCAAAATATCTAAGGCACATGGAAAGTATCTGGCTTGCTTGGGTACTACAAGACAAGAGAAAATTAGATGAACTTGATTGCAAAGGAAAAGAGAATTGGAAGACAAAATTCCCATATCAGAGAGCTAGAAGATAAAAATTTATCAGGGTAGCTGGTTTCACTCAGCACAGAGATTACAGGAAGACACATATGTAATCGACAAATATGTAAAACATTGTAACTCACTCTAGGGAGATGCATTCTGCATATTTACTTTGGCTGGTTGAAGTATTAAACTAGAAAATGCAGAAACAGATTTAAGTTACATGCTAGAAAAAGAAGAAAAAAAATCTAACAGGTTTAAGCAAACATAGACAAAGACGTATGAAACCTGCCATCAAAAATATAGAATTCTATTTTGTGAAGGCAATGGCTCTCAAACTTTTTCAGCCAAAGGACCAAATCAGACCTCGAATCTTACTGATACCCACTGAAACTGAAAAGGCAAGTTAGTACATAATGTAGCATACCACAGAGCATTTGGTTAGAGAAGTGTGTTCAAGGAATGGTTTTGGTAGATGTTGATCCTGTCTAGCACAAGGGAATACTATATAAGTATTTCTCTACCTTTTAAATTTAAAGACCACCTGGCATATTAAAAAGGAAATGATAAATCACTATTTCCTGGTGTTTTTCAGAGGACAGGGGACAATAAATAAAGTAATAACTGTTGAATATGACTTCTTAGAACAGCAGATACAGACTTTAGAAGAAGTAATCCAAAATGATGGAGCAATGAACATGACTCATAGTCAAAGCATTGCTGCTTGACATTTCTTATGGTTTCAATATGCTAAGATAAACAAGAAAAAATACAGAAAATAATTGTGTCAGTCTGCCTATCACAGACACGTTTCTCATAAGCTCTATTCTCAAGAGTTATTTCTGTTAAAAAAAGAGACGCCCTAGCACTTAGCCTGAAGGACCCAACAGAAGGAGTTTAATTATGCCTTCTTTTATAAAAGGTTTCCATTAACAATCTGCTAAGAATATGAATTCCTCATTTGTCACTGGCACTGTGTCAAACTTGCTTAGTTTTCAAATAGGTGCATTTATAGGTCATGTATATATCCAAGAATCAGACAACATTCTTTTAGTCTACAGATCAGTCTCCTAAACAATGAGTACAATTACCAGAGTTGGTGATTGAAGCTCCCAGACTAATAAGAAAAAGTACTGAATACTTCAGATCCCAGAAAAATCACACTAAAATATTCTGCAACTGAAATTTAAGAAAGAATTCCTAGATTATTTCCACTTCATTAATTCAAACCATTTACCTTCATGCTTCACTTCACATAAACTTACTGACCTCTCAGTCTCCAAGTTACAGTTCACCAGAAAGACTTTAAGACAAGCAGCTTGGGCAGGAGCTAAGCAGCATCCTATATCTGAATGTCATCTAAGGTGCATGTGGGGAAGAAGGAGAGGTCATCACTGTAAGATGACCTAGACAGAGCTAGGTACAGATTTATACCAGCTCAGTTGGTAACAAATCTAATTATTCATTCTGTTTAACTATCTGGACTTAATGAAGGTAAAGGCTCCAAACTGAGTAAGACAGAAACAGACTTTGTACATGGCTGATATAAATTCCCACATCTCCTTGACAATAGGACACACAGTCATTGGGCACAAATACAAAACACCCTTGGAGACAGGGAGCAAAGATGGACAGTTTCTCATTCCAGGAGAAAATATGAATAAGAATATACAGAAAAAAGGATGTAAAAAAAAAAAAGAATACTTAAACCTGTATTAAATGAAGCTGAAGTAACTAGAATTCTCAGCTCAGACACTCTGGTAAACTAACTAGTTGGATTTTCTTACTTCCTTGCAACATACTGCATCCTTCTGGGGTTATTACAAACACCTACCTGGTAAACTTACTTTTTCTCCTTTACCTCTTTGCTCCACTATGATGGATAATCCCTGTAAAGATTCCAATTCCAAACTTATACAGTGTTAATTTTTTTTTTTTGGGTAAGCTATCACTGGCCTCAATCACTCAAAAATGTCACATTAGTCCCTATGTTTGCTCAATAGTCTCCTTCTACTCAACCTATGATGATCCAAGAAATATGGTCTATCTCCACTGAAGTAAGAACAGTGGCATCTGCTTCTAGTTTTTTGCTATCTAGAATCATCCTAGCAAAACCAGAAAAAGTCTGATGAAAAATGCCACCAAGATACTGCCATATAAGAATTAAGTACTAGAAATTAAGAGACTGTAAATGTTATTCAAATTACTAAAATTCCTGAAAACTGAAATCAGCAACAGTTCCCATCAATTCATTCTATGGTTTAAGTTTTATTTCAGTTTTTGTACTTCTTACTTTCTCCTGTTAATAGTTCAACAAGGAACTTTGGTATTTTCTGGCAATAAAACATCTTTCTCACACAAAAGACAAGACAGACTTACAAATGAAAGGACTTTCAATACTGAATAAAAAGAAGTAATGGAAAAAAGTAAGATTTCTCCTCATGTCAAATAAACAGTACATTCAGTTCCAAGCCTAGGTTGGGCTGCCTCCCCTCCTCGACTCTTCATACAGGCTTAGGTGAAAAGCTTTTGAAACGTACTGCCCAAGCTCATGAATTTCAAGTTGGAACTGACCCAATTAAAGCAGGAAGTTATTTGTAATACTTCTTCAGGTATCCCATAAATTCCAACCTCAGCTGTAACTGACTTAATTTTTCTGCTATTTGAAAGTACTAAATTTTACTAATGAAGACTAGCTAAGGGACTAGAATTCCAACCAACCCCACAGAGCCACTACAAGACTTCCTCATTTTTGTGTCAGTTAAAAGTGGCATGTGAGCCATGAGAGAGTGAGATGAAATGAAAAATGAAACTGATGAAAAAAAATGAAGGAAGATATGAACTGGCTAAAAGTTGTTCATAGTTGGAAAAAAAAAAAAAGCATCAGGAAAGACAAGAGATATTATTCAAAGTAAAGAATTGGAACAGACACTCCTGGTTGAGGTCTAAATTGATATTCTGCTCTCCCAACAGCTCTTGAGAAAAACATTTCTCAACTTTCCAAGTAACTTAGACACAGATTTAAAGTGGCTATGCTAAAAAAGAAAATAAACCCCAAAACCCTACAAAAACCAACAAACCACTTCCTCTCACCCAAAGTGCAAAGAACACTGATGATAGCAGAGTGCTATTCTATAAGCAAAACACTAATTCTTTCCTACATAGTATCTTCCAAAAGTGGACATAAATTTGAAAAGAGTTGATTTCATCTTACTATTTTTTTTCATCTATTCACAAACTAGAGAATTTTTGATTTGAAGAAAAAATGGAATTTAAATAATGTATCAGTTTTACTCCAGCAATACAAAGTATGGATTGGGATAAATCTCACACTCTATGAAGAATAATAGTGTAACGCTTTATAAAGCTATGTCTGTTTTTACTCATTATTTTTAAACCAAGTCTCTAATACTCTTTTTCTAGACTTTACATAAAAGCTCATCTAAAACTAAAAATTCTTAGAAGAATAGTTACTTTTGCCCAGTTTTCTCCCTCTTCCTGAGCTGACATGGACATCTTGTTTCAGTTCTTAACACTATCTCAGCACTTAAAAAAAAAAAATAAACTGACAGGTGTCAAAGAACTGCAGGAACTTCTTTTGACAAGAGGTGAGAGAATGTCAATACTGGCAGAAAACCCTATTAAATTATCTGTACCAAGGAGACATTAAGAAGAGATTAAATGAAAGAAGATGGGAAAGATAAGTCAGTGAAAGAAATCAATAATGAATTTACTATACAATCGCCAATGAGAATACTGTAGTACTGGAAGCATTTGGAAGACATCACTGACTGCAGACATTTTCTCACTTTTTTTCTACTTACCTAGACCTTTCTGTCCAGGGTTTTTAGCAAAGTTAAAAGTAAACTGATAAAAATCTTTGAACTTTGCTGGATCCTTTAGCTCTTGTTCCAGTCTTGGCAATAGAGCTTTTAGTTTTTCTGTGGTGTCACACCTGTTCAAAAGAGATTACATTATTTGCATACATTTAAGATTTCTTTCTATTTTCCGCCCACCTTTTTTATGGTTTACTTTCAGAGCAAAATGAAACAGTGCTTAAGATTAAAAACAGATTCTCTTTGCAGATAGCATTCTGAAAAATATAAATGCTCACGTGCCTTTACTATAGAATTTTAAGTGGAACATTGTGTACAGGCATCCATTAGGTACACAATGCAAACAGGATTCCATGGTTTAAATTCTTTTCTGTCTCTTCATGAATTTCTGAACAGATGCTACTCTGTTCTTAAAGAACACCCAAACCTCACTGAACTCTGTTATTCCTTCCCCTGAGACAGATGTTGCAATACAAGCGTGTGGCGTTTTGCTTTAGTCTAGATACACATTGCTTATTCCCTGCTCTCCTAAATAAAGAGCTTCACACTACATTTTTATAGTTAATCTTAACATCTGAGGACTTTCTAACTAAATGAACTCTTACTTGCAAGCATTCTCTCCCCATCTTGGAACACTTGAGAATAAAAGCTAGGAACAAAATGAGCGTTGAATGATAGCTTGAAGGCTGGCAAACTATTTAACAGCCTAGCACAGGTAAGCTAAGACAGAATCAAGTTACTGAAATTCTAAGAGAAACACATCCCCGACTAACACCACTGAAGCATTTTCGGTGAAAACACCTGAGCTGACAAGACACACATTTAAAAGGCAAAGTGTTTCTGCCACAACAAGGCATCAAATGAATATTCAAGGTTTACAGGACACTATCAATATCTTGAATTACCAATATCTTGTACCTAGAAGCAAACAGTTTCAAAAGAAACAGCTACCACAACTAACACTGCATATTTGAAAGTTCTCCGTAGTTAAATGCTTGTATTTATTCTAAAGATTCAAGAAAAATTCTATTAAAGGGTGGGTAACTATAAGAACATTCACAAAACACAAATGCAGTTTTTACTGACTTGCATGGTACAGATAAAAATCAGTATCTTTCTGGCCTCCAGCAGTACCTGGTGGAGAAAAAAAAGAATTCTGCCAACAGTCTTCAACTGAGAAATTCAGTTTCACCAGGACTTGATCTAGTCAACAAATATACCTTCCCATATGCATGCTAAAGATGCTATGTGATCCAAGCCTCACGGAATTTCTTTCCATTCAACTGCTCACTCGTGTTCATTGCTAAAAACCACTGACACTGTGCCTCCAAGTATGTAACAAAATCATTCCAAATTCTCAGTAAGTGCTATGGCAAGCAGGCACAACCACATTTATGCTCCCAAGAACAGTTTACTATGTGTTGAGCAGAAAGAGATAAAAATCACTGTGTCAGAGAGTCAAAAAAACACAGCAGAAATGTGACAAGTTCAAAAACAAAATCCGAGCCGAAAGTCACAGGTGGTTTAGCAAAACCTTTTTAATCACTTATATGAAAAAAAAAAACTGCTGACAACCTTTAATGTAAGAGTGTGAGCACTTAATTTCTGTCCATGGTTAGAAAATCATAATTATTCTAGTAATTTCTACATAAAGGGAAAAAATAAAGCTGTGAACTTCAGTTGGTATCAAAAGTTATTTATTCACAATATCCTAAAAAGGAAAGCTTAAAAAGAAATCAATATGAGGTCAGTAACATCAGACTGCTATGATCTCTTTTCAAGAAACAGCCACTGCACTTCCTAGTTGGTCTGTCTTAGAAATATATTGATAAGGTGACACTTGAAGATCAAATGAAATTATTTAGCTACAGAGAACATGAACAAGTAATAAACTGTACTTATCCACCCATTTAATGCAATCTGTTAAATAATAATTCATTTTGACATCTCTATATATTAAAAACGCTGCTCCTCTTGCAGGGAAAAGTTATACACAAAATATTATTTTATGATGATAAATGCTTGACTTTATTGGTAAATAGAGGCAATGTTCAAAGTTTATTAACCAGAACAGCTCCATAATCCAGGAAGGAAATTTTTTTTGGTTACATCACAGTTGCAATAATCTTTTCTACTACCAATATTCTCATTTTTATTTCAATTCCTCATAGATATTTCACACAAATGAAGTATCTAGGATAAAAGAGAGAAAAGTATGGGTGGTAAAATGGACAAAAAGCAAGATAGGTCCACTTGCTGGTGGCAAGGTAAAGGGTAAGAATTGAAGGTTCCTTTCTGTTTTCCTATTTCTTTTCTGCTTCAACACTGAAATCTTTTCCTTTTATAGATCTCGAGTGACTTTCACTTTTTAACAGTGGGAGGTCCAACTCAAATCCTTAAAACAAATATGCATATGCTTACTATGAACTACAGGGATACAGAATCCATCTGAGTCCCTTGCTGTACAGGTAGAAACTGTTTTGCTTCCCCCCCCCTACTGTGGTCATTAAGGCTTTGCAGTAAAGCACCAATTCAAGGAAGACCACACACTAAAGGCATTTTGCACCTGTTAAGCTTGGCACTAGCCTCAATAGCCTTTTAAAGCTTCACACAATTTAACTGAAAATGCTTTGAACAGAAACACAGTTCAGGCCTTACATTATGAACTATGCAGAAGTGGATACTTACCCCAACTCTGTCATGCCATCAATAAATTCCTTTTTACTGAATTCACACTGAGTAGCTGCTCTGAATTTCCATGCCACAACCAGAACACTGATACTGGCCGGGTCCAGGCTTAAATCATCACAGAACTGCTGAATCCCATCAATGCCAATTTTATTTTCATCTTGTGGGTCTGCAGTTCAACATACAAAGAGGAGAATTATAATTATTTACAAAACATAATAACGAATAATCATCTGACAGCTCTGATGTGCAGCATAATACAGGCATTCATTTTTTCATAACCTTCACAAATGTTTTCACTTGAAGTCTATATAATTTTAGAAGAGAATCAGTGAACAGACTAAGTATTGTGTAAACTTATAAAGAAATTTGTTCACAACTTTTCCTGAACTTATCCGCTAACATCAACACAATAGTTTTGCTTTCCCTCCACAATCCTCTATAAAAGGTTTGAATTAACTCAGGAGATGCTGCCTACATTTAGAAACAGTAAGGGTGATAAGATAAACACATCAAAATGTACAACATATTTATATTGGTTTATATTTCAAAAAAAGGCAACTCAAAATCAAGTCCAACAAAAACACACCTACCACCTAGACCACAGATTTTTTTTCCTGGTAGTGACATATGGGTACCCACTATATCTATTTAAAGACCACATTTAAACATTTTGGGGGTTTAATTTTAAGTCAGGGAAATCACCAAAAACACTGTTCAAACAATGCCTTAGCATAACACAATCTTAAGCTAATTAATACAATTTAGTACAAGTGAAACACTGTATTTCCCCAGTAGTACCTTTCTGAATGTCGGAAGTGCTCTTCCTACCTAGCTCACAGTAGATGCCTTATAATAATTCTGTAACAAAATACTCTCCCAAAAAACCCCCAAACAAGCAACCTCCTGCATGTAAGCTCAGATAACTGGAGAAGAAAAAAATAATTGAAAACAAAAAGAAAGTAAAAACCACACCTCCAGTTTTCAAAGCTTGAGATTTTACAAACCACAGAACTGTCTTTCCCAGCTTTTGAGAGGAAGACATTTCAGTATCCTAAGTTTGGCTGTGTAGAAAAGCATCCCTTGAAGTAGACTTAATATTAACTTCTTAAACTGCTATGATTTTCAAACCTAGATAAAACCTTTTGAGTTTTATTTTAATTCGTATGCTAAGATCTCTTCTGCTTTTCCAGCCAATACTACAGCAAAAGAAATGGTAAATTCCAGAGAGGAAGTTAGTTTGCCAAACAGACATAGCTATTAAACTAAGAACTACATCCATGGTACAATTCAGGGACCTTTGATCCCAAATAACAAGTAATTATATCTATTCAACTAGTTCTCAGACATGTAAAACATATTTCTTGTGTACTTGGGGAGTAATTGAAGAACTGAAGGCAAGATGTACACTGTCTTGAAATCAGCAGAAAAATTCTGGTGGACTTCAACAAGGACTTTTCATCCCTATCATATTTCACATCATTCAGGCAACTACTAACAAAAATGCAATTCTTGTTTTGACAGAGTTGCTGGATAAACAGGTACGAAAACTAAGAGAAAAACAGCACAGAAAAAGACATTTCATCTCAGATTGCAAATACAGTGCACTATTCTACAGGCCTTGTAGAACAAAGGAATCCCTTACGGTTGAGGGGCCAGTGCCTCATGTTTGAGCCAGATATGAATAAAGGAAAGATGCTGAACCAAAACTTTTATAGTTTTCTGTCAAATCTCGTGAAAAGTTTTTTGTTTACAACTTCAGTGTTTAAGTGCCAGACCTACAAGGGGGTGCTGCTAACTAAAACACATAAACCAGCTACACTTGCCTTCACAAAAGTCAGGTGGTGCAGTATGACACTGCTAGAAATATATAAATAACAAATAACATTTGTAATAATCTTTTTCCATTTTAGATAGTCCTAATAGCATTTGTTAATTTGAATATATATTTTTGACTGAGAAATCTCCAAGACTGACATTCGAGGAGCAAACAAAAGATTCAGGTATATGCTATATATATACATACACACACACACACATACGTAAATATACACTTATGCATATATAAACCAAAACATGGTTTTGTCTAAGTTTTGTCTCTGGGTTTTTGCTTTCAGGAAGAAATGCTACAGCACTGCTGCCTCTTTGTCCCTACACAGTTCATTACCACACAATAATGAAGTATTAAAGAACTCCTATACTTAAAATAGAGCAGATTATGTAAAGAGGAACAAAAATGGTGGAAACAGTAACATAAAAAAAAAGGATAAAGTGTACACAAAGCACACCATATATTTCAATCAGAAAAGCACATAAAAATCATAGCTGAGTAGCAGTTAAGAGTTCATGTTTTAAAACATGAGATGTATGGATTACAACAGGAGCTAGCAATCACTCACTCCAGCCTGCACTGCTCCAACATGAACTATGCACACACTCATGGCAGATGGCCACAGTTCAGCAAGCACTGTCACCTGGACCATGTACATTCTTATATTTAAATGCCTATCTTT
The DNA here is from genome assembly GCA_013400775.1 of Chaetops frenatus. Lineage (NCBI taxonomy): Eukaryota > Metazoa > Chordata > Aves > Passeriformes > Picathartidae > Chaetops > Chaetops frenatus. The sequence goes on from VZTR01017359.1 coordinate 206,747, forward strand.
TCCTTTTTTTTTTTNTAAAACTTGGAAAAGAAACAACTCTGTCTTTAATCCACTTTCCTGTGGATTTCCCTCCAAGCCTCTCTGAAAAGGCACATCACTTTTGCTGTAATATGCCAGCATGAAGGAATTATAAATAAGGATGTAGTTTCTAGAGTGTTCTTATTTGACTGTTTTGTCACACTCCTAGTCATAATGTTATCTGAGACATTTTTGATTTTAATGTATAGAAACATTACTGTCTCTGAACAGAGTTAATTCCCCCAAATGTTAGCCTAAGAACAGTATGTATTATTTTCCCATGGAAAGATCACCATACACATTTAAAAGCAGCTAATGGCAAAAAATCCCGTAAGCTGCACAATAAACTTTGCTACCATATTTAACAGCTGACACTTTTTCCTCACTGTAAGTTTAATTTCCTACTTTTAAAGTCTACAGAAATTTCTACAGAAGTTGTATACAGATAATTAAGAGCATTTAAAACCTTTTTTCATTCTTATCTTATTGCTATAAGCACATGGTGAGAAGCTAAAGCTAGCAAGCTTTACTTAAAACTCCTTAAAAATGGTAGAGGGAAAAGCAGAAAAACTCCTCACACAACATAATTTAGAAAAAGCCAAAACAAAATCCACAACAACAAACCCAAGCCCACCAACCAAAAACTCCCCAGAAAACTAAACCTTACCTTTGTATCGATTGTACAATTGTTCTAGTTTCTTCTTGTCTACTGAATTTTTCATGGATTCTTTGTAGTACAAGTCTGGATTCTGGAAGTAGTTGTCTGTTGCCACTTCTAGTTTCCATTCATTCTGTGTTAAGCAGTATATAGCAGTCCTTTCACCAGCCTGGGTAAATGCCATAAACTGGCGGACCTTGTCCTTCTGGGATGATTTAAGCTTATGCTTTGGGATGCAAAAGAAGCAGGAAAGCCAATGAAGCTAATCCAGAAGTTTGTTTCAGCATTCTACTACTAATGCCTATCTTTTAAAGGTTTTAGTTTTCTTGTTGATGACAACTTTCACTTCAGAATTACAGGAAGACAAAGCCTTGTTCTTCTGCAGTTAAATAGACAGCATTTTCTTCTGAAAATTGAAATGACAGCATCTATATATACATTTTTATCAGCACATATTTTGTCAGTAACAAACTTGTATTTCTGCTTTATTGCTCACATATGCTGACGTTTTTTCTGTTCTGTAACAGCAGTAAACACAAGTTTCATCATATTACAATATGGTTATCTTCTGAAAGATATGCCTAGTGGTTATAAAACAAAGAAATTAAGAAGGTACAACTTACAGATTCACAAATTATGTGTAAGTCCTTCATACATGGAGAAAAAACACCCAAGAGTGTTCCTAGTATTTTCTTGGCAATAATTAACAACTCAAAGTTTAATCATTTTAAGTCATCAGCTGAAAAAGGCAGAAGCATTTCTCACATAATTATGTTATAAAACATTGCCAACAGAAGACATAAGGCAAAAATGAAATGGATGCAGCGGACATATCAGAGACTGCTGAATGTTACAATGAGGCTAAAAGATTGCTGTAAATGTGATCTTAAACTTTAATTAAACTCTGAAAAATGTGTTTATACTACAGATACATTAAACAACATAAAAGCCTGCTGCAGTGGTCTATAGGAAGTAATATGATGTTTCTCTCATTTGCAGTAACCGTATTTACACAATATCCCTAAACTTCTGGAACATCCAAGAGGTAGGAATGGGCATTTTCTAGGGAGAAAATTTGCTAGTAACATATTTCAACATTATTCTTTACATGAAGTTGGAAGCAGAAGGAGACAGCTCAAATCAAACTCCATTTTTTATTATATTCTGTACTTTCCAATTTTGTTAAACCATACTTATCACATGTTCTGGGTCAACAATTAAGCTGAGAAATTTGTATAAATTCCCCACGACAGCTTAAATCATGAGGTATAACAGAAAATTTACAGGTCTCTTAAAAGAGAACTGAATCCTGATCCAGTGAGCAGTAAACATGGGAGCATCTTTCAGTTTACTTTTTATCTCTTGTACCCATATGCAGTGACATCTCAACTACAGATAGTCTTGAGACAAGAAACACATCATGTAAACAAGATAAGGATTTTGGTCTTTCCTGCAAGATTTTTCAATCCAATACAAGAAGAAACATTCCGGGTTTCTTTTTATACAAGAAATGTGTACAGTGGGAGGAAAAATGTGCAAAAAATTCCTACTACATACTTTAGTAAGTATATAACCAATAATCCTTTGGCTGCAAGCTCTAGCCTGCCTCCAAATTTTCATGAAGGTTTAGCTAAGGGAGTCTCTGCACCTAGATCTTCCTCAGTTACATAAACTTCTTCTGGGCAACAAACTTAGCGATAATCACTCCAAAACAGAGGACTCTGCCAACAACGCCGAAGCAAACCCCATGTCCTCTTTCAAGCAAACCTCATGTCCTCTTTCATGTCCTCTAGGTAACGCCAGGCACTTACAGATATTTTCTAGCTTCATTTCTAGCGAAATGAAACACTGAATTGTTTGAAGCGATAAGAAACGCAAGACTCTCCAGCCCACTACCCTGCCACGTAGCATGGCTCCTACGGCTCATCCGCGGCCAGTGCCCTGCAGCGGGAGCGGCACCCGCGCACCTTCCTTCCTTCCTTCCTTCCCTCCCTGGGGGCCAGGGCGACTCTGCAACTCCTGTCCCCAGCACCACACCTCGCTGATGGCACCCGAACAGGGATGCGCACCTCGCATCCAGGCACAGCCCAGCCACCTTTCCGGAGCCCTCTCCCAGCGCTAAGGACTCCGTACCGCACACCTCAGGGAAGCGCTGAAGCTGCTGCAGAGGCACCAGGAGAGCCCTTCCTTCCCAAAACAGCCCCTGCCCACCCCGTCACCCCGACCCGGCAAGGGAATTTGTACCGCACCTTTCCCACCGCCTCAGGCTGCACCTGCCGCGTCCCGCGGTGGGGAAGGGGCCGGTGGGAACGAGGGACTGGCAGCTCCGGTGACCTGCCCCACCAGCCCGAATCCCAAAAAAGGGAAAGGTACGCGCGGCGCCGGCTGCCTGAGCTCGAAATACCCGCGGCGGGGCCCGGCCCCCTCCCCTTCCCCGCCGCCCCCGG
>VZTR01017359.1:210138-223059 GCA_013400775.1 Chaetops frenatus
TCCCGCCCGGCTGCGCTCCCAGGCGCCGCCCCGGCGCTCGGGCACCGGCGCGGGGCGAGGGGCGGCCGCAAGGACGGGGCTTCTCGGTGCCCTCCGCCAGCGGCCGCCGCCCCCTTACACCCGTGCTCGCCGCCCTGCGATCCCGCCCTTCCTGCCCTGCCGCTGTGGGCCTTCCACCGTCCCTCAGGTGAGCGTCGCTGCCGAGAGCGCCGGGCAGGGCGGCCGCCTCTTTTCCCCCGTCCCTCCGCCGCCATGAGGGAGAGGGAGCCGGGCCGGTCGGCCTCGCGTTCCACTTATCTCCTTCTATTTTCCCCTTGTGCCCCTCCGTCCGCCCGGCCTGCCCCAGGGAGCGGCGCCGGGAGCTGCCATTGCGCTCCGGTGGGACCGCGGAGGGGCCGGGCGGGCACGGTCCCGGCTGCCCCGAGGCTCCCGGGGAGGAGCTGCGACTGGGAAAGAGGGCGAGTGGAAGCGAACCCACCGATGGGGAAGAACCCGCGAGAGGGGTCTGAAGGCAGGTCCAGTAATATCAGCTTGATGAAATGTGGTGCTACGGTGTCGTGTTCAGGAAAGGAAAAGAAGGAAGATGAGCTGCAATCCAGCAGGAAGCAAACACTGCTTATTTAAGGGCTCCAAGCGACATAAATTCCCTCTGATTTGGTAGTTACTGGTACTGAATGGAAAGGAGTGTTAGGTTTTTTCCCTTTTTTTTTTTTTTTTTTTTCCTCTCGGTATCACATCACTTATTTTGGAACGTGAGATCTTTATTCCCGTAAGAGCTTTTGAGCACTGCCCCAGGTGTTGCTCCTCTAGACAGTTTTTGCTGGCCGGGTGAAAAGCACAGAAACAAAACTGTCCGCTGTCTGAACCGCAGTGCTAAGTTTGCACAGCGCAACAGTGAGTGAACTTTGCTGGTATAAATCTCTGCCCAAAATTTAGTTATGTGGTTTGATGTACCACATAAGACATGCAGTAGAGTCTTCTACTCACCTTGGATATACACTAGGTGTTTTCTTCCTCTTGCAGAAATAGGTTGTAATATATATGAAGCAAAATCTGTGCCCAAGCCTACTAAACAGGAAGAGTATTTGTGATATGAAGAAATATTTCCTTCAATTTTACTCCAGAACTTTTCTAGGTGGTGGGGATTGTTATTTTCCTGATTCCTTAAAAGTTGTAAGCCCCATAGCTTTATCAAAGTTCTGAAATGTTTTTTACTTTATTATTTTATTGATATTAGACTGATGTGATATGCTTTTGCTGCTTCAATGGCACTTTCAGTTCTTTATTTTAAATGTTGTAGCTCTTCGTGTTGTAAAACCCTAGCCCACAGTCAGCTATTAGTAATTAAATACTTTGGCTTGCATTTCATGCATTGAAAAAAAAAATAACCAACCCACAGACAGATTTTCTCGTTTCTGTCTGAAACAGAGATGGGAAGGCATTAAAAAAATGCAGGTAGTGCGTGACTGTGCTTGCTATGTTTCCTTCCCGTGGAATCGCAAAATGGCCTGGGTTGGAAGGGGTCATAAAGACCCTCTGGCTCCAAGCCTTCTGCCATGGGCAGGGACATCTTCCACTAGACCAGGTTGCTCAGAGCTCATTCTGTGTATTGATGGTGGCTGGCTTGGATACCTGGGATTCTGACTGCTACTGCATTGTAGGAAAAGAAGATTCTCTCTCAGGCAGACTGCTTCCAGATGACTGTGTCCATGTATTGGTTCCTGATTAAGGCTGCTGGCCCAATGATCAAGACTAACTAAATTTTTAGGGAAACACCTGCTGTATTGATGATCTGTTAACATGTTGTGTGTGATGTGAGTTTTTAGAATGCCATGTACAGAGTTTTATATATTGTTATGTGTAACTTATATAAACACTTGTTATGTTAGGGTTTTTATGGTTGTTTGGCTTTTTTAAAAAGAAAATGAAACTGTTATTTTGCAATAATGTCAGTATTTCCTTCTAGGTTCTGAGGGAAGGAAATTAGTTTTTCAATTCTATCCTACTTGGTGTTAAAATTAAATACGGCAGTTTAAATATAGATCTTCAAGTAGTTGCTGGGAAATGAACTTATGAATGGATTGATTTAGTGTTTTTATAGTTTACTTTAGAATCTTCAAGATACTAATAAAGTTTTGAAGTAAAGTATCTCAAGGCCTTGCAGCCTTTCAGGTGAAAGAGTTCTTTGATCCAAATCAGTAGCACCCAGAAATCCAGGAAGTTTTGCTGTTCTTTCTCCCACAATTATGATTTATAATGTAATCTGATTTGGTACAGCTTTTTTTCATTATGTTTTGTCCAATGTATGTAGTTGAGTTTGTTAATGCTTCTAAGACTTTATAAATAAAAAATTATTATGATACAATATTTAAGGATAGGTTTGAGAAGAGGCAGGAGGTCTACTGATAGCTAAGAGTAACAAGTTCTAGTGCTAGGTTGAAATGCAGCCTATGTCATCATGACCTGATATTTTTAAAGGCTTTTCTTTCATGGAAGAAGTGCAGGTGAGTACCTTGTGAAATGACTAAGCTTTTCAGTCACTACTTTTAAAACAAGAAGTTATCTAGGGAATAGTCAGGGGGAAAACAAAAATCTATCAGTAACCTCAAACTAGTTCTTCGTTTTCATAAAAGTTGAGTGAAGAAGACCATATCTGTTCTATCAAAGATCATGGTGCAGGAGGCAGTTTTGGATTTATTTTCTACGTTTGTTTGATGTAATGGCCCAGCATTACCATGTTTGATACTGATTGGTACTATCTTGCAGCCTGATGTGCATACTGGAGATGCAGAAACCATGTAGCAGAAAGCTTTGAGCAGCTGTGGATTATCAGTTCCCCCCAAGGGCAATATAAAGTGAAGAATGAAGGTGACTGGATTTATTTCCCTGTGGACGTTGGTTTCGCTGCCTTGTGGCCTGTTAGCAAACCCTGCGGAGCGTGAAGATGTAGTGAGGCATGCAATAAAGCTGCACCGTGGGAAAGGAGCTGTTATCACTCAGAGGAAGCAGTGGGTGTTGGAGAGCTGCAGAAAACTGTCTGGTCTTCTTCGCCAAAAGAACGTTGTTCTCAACAAACTAAAAAATGCCATAAGAGCAGTTGAGAAGGATGCAGGGCTGTCTGATGAAGAGAAACTTTTTCAGGTGCACACCTTCGAAATTTTCCAAAAGGAGCTAAATGAAAGTGAAAACTCAGTCTTTCAGGCAATCCATGGCCTCCAGAGAGCTCTACAGGGTGATTACAAGGATGTTGTAAACATGAAAGAAAGCAGTAGACAGAGACTGGAGGCCTTGAGAGAAGCTGCAATTAAGGTTGGTTTCCTCGTGTTTGTTACTATTCATATTCTACTTCTGATTTTAATTTTATTATGGCACACTTTCAGTCTGTTTTAATAAAAGAGGGTATCTACATAAAACTTGCAATGTTTACTGTTTAAAATGGATTTTGAATGAAGTATTTGTTCTCATTAGTAAACTTACAAGTAATTCTGGTGTAGAGCTTAAAACTTATTAACAGTCAATAGGTCTTATCTCAAAGCTAAGCATAATCATAAGACCTATGGCAAATATTATGTTAAAGGGAGAGGAATATGAGCAATGAATCAGTGCACATAGCACAATTGCACTAGACAAACCAGTGGCACTTGCTGAGTGGAAATAATACCATAAAATGGTGAAATACTAACTGCTTTTTCCATTTTAAATGAGAATTGCTGAACCAAAGTCTACAGTTAAAACAGAATGAGTTGCTGCCTTTCATTTCTGTGTTTGTATAGATATGGGTAAAATGGACATACAAAACAGTAGGTTACTAGATTTTTAAACTCAGTATTGCACTCCTAGCCTAAGAAGTGCAGGTTTGAAAAGCAGTGCTTCCAAGAAAGAGTCAGCTGAGATAACTTTACCAAGAAAAAACAGATGAGTAACAGTTGAGCACAAGTACTTCATGGAAAGTTTGAGTTCCCATGTCCCATTAGGTTGAGCACAATCTGCCATTGCGTTCTGGACTTGGTAATGCTCAGACTGAGTACTGAAAGTCTCCCATTGAGAGAAAATGTAATTTAATGTATTTGATATTTAAATTGCTCTTTTCCTTGCTCTACCCCTCAACCACTGGAGGAATATATTAAAATTTTTCTTTGTTTTCTGTCTTCCAAAAGAAGAGGCTGCCCTTGCACAACGGAGCGAGAGAAGGAGCAAAAATGTAATTGGCATTTAGCATTTGAGTTGTGAGAGTCACTGAAGGGCATTTGTGCTAAGAAATATGCAGATCTTGACAAGTAAAGATGGAAAGAAATTATGTGCAGGAAAGGTGTCCAGTGAATTGTGCCAAGGTAGGCTGGTGGAAGTAGAAATTAGGATGTAAACTTGACAGAGTGGAGTGGTTTTGTGGAGTGGAAATGAAGACTGAATTACAACAAATTTGAATACAGAGCAATTCGGATCTAGGTGAACTGCTTTATTTGGTGTGTGTATTGATACTTTATGGTAGTGGCAGCCTCTGCTGCATAGAAATGTCATAGAAATTGAGATGAGCTTTACTTCATTTTGTACCTTTTTTCTTTCTCAGAGCTTGTAAGATAGCAGCAGTGAGGCTGTCCAGAACCTTCTTTCCAATTTACCCAATTCTTGATAATGCTACTGCAAAATAATGAAGTAGTTTTTCCTTAAACTGGAGAATGGTGCTTCTCCTAGAAGGACGCCTTTGTGTACAATGATGTGTTTTAGAGGTGTGTCTTGTCAAAACGTTGTTTTTGCAGAAGTGGATTGTGCAGGCTTTTTTTGTGTTATCAAAATACTTACTTGAGTGAGCAGGCTCTTGCACCTTCCTTCTTTATGCCATGCACGTGGTTATTTAAACAGAATAGTTGTGGTTCTAACCTGATAATTGTTGTGTAAAGGGAAGCAATGGATATGGAAAAATGCATGAAAAAAGGATGAAAATTGCATGGGATACATTTGTTTTGGACTTGTTCTTGCTTCATAAGACACTCTTTAGGTCCCATTTTGGCCCAGTTTCATTTTACTTTTTGATTATTTTGTTGGTATACTCATAGAACATCTATTTTTTTAAATAGTGAGTAAATAGAAAATGCAAATAACTGTAGGAGGTGCTGGACTATTGCCTTTATTTTATTTTTATTGAGTTGAAGTGCTTGGAAGTCATTAGTGCTGGGATATGTATGTATGTCTGATGCATTTCTTGCTGATTCTGCTGCTGTGAAAAGACGTCATGGAATCATTCACGGTGCAAGGCAGGGGGAAGTAACAAAGAAGTATTGAAGATGGTTTCTGCTTGCTTTTGGTCCAGGATCTTATTTGGAAGTTCAGGAAAAAGCAACAAAATCTTACCTGCTTTTTAATTAGCTTCTAATTTCTTGGATACCTTCTAATCAGACATGGGTGGAAAAAAATAACGTGCAAAGATGCAACCTCTTCTGAATGTACTTTTGTAATTTCTGATTAAATACTAGAGAGCAATGGCAACACTGCATTCTGAATCAGCATTGCCCCAAAGTCTTACTTAACCTTACTTCATTTTGCTCATGTGTTTTAGGCGTTCCTGGTAAGTGCACAATACTTATCTGTATTACTTTGCTTAAGAGTTTGCTTGGTGTGTACCTCGTGATCAGGTATCTCTAATCCCAGCCTGAGTTGCAGAACTCTGTTTGCACTGTGATGCACTTCTGCTTAGCATGTAGCAGGTTGTTTGAATTAACTTGTGCTTTTTATGGACACCATTGCCTGTGGTTGTCCCAGTCTACTACTGTCACACTTGGCTCTTGGTGGAAACAGATGCCGCTTTAATAGACTACAAAAACCTTTGTCCCCATTAATTGAAGGAACTTGCAGCTAAAGTCTGATTTTTTCAAAGTTTTTTTACTGTGCTATTCAGGGAAAGTTAACTTCTTTGAAATTAAAGAATTGGTCTTTATGTAGTTTGCCTCTAGCTCTGTTCATCTTGTTTGTGTTGGCCGGCAGGACTGCGATGGGCTCTTTGTACCCAAAACCTCTTCCATTTTTGAGGGGAAAGAATCTAACCATTATCAATTTCATCTTGTTGTTGCTGAATTAGCGGAGAATCTGAAGCTCATATGGAGGCTGTCTCTTACATCCTCCGAGCAATGTCTGCTAGCAGAGAGCAACAGATAGGAAATGTTTCTCCCTGAGGCTGTAAGAGAGTGACTGTGTCTCCTACTTAGGTGTTGCATAAGAATTAATTGTTGACGTTGGGCCAAACACATTAATAGTTACATACTCCCCAGCTCCAGTTATTTTGGGATCTGGGTAATTTTCACCATGATGGTGTAACTATGATAATTCTAAACACCAACAGACACCAATACTGTGGTTTCATCACAATCAGGCGTTCATCTGACCAGCAGGATTTTAAAAGGGCTCGGCTACAGTTGCTGGTTGTACTGAACATATTCTTGTCTTGGCATCAAGGAATTGGTTAAATTATGTGCACGTTCTTGCAGGTTCCAAGTGGAAAAATGTTCATCTGCAGATGTGTGGAGGAGAAGACACTCAGGTTATTTAAGCATGGATGTTTAGAACCATTTTATAAGCTCAGGTTATTGAAGATATCTGTGGAGGGTAGGTAGATAAAACACACAACCTATGGGAGACCTATGTTCTCTGTTTTGTGACTGGGTGTGGCAGGGGCAGGGCATCTGGAGATAGAAAGTCGTGTTTTCTTTGATTTGAATCAGACCTGTAGATTGCTTGCATTTTTTTTTTTTTTTTTTTTTTTTTTTTTTTTTTTTTTTTACTTTTTAATGATACTGGCTCTCTAGAAGAGCAGAAGAAGGGTCTTTCTCATCCAAGTATCCTCAGCATCCTGAATCTAACTAAAAGGGAGGAGCGCTCCTGTTGTGTGTTTCCTTACTCACAGCTGTTTTCTCGACAATCTTTAAAAGAGGGAAGGCATGTAAAGCAAAGAATCTTTTTTCCCCCTCAAGTTGTTCTCTGTCAATACACAAAGTATTCTGTTTGGTTATTGTCATGGTAACTATGTAAGAGGTACAGCGTTGGGCCCAGTTGTGATCGGTAAATTAAGCTTTTTAGTTCTCTTTTTGAACCTGAAACATCCAAAGAGAAATGAAATATCATAACTTTATCAGGGAACTTACTGAAATATTTTCACACCATATTAGCATATTTTCTCTTTTTACTTCTGAAACCTAGTAATTTCAGAAGTTGTCAGTGCCAGTTGATAAGAGGCTCAAACTAAAATTGAGGGGACAGTCACATATTTTAATTCTGATAGGAAAAGTGCATTTTGGGAAACAAACAGGAAGCTTGGCTAGAATGCTTGGCTGCTCATCTCTCTCCCAGCTCTTTTTTTTTTTTCCCCAGTTACTGTAATTTTTTTAACTATAAACAGACCTCTTCCTATGTTTATAGAAGGGCTTATAAAGTTAAGATTCATTTTGCTTTACATCTAATTTCTTTGTTTGTTGTAGATATAGTATAGCTATGCTTTCAAGGTATTATGCTTCCCTTCTAAAGCACAAAGTTCTAAACTTTATTTGGCTCTGAAATGTTTCCTAGAGCTTCTCATAATAAATCCTTTCTTTTATTTTCTGAATCATAACCTTGGGGCAAGTCTACTGTATAATGGATTAGAAAAGGCAATTGGTGGATATTATGTTTGGTTGTTGTTTTTCTTGCCCACTTACCCAATGAAAATTGGCACAAGAGAAAGCAATCTTTAAATATCTTCATAAAATCTATATTGCTTTTGCAGTTCCACTGATAAAATGTTTTGTGTCAAAAGAAGCATACATTCATGTCAAATGTTTTTTCTGCTCAAAGGCCTGCCAACACTTTATCTGTGTGTTGTAAAATTCAACAGGAAGAAATGGAATATGTTGAACTCTTAGCAGCAGAAAAACACCAGGTTGAAGCCCTTAAGAACATGCAGCACCAAAACAAAAGCCTGTCGATACTTGATGAAATTCTGGAAGATGTCAGGAAGGCAGCTGATAGATTGGAAGAGGAAATAGAAGAGCATGCCTTTGATGACAACAAATCTGTAAGTGATGATTTAGACTCAGTCATTTAATTGAAGTGCATTTATTTATGGTTGGTGTTTGCACTGTGTGTTTCTCTTGTGTTACATAGTTGTTAGGATTTTAGTGACTGTTAAAAAGAGAGCAAACAGGAGTAATTGCTCCTATTTGCTAGTGATTTCTGGAGTTTTGATTTGAAAGTCTTCCCTGCAGGTGCCACATTGACAGAGTAAAGTGTAGTCCATCTCACTGATACAGCCCATGAGAGATACAGCATCTCTCTGGTGGTGGGGACAATGATGGTTGGACTTGGCAGGATATGGAGTTACCATGCTAGGCATTGTCTCCACTTTTTCATTTTCTTGAGAAAGTTATGGGAGAATAAGAAACCTTGCAGTTGGTTTCCACAGTCTGGGAAAAGATATATTGTTCAAGGAAAGACCTGAAATGTGTTTGTGATGTGACTTTTTTCCACGTCTGACTTCTCTGCTTTTTGCATACCTGCACTGATCCTTGTTTTTATGGTGCATGATAGGGCAGTATCCTTCAGGTAAAGCTGTGTGTCTCTGGACACAGAGGAATATGTCAGTTTATTCTAGCGTCCCATTTTGCCATCCTCAAATAGACTTCCTAAATTGGCCTCATTTGCATAAACATGGGGTACAGTTTATTTGGCTTCTGCTCTTCGGAGTTTTCTGTTGATTTCCAGGTTGACTCCCGAGGTGAGCATAGCTCTGGAGTTCTGCTGAGGAGGCAAAACCAGTTTCTGTGTAGCAGACCCAAGGCGTGTGTATTGTTTTGTTTGGGGATTTATTTTTTGTAGTTGTGCTCGAATCGAGAGAAAGTGAAAGCAGTTTTTTTATTTGGTGTACAGCATACGAGAGCGGCTGTGTCCGTGGGAGCCGCACCTGGCAGCGCCCGCGGCGGGGCCGGGCCGGGCCGGGCCGGCGGGAGCGCCCTCTCCTGTCCCGCCGGGGCAGAGCGGCGCTGCCGGAGCCCGAGCTGGCCTTCTCCTGCCGCACCTGGACACTGGCACAGCGCCAGCGCTGCCTTGCGCCCCCCGGCAGCTCCCCGCTCTTCTGCCTGTAGCTCCGACCGTGAAAGGAAAGGAGTCGTGATATGCAACCTGGCTGGAGTGCTATGTGCTTCTCCATCATTGCAGGGAACGTTCTTTTAAACTAAAACAGTGGAATTTTAGAATGGAGAAGCTTTAATACAGTAATCAATATTCTGATAAAGATACACAAACTGCTATTAAAACGTAGCCAAATAGTGAAGTGTAGCAGGTAAAAATGAAAAAAAAAATCTACACTAAAACCTATGTTCAAGAATTGCTGTTCTGAGAATTAAAATCCTGAAGATAACTAGGTAGAAACAGTTCTTATAATCTCTCCTCCAGTTTTGCAGGAGAGTGACATTTTCTTGATTCAGAATGAAGTCTTTAGTTCAGATTTTTGTGAACTGAATATCACTTTGTAATCTCCAGTTGGTTTTGTTCAAGGTAATAAAATGTTACTTTTAAAGACATCAAGTTTTGATAAAGAGATTTAAAAGCTTTTAGAGAAGAAACCTGCAGTCTTCTTAGTTGGTGTCAACAAGTTCTGTGGAAACTTCAAACACAGCTAATATTCTTTCCCTTTTTATGATATGCTTAATTGACTCCCCTTTGTTTATTTGATTATTTGTTTTCTTTTTCTTAAAGGTAAGAGGTGTAAACTTTGAAGCAGTCTTAAGGGTTGAAGAAGATGAAGCCAACTCCAAAAGAAATGCTTCAAAAAGAGAAGTAGAAGATGACTTAGGTCTTAGTATGCTTATTGATTCTCAGAACAATCAGTATATCCTTACTAAACCCAGAGATTCAACCATTCCTCGTGCTGATCATCATTTCATAAAGGTAATAATTTTAGGGACATTCTTGTAATTCACTTTTGGATTTAGTCTCACTAGTTTGCATGTCAGTACTACTTAGTTGGAGTGAGTATAGTTTCAGCATTTGTCTCTCTAAAGTTATCCCAGCATTCATGACTCCCTCATCTACGGTGATTTGGCCATGTGTTCCCTACTCTTAGGATCGTGTTCACAAGATTGATCGTGATGCCACATGAATTGTCTCTGTTTTCATTTGATTTATCTTGTTTCACCTTTGGGGCACTATCCCTTCTCTCAGACTACAAAGCCATTGCTGTGCTTAATAAGCCACTTGCAGGTTGTCAGTAGAGAGAATTTATCTGGTTGTGCCTTGTGATGAAAAAAGGGATACTGGAAAATACATAGACATGGTAGAGTTTTGATTGTATTTATGCTTCATATAGAATAACTGGATTGGGGTTTTTGTTTTAATTATAAAACCCAAACCAGTTCTCTTTCACCATGTTCTTTCAATGCAAGATGTCATTCTACCCAGGAAATTGCCCACTTTCTATAATTTATTTAAAATATTCATAAATTAATCAAAAGTCCCTCAGTTACTTAAGGTCAGCACCTCATCTGCTTCATCTGAAAAACTGCTGTGCTTACACCTGCAACAGCACTGAGGTTAATTTATAGAAGTTTTGTTTTCTTTTCACAGGAAGTAGTCTACACTTAATTTTACAGTGCTGTTTATCTTTTGAAAGATAATAGTCTTCAATTTCATCCCAAATTTGCATGTCCTTTGTATTAATGCCTTTGTAAATCTTATGTATTTAGGATATTGTGACAATAGGAATGTTGTCTTTGCCGTGTGGTTGGCTGTGCACAACAATAGGATTGCCAACCATGTTTGGATATATCATCTGTGGAGTACTCTTAGGACCCTCAGGACTAAATAGTATCAAGGTAAGCATGCAAGTTACTTCTCGACTGATTTAATTTGTTGAAATCTTTAAAAGTAGTTTTAAAAGAATATGGTCTTGCCAACCTCAAATGCATTTTAAAAAAAGATATCCCCAAACCTGAACCTTTGTAAGAGGAGGTCTTTAAATTTTATGTCTTTGAATCATTCTGTTTTCAATCCTTTTTTCTCCTATAAAATTATGACAGCTGTTGGAAATGAAAACTGAAGGTTGTGTTTTGTGGAAGTTTTATGCCAAGAGGTTTTTTTCTTTCTTTCTTTTTGATTTTAATAATAAAACATCACACTTAGGAGCCAAATTATTTAAATTACGTAAAATACACAGAAATTTGCAAAAAGTCAGTGTTGACAGTGGAGGAAGCATTAAAACAAATAGTTCCCCAAGGAACATAGCTTGGCTTTCTAGAGTTATTTTCTACCTCTGTAGTGCTTTCATCCACCCTAGTCCCCCTATTCCTTTTCCAGTACCCTGCCCACATCTCTGAAGACTTTTGAACCTTTTTGGCTCCATCACATGTACCCTGATTACTGGCTCCTGAGAAACCACGAGCTGTGGTTGGCTGGGCATGTTTTGATTAGTGCCCTGGTGTGCATTACCAGATTGTTTAGCCAGCAGGCAAAACAGAACACATTCTAGGGCTGCATGGTAATGTCTGCTTAATTTGGATGTGTCTATTGCATTGATATCCATGAAACCACTGGGAACTCACTGTCTTTGCAACATCTGCCCTTACGTGGGCTTCTGTTGAAAATGACTGTTGGGCTCATAAGTAAGTAGGGATTAGTAGAAATGGTAGGATTTTGTTGATCTTTTATTGGAAGAGATTAAGTAATCTCAATGTCTGTGATGTACATAATTTCTGGTGAGAATGTCTGGAAAGTTTGACCACTTAGCCTGAGAAAGAGACCTAACAATGAATTTTCAGAGACTTACATTGAAGAAGATGATGTGGTCAGAACAGATATGAGAGAAGTTTCTTTAGGACAGTCTAAGTGACTTGCCTTTTTCTTGTAGAGCTGTGATTAAACATTATGTATCTGGATAGTACTCATGTTGACTGGGTCTCTTGTGTTTGGTCTCCTCCCTGTTTGCTAAAAAAGTTGAATGTCTTAGAAGCTGAGAAGGCAGGCCGATTCTGGCAGAAAAGATGGTTTCCATCCCTACTTCAGTAACTGATGATAAACCTTTTTCTCTTCTACTCTGGCCCTTAAATACATAGAAAAGAAATACTAGGTTTTAAAAATAGAATAGACTATTCCAGTCAACTGCCTGAACACTTCAGGGCTGACAAAACCTTAAAGCATACTGTTAAGGGCGTTGTCCAAATGCCTCTTAAACGCTGACAGGCTTTGGGCATCAATCAGCTCTTTAGAAAACCTCTTCCAGGGTTTGACCACCCTCCCAGTAAAGAAATGCTTCTTAATGTCCAGTCTGAACCTCTCCTGGGCAGCTTTGAACCATTCCCACTCATCCTGTCAGCGCATGCCTGTGAGAAGAGTTCAGCACCTCCCTCTCCACTTTCCCTCCTCAGGAAGCTGTAGAATGATGAGGTTGCCCCTCATGTTGCTTTTTTCCAAGCTAGGCAAACCCAGAATCCTTAGCTGTTCCTCACAGGATGCTGCTTCCAGCCTTCCACCAGCTTTGTCCCCTTCTGGATGCATTCACATCCTCCTTCCATGGTGGGGCCCAGACCTGCACACAGTGCTCGAGGTGAGGCCACACCAACACTGAATACAGGGGGATAATTTTGAGTGACTGGTGATCTGTTTGATGCACCCCAGGTGGGGTTTTGCCCTCTGGGCTGCCAGAGCTCTCTGTTGACTCACACTGAGCCTGCTGTCCACCAGCAGGCCCAGATGCCTTTCTGCAGGGCTTCTCTTCAGCCACCTCTCTCCTAATCCATACTTGTGCCTGGCATTACCCCATCCTAGGTGGATCAGAATCCAGCATTTTGAATTGTTGTATTTCCTCCCATTACTCATTGGCCAGTGCTCCAGTGTATCTACATCCCTTTGCAAGGCATCTCTTCCCTCAAGAGTCAAAAGCACCTCCCACTTTGGTATCATCAGCAA
>VZTR01017432.1:5930-16564 GCA_013400775.1 Chaetops frenatus
TTTTTTGTTTTTTTTTTTGGTTTTGGTTTTGGTTTTTTTTCTGTAAATACAAAAAAAATTCCTCAGGACATGGTATGGTAAGAATATTGCACAATCCTTCAAGGCAACTAATCTGGGAATCAATCTCAGGTCTACCAGTCATGCCAGTTTAGAATTTAATTTATGATTATTTTCTTGACTCAAGGAATCTTATAATGGAAGTAGAGAAATGATGACAACCTGGTATGTGTCTCTCTCTGTTAACTAAAAAATACAAATACTGAGAAGATTGACACAGTGAGTGGCATGTCACAGTGGAGTGATTGTATTAGTCTTCTTTACTTGCTCTAATAACATATGCCCTAAACTTCTTTCTGGTAGGGCAGTGTCATATAATTTATTTCTACCTTCAGGCTAAATGTTGCTAAATGGTATTTTGGAATAGTTTGTTTAATGCAGCCTATTGGGTAGCTTCATTTCCATGAGAAAGAAAGTGCTATTCATTAACTCAGTCATCAAAATGAGTTTTCTTGGTTTGCAAATAGAAATGTGTTTTTTTATTCTGTTTATTCTCATTTTTAAAGATAAGGACAAGACTCTTGAATCTCTCATAGAAAAATTCTTCTTTGAATTTTTAAATGTTAATGAGAAAAACCTTAGCATTTTCTTGAACAGCTGGTGGCCAGCACTTCATGGATATTTTTCAGACAAGGGAATAGTTTTTGAATGCAGAAGGTATTTCATAATGCTGATACTTAAAATATGATCAGGTTTTAATTTTAGTTACCACATGAGAGTCAGTACAGTTTGATCACCGCTATTATTATCCTTAGCCTGGAAGTGAGAAAAAACTAAGGTGATAAATAAATAGGATCCTATAATGTTTGCTCTTACTTTAATCTAAATCCTACAAAATTCCTTTAAAAATGTAGTTGCAGTGTAACTTCAGATTTATAGGGTGATCAAACACTTCAGTACTTAAGAGCACAGTAAAAACCTGTCTCTTTTCGACAAGACTAACACTGTATGTGAAACACAATAATGGAGTGTGAAGTTGCAAATTAAGAAAAAATTTATTTGATCTACTTCTGCAGTCACATGATGCCTCTTTCTGTCCTATGACAAGGGAAGAATATGGTTAATTTCGTAATCTGCAGACCAGTGCCTGTAAATAAATCAGAAAATTGTATTTCTTTCCATGGTGTCTGCAGTGTCTGGTATTTCTTTTTGCCTTTCCCACATCTGTCTAAAACCCTAAAAGAAGCAGAGCTGGTACATATGTCTTTGTATTTATTTTTCCTGATAGAAGTACTGAGAAATACTGATTCTCAGTGTTTCATAAAAACACATTTATCTCCTGAAATGTACTCTTGTTCTGGAACTTTCTTTGACAAATAAGCAAAATAAAAATAAGTTTGTTTTCCACAGTCTCCTTTTGTGAGGTTTTTCTGTTTTTCTCAAATATTTCAAAGTATTTTTTACTAGTAAACCTTGAATATAGTCAATGATTACTTTTAATTATATGGAGCTAGTTATAATCACTCTGTGAACGACATTTTCTCCTCTTGAAATATTAGTAAGTTTAGTTACTGCCTAAAATGTCTATACTTCTATCTCTATCTCTAGGACTGTTGCCTATTCAAAATAATTTGTGGCTCCTTTTAGTTTTCAGTATGCATGCATACATAATTTCAATGGTTGTGATTCAGTATCCTGCAGAATTATGTTTAAAAATATGGGTAATTTTGGCAGGTAGGAAATTTTAAGACAAATGATTTTGTCTTTCATTTCAGTTTTGTTTATGTAACTTTTGCACATGAGGTATTCTAAAGTATGATATATATGAAGTACAGTAATTCCATATTATCCTGTCACTGCCTTTTGAAGCAGTCTGGTGATAAGTTATTGTGATTTTGTTTGGTTTGCTTTGTTCCAGCATATACCTGAAGAGCAGGTCTGCTCTGCAGAATGGCAGCATAGAGGAGCACTGAGAAGTATCATCCCTGTATGACTCACTAATTCCTCTATATCACTTTTATTTTTCTGCAGAGGCTTCCTCTTTATGCCTTTTCAAATAAATAAAAGATCAGACAATCCTAAAATAACAGTTTTATTCTATAATGTCACCTGGTATCTATTTCAGGGAATAAATAAATAGTTTAAATGTGAAATATCATCCTAGGCAGTTTCCAAAAATAACTAGTTTTACTCTATTCTTAGAAAATTTATACAGTTACATAAATTTTGAGTATAAAAGTGTTTCAAAGACTACCAGGAGTTCAAAGTAAAACACACATTTTGAAACTGTTTATACTCTTGTACCTTTGAGAGTTCATACTCTCACTTAGCACAATGGAGACCTATGAAGCAGTGACACTGCAGATCCTGTCTTCAGGATTACAGTAGCTAACTAAGCTTCCTCTGGGTCAAAGTCATCCAAATCTACACTGGAAGAGGCCTAGTACAGTGGCAGAAATAGTCATATAAAAAGCTTATAAAACTATTTTCTGCATCTCAGTTTTTTTTTTTCTGAGTCTATGCTATGTTTCCTTGCTTAATTGTTGAGGTTGTGTGTTCTTCCATGTGGCCCTTAGATTGTGGTACTGTGATCCCTAGAAGGTAGGTTGGAATCACTGTATTGTGGAAGAGGGACTTTGCTGTTAAGTCAGAAACTTAACTTTTCCTTAGGAAGAAGTTTCAAGTAGATCCTCCCTGAGGTTGCTAGATTTAGTTTGCTTCATAATTAAAAAAACATTCTACTTGGAAGCAGTGAAAATGGAGACATGTATGGTAACATGTTGGTTTACTTGATAGTGATATTATTTTTAAAATGCCGCAGACAGGGTGAGAGATACCCTGGTAGGGTTTACTCACTGACCCAGATAAAGAAAAAAAAGGAGTAGACAAAAGGTCACTTTTGTGCAATTTCACTGAATTAAATGTAATTTACTGCATATTCTAGTTAGGTATGCTGCTGCTTTAAGGCATCTGGTTTAAGGCTTGTGCATAGAATACTTAAACTGCGTTTTTATTCTTCAAAGTGCCTTAGTTATCTCTAGCAAGCTAAAGACCTAAATTTGCAGAATAGCTCTTTAAATCAAATTTCAGAAGCATTTCCAGGTAGACTTAAAAATAGATACACTTACAGACAGACAAGAGAAGACCTAGTATCATCAATTTGGTATTCTTACGGTGGTTACTTTGATTTCCATCCATCTTCAAAGACAGGGCAAACTTCTGCAGTAGCACAGTAGCTATGAATCAATATTTATCTTGACTCCTTTTCCTTCAGTTTCTGTCTGCATGGTTTGTGATCTAGATCCGATCATATGAGCTGATAAAAGCAGTTTGTCAGTAGGAATGAGGCAAACCCACTATGGTTTCCTTGATTTAGGTATGTTTTTTTAATTTAAATAAAGGATTGCACAGTCTTCTTTTCCACCTTTTCCCTCCAGCTTCATACAGGGAAAATTTATCAATAATTTTTTTTTTTTTTTTGGTGTGTGTATGAGGTTTATATATGATTATCCAGCAGAAGATTTAAATTGCGTTTTGTGTTACAAGTACCTTGAAATGGTCTTTACTTTCCTTTGGCATCTTTTTCTGTTGAAATTGGGACACTTTTCTTTTTTATACCTGTTATTTGGTAATTATAGTATTGAGTCTTCTCTTTTGAATTTATAATATCAAAGGAATGAATAAATTTATTCTAATTATGATGGGAGTTGGTATTCAGAGCATGTATACATTAAAGTGCTTCTGTGAAGTTGCTTTCCATTGATTCAGTCTGAATTAAAAAAAAAAAAGTTCATAATAAGTTTATCACGGTTGAATCAGTCAGCAGTCCCCTCCCCCCTTTCTTTTTGCAGTTCCATTAAGTAGAATTGTTTTACATTATTGTGTAGAGTTTTGGATGGCCTCCTTGTGTTGGGGCGATATGTTTTGTGGTTGGGTTGGGGTTTTTTTGGTTTGGTTGATTGGTTTGGGGTTTTTTTTGTATGTTTGGGTTTTTTTTTCCCTCTGGTTGTTTTTTTCTTTTTTTTCTTAGAAGTCCCCAAAAAAGCTAATGAAAGATAGCAGTAAAAGTATGTAATCCAAATTATTTTTCACTTTAGTTGTGGGGCTTTCATGTTCTTTCATGTTCTCTTAGAACTTAAATACCTCACAGGAGTAGGGCTCTGATATTCACAGTTCCCAGTCTAGAAAGGAACCATGAATGTTCCCATTGCAACTAATTTGCATCTTGATTTGCAATATGTGTTTTAAAATGATGACTGCAGTGCAATTTGGACCCTTCAGAAATATATCATTATGGAAAGCAATTACCTGTGACAGAGAGAAAAGTGCTCCTGGCTTTTCAAAGTATCCATTTGGGCAGGAGCAGACTGCAGCTTCTCAAACCATCCATTCAGAATAGGCCTTCATGAGGGAATGGATAAATGTAGCCTAATTTCAGAAGAAGTTTTACCATTCCTGCCTCTGAGACTTTCTCTTGGTGAAACACATTTTATGTTAAGGCTTTTGTAAATTACATTGAGCACTTAGTGTTAGTCTGAGGGATGGACAGGCTTTTAGAGTGATGGTCAAAATCAGTACAACTTAGCCAATCCCAGCTCCTTTTTTTATTTTCCGTGCCATTCTCTGACACCTTTTCTGATGGCATTATGAAATGAGGTCTGTTATACCTCAGAAGGTTTGGCATCTGTCATGTGTGGAGCATGATTTATGACTGAAATGTGAACTCAGAAAGTTTTCAATCAGCGTAAGTCAATAACCTTTCCCCTGCAACCCAAGAAAACCTTGAGCCTTGAATAGTGATGGCTGTGCTTTTAAAACTTATTTTGAAAACAGACATAGAGCTCTTTAGTGATAGATTTTTCATCTAAAACCAGTGCTGTCTGTCATTGAGAGGAGTGGAAAAATTTCTTTCACTTGAACTTTGACATCTTAATTGGATTTATTGAATTGTGTGTAATCCAGGTACACTGTTGTTGTTTATGTTGCCCTGATTCATTCAAACTACTGAGGTTTGTTCCATTATTTTCTTGCTGTGGAACTTATGATTTGCAGGTTCTTCAACCAAGACTACTTCAGCAGTACCAAAACATTGTCATTTGATGTAATTTATTTTAACCTCATTTAATTCCCATTTGTAGTCAGTGAATTTTAGTGAAATGATTGCCCTCTCTCTGCTGAACAACACTTCAGTAATAAATAATATAAATTCAGTAAAGGTTCTCCAGGGGGGTTGACATGGGGTGGTCTGTTTTAAACCTGTGTAATTAATTCATTATTGTAATTCAAGATGATAGATCCAGATGTGGAGCTTTCTTTTCGATGTTTACTGTCTCTTTGCCCCTGCCTCCCCTCTTGGAAAGCCGCAGGAGAGCGCTGCGAGTGAGCCGGGGAGAGCAGGACCTGGCTCCGCCGGGGCCGTGGCGCTGTCCGTGGTGCTGCACCCGCAACCCTGAGACCAAGGCAGTGCCCAGTCCCAGCTCTGGTTTGGGTTAAGGGGAATTAAAGAGATGAACGACATAGTCAGGAAAAGGATGGTGTTTTAAATCTAACTTACAGTCATCGGTGAGACAAAAAAGTGACTTAATCGCACCAACTAATTAACTAGATGAAGGTTTATGGTAAAGATTAACTGAAGTCTCAAAGGTTCTGAATTACTTAGAGATAATTTATTTTGAAATAAAAATTGTTAATATCCTTAATCAATAAATATATAATATGTTGATAAATTTCTTTGGAAAAGAAAAGAAGTGTCACGAATTAATGTTATGGGTGTGTTTCTGAAGATACAAGGTATCCCAAGCTGTGAGGAAGATTAACACTCATTGTAGCTTCTTGACCTCTCTTTTTCTGCTGTTGTTTATGTTCTCCTTATATGCTTACATTACTTATAATTTCATAATTAGGTTTTGTAATGTAGAATTTTTCTCTACCATTTGGCAAGTCACATGCATCTTTTTTGCACTTTGCAACTCAATTTTTTTTTTTCATCTTGTCAATGTAAATCTGTAGTAACTCTTTGGTAGTCAGAGAATTTTTGTGTGTTATTTCATGTTATTAAAAACAATGTTTCATTTGACCTAGCAGTACCAGTACCTGATAATGACTTACTAGTGTCAGCTTCAGGAAGGATTCAAATGTTATGAATCATTCTTCCTTTTCAGCACTGAACTGTCATCAGAAGTATATAAAAAGAAATTAGGTGCATCCCATCAAATGATCATGTATAGAGCAAGTACTAAGGAAGTTGGTTTGAGTAATCTTAGAGCAGTTTACTGCATTTATTTCTATAAAAAGAGCTAAAAATGAACTTTCAATTTCTCAGCATAAAAACTTTTGAGATAGTCTGGGTTATGAACTTATCTGCTCTGGGATGATGTTCAGCATGCATGCAAAGGCAAAGTAACTTGCCCTTCATTGAAGAAATCTTTTATTCAAAATACTCTTTTATTCATCTGTTCTTTATCATCTTTTCTGTAGCAAAGACAGTATCTAGTTAAAAACGCAAGAGCTTATACCCTATTCTAATGCTTTTTGGGAACTTATTTTTTTTGTAGCATGTACCTTCTTTCCTGTTGGTTCAAGGTCTTGCCACTCCATCCTTTGTTCCAGTTTTCAGGCTTCTACTTTTGCTTCTCTGTAGGGATCCTTGATCCCTAGCCCTCCAGTCACCAGCTCTCTTTCAGTCCCCCTCCAGATTTCTGTAACTTATTCTTTTGTTGAGGCTTTGCTTCTGCCTTTTTGACTTATGTCCTTAAAGTTCTGTTACTGTCTTTTAGCCTTTACTCCCTCTGTTGCTGCTGTACCTGATCATTCCTATGGAACTAAGAGACAACCCTAGAATCCTTTTAATTTCTCTAGTAAACAAGTAGTATGTTTTTATTTAGGATTTCTTCTTTTTCCCATTTTCTCATCTTACATAACCATTCTAAGACTGATAGTCTTTCCTTCGCTTTGAAGGAAGAGAGAAAGAAAACAATGGCTAGACAGTCGTGTAAAAGTAAGCTATTTCATCCATGAGAAGCCATTCTTTTAAGATGGGAGGTTTTTTAGATGTTTAGTGTTAGACTGACCCAACAGCTGTGTGTAATCCAAAACTAGCTTCAAAAGAATAATCAAACTGAGCAACTGGTGACAGCTTTTGGGTTTCCATTCTGAGAAAGAGCTTTATCCCTGTAAAGTAAAAAGGTAAAAATTTAATAATGAAACATAATGAATTTAAACCTTTGCTTCAACCTGATTTTTCATATAATTAATGACTTGAAAACTGATGAATAAAATTTAATTTTATATTATGCAAAATACAAGTGCAAGGATTCCAAATGCATTTTTGTGGGTGAGGTTCATACTGAAATAAGCCAGGATATAATCAGAATGTTTCAACTTTGAAAGAAACCAACAACCCTATCCAAGCTGCCCAGACAAACAACGCACACCCACTCAGTTCCAGTCTAAATCAGCCAACCAGGGTGACATCTGATCTGCTTGAGATGTTGCAGCAGAAATCCAGTCTTGGTCTGTTAGCTGCAGAAGAGGAATTTGAACAAATACCTGAAGTGCAGAGAGAATATCTGAACACAGAGTTCAAGGTTGTTTAGCAATTGCATTTTACTGTACTAATAAATGTAAATTTCAATAAAAAATAAGATTGCCTTTGAATTTCATTTTCTTCTGTGAGAGAGAAATGAGGGATTTGCTAATACCTGCCAGCTGCTTCTAGCACCACAACCATTGCAGGAAGTGGCTGAGATAATACTTGGAGAGAATAATGGATATAAGGTTGAGGGGTGGATATTGCACATACTTATATATCCACCTCTAACTTCTTGCTACATCAAACTTGTGCCATTTTCTATTTATACCTGGGTCATGAATGTTCAGTGTGACTGATTCTATAATTGTAGTGAGATGTATTTATTTTGTGTTTGGACTAATTTTTTTTCTCTTGTATGATTCATCGTCATTCTTTTGCAATGTCTGGGAGTGTTTATTTCCATAATACATTTACTATATTCCAAGATGAATCTATAGTTTCATGTATGCTTAACAGTACTGAGAAACATATTCTTACTCTATTTCTTTTGGTTTTGAACTGTTTCTTTCAATGCTGGATTTTCTTTCCACTGTGCTAAACATTCAGTCCCTCTGATTATATCCACAGGAGTACTTTGAAAGCTAAAGCCTTGTAAGTAGTAAGTACTTGAGTCCAAAACTGTAGTCATCAAAAATTGCTTTTAGCGAAGGATGGGGAATGCCTGCAGTTTCATTATTAATATTCCCCAAAGTCATGCTGCTGGCTATTTTTGGCAGTGCCTGATCTTGGCTGAAGTTCACAACATTTACTCAATCCATCAGCTCTTCCAGGATCTATAAACCTAGGCCATTGTTTGGTAGTGTTCCCTGACATGCTCGATCTGATAAGCATAGGGACAGCATTCCTTTGCATAAGTGATTCTTTTTATGTATTTTCCCAAAAGAAAGGCCTAGGCTTTTCAATTTTGTCAGTGTCATAGGGCAGAAATACAGGCTCAGGCAGGACATGATCCAAAGAATTGCTCCCTAAATTTAGAATGGCAAGGCTAACTTTTCTTAGTGTTTACTTTGTAGTAAAAAAGGATTATATTCTGAAGGCTTTTGGTGACCATAGGTCTTAACCATTTTTTGCATCCAGTATAGATTACTTATCTATGCCTAGAATAATGGAGAAGAAAACTCCGTCTTTTTTAGGCTTAATTGATTTTTTCTAGAGATACTTAGATTTCTGGTTATATGCAAGAATTGGAGAGGTCATTACATAAAACAGTTTGTAAATAGGAAGCTGCTAACATCTGAAATGTGTGAAGACTGTGTCAGTGTGGCTGTTGTAATAACTTAGGTGTTATGATATGAAAGTGCTAAATAATTACATTTTCAGTACAATGTAAAATTCAGTATAATAAGTTGCAGTTATTTTAATAGTATAAGGTCTAGAAAACACTACCTTTCCTGGGAGATACATGCAGTGATCACATATCTTCATCATAATTTGATGTTTGGTTTTTGTTGGAATCCAGAAATGTTGTCATTATCAGGCTATTGATACTGTTTTTTGCCTGGATTCTTTATCCTTAAAACACTAAGAAAAATATCTAAGCAAATGCTGTACAATCCTTCTCAGTATGAATGTCACAATAATGGATGCTAAGGACAATAAAAACAAAATTTAAATAACTAAGTCTGAAGGTTTAATTGACAAGAGTGGGTTTTGAAGCTAATAACCTTTGAATGTGACAAATGCAATAATTGTTTTGACAATCTTAAAATGAGAGATGTGGTTAAATGAACAAGCCCATATGATGATGAATTCTGCTGAACATTTAGTCTGTGCCATTGCTTGGTTTTCAGAACTGTCCATTATGAAGGTGGTGCTGTGTCCATTCATGCTCGTTCCCTTTGGCGACTGGAGACTCTAAGAGTTGCGTAAGTAAAATCTGTCTCGGAAAAAGAAGGACATTTGGCAGGATACTTTCGATAGTAAGAGTGATCCCATAAGATCAAAATTATAATTATAAATCCAGACTAGTAAAACTAAAATAATCCTTTAAAAAATGCTTTATAGAGCTTTCATTAAATACTAAACAAGTTCCTATAGAGACTGTATGTTTTGGTGATTTTTTTTGAAGTTGCTATAGCTGTCAGTGACTTCACAATTTACATTTTTAACACATAAATGACAAAAACAGAACCAGTTTCCTTAAAAAAAGCAACATGTATGACACTCCTCCCCCAGCTTGCTTGAGCAATTTGGAAGACTTTAAAATAAAAAATTTACAGAAGAAATTGTATCATGCGTTATTGTAAGTGTTGGAGTAATAGTAAGGAATTGTGCCTTGTTTGTTAATTGTTAATAAATTTTCTAGTGACGAATAAATGACTGCTTTTTAAAGATTAAATCAGAGCAGCTTATGAAAAGGTTACACTCCAATGATGCTGTTTTCTCTGTGTGCATTTTATTAATAGGATGACATGAAATGTCAGTGATAGGGCAGTGAGATTTTTCCTGTGGACTAAAATAGACCTTCAGACACTGACAACAACAATGAAACGGTGGAAGGAAGGAGCTCTGGCTTTTTGTTTTCCCCGTGGCATTTACTTCCCTAATAAGCAGTACTGGAGCAACGTGGGGATCTAAGAAATGACAGGTTTCTGTTATGACCATCATATATATCACTTTGACAGGCATTGCATACAAACTTTTGAAGGGTAAACATTTGAACATATATGACTGTAAGAAATTATAAGAACTGTCAAAACAATTATAAGAAAGAGAGTGGTAATCTTTCTTTTAATAAAACCATGATTTTCTTACCAGGAAAAAAAGAACCAAATAAAATCCCAAGAATAACACTCTCTCCTACGCGTCCCTCACCAACCTATTTCCTTGTATGATATTCTAATTGCTATATACATTCAGTACTGGATTGCAGTCCATTACTATTCATGCAAATGCTTCAATTTGAAGCTTTGTGTATGCATGCCTGACATTCTCAATCAGTTTTAGTCCTTCCCAGAATGACTGCAGATATAATACTCTGTGAATTTTACATATTTCTGAAGGAATAATTTTTTTCTCAACTCTGTCCATTAGTGGAGAACTCTCA
>VZTR01017439.1:0-38861 GCA_013400775.1 Chaetops frenatus
ACCACTGCAATCCCACAGCAGGACTGAAGCTGTGCTGGGAAGGGCTCTGTGAGCTGCTCAGGGCTCAGCCATGCACAGAGCTCCCACCTTGTGCTCCTGCAGGATTTATGGAGTGCTGGGGAAGGTGTCTGAGGAATTTATTAGTTTGCCCTTGTGTGCTGCTCCAGGCACTGGCTGTGCTGTGGATCCCTGCTGGGGCCACAGCTCTGCCCTCCCCTCCCCTCCCCTCCCTGGGTGATTTATCCCTCCCATTGAAACTCCGTGGGGCATTTTCTTACCCAAGGAATGGCTGTGGGGAGGATCTGTTTGTTCAGCTCCAGTGCTGACAGGGTCAGACCCAGCCCTGCTCACTGGCTCCATGCCCTGGGTGCTCTGAGTGGCTCTTGGGAATCATGGGGGAGCATGGATTGTGGAATTCTGTGGGGAAAGCAGCAGGGATGGTGGGATCTGGGCATGGACTGAGCCCTGGGCAGGTGAATAGCACCTGGGACCCACAGCCCTGGGGCCTGAGGGGGCACTTGGGGCAGTAAAAGGTGCATGTGCAGGTACAAGGGACAGAGGGCAGGGATGGATTAGGAATTCTTGGGCAGGAATTGTTCCCTGGGAGGGTGGGCAGGCCCTGGCCCAGGGTGCCCAGATTTGCTGTGGCTGCCCCTGGATCCCTGGCAGTGCCCAAGGCCAGGTTGGACATTGGGGCTGGGAGCAGCCTGGGACAGTGGGAGGTGTAATGTCCTTCCCATCCCAAACAGTCTGGAATTCCATGGTTGGGCTGTCATAGCCTGACTCCCGGTGACTGGGGTTTGGAAAATTGCCCCTTTCCTGCATGAACTTCCCCTAAAACTGATTCCTCTCGAGCCAAGGGCTCATTCCAAACCCTGCAGTGCCTCTCCAGCTGCCTGGGGGAAGCCACAGTTAAATCATGGCTTAGGAATGATGGGGAAAAAGCAAGCTGCCCTTCTGGGGTTGAACACCAAATCTGCTCAAATTTGAGGATTTTCTGGACATTCTACAGTCCGTGCTCCCAGGTGACTCTGGGCAGGCTCAGGGAGGGTTAAGCTGGGTTTAGCACAGGCAGCAGAGCAGCAGCTGTGGTGGCCCAGGAGCTGGGCTCAGGAAAGATTTGGGGGTTTCCTTCCTTGGCTTTTTGCTTACACAACATCACTTTAAAGTCCTGAACTGCAGCAGGGGTTGCATCACTCCAGAGCTCTTCCCTGTGTGCTGAGGATGTAGAAAATGTTGTCCAAGGATTTCCCAGCTTACCTTTTAAAGCCTCTTTATTACTGCAAAGGGCCTGGAGGATTTTGGAAAGTCCTTGTTCAGGGAAAGAGCATCTGAACTTTGGGATCTCTCTGAAATCCCTGCTATTCCTAAAGCACAAGTGGCTGTGTGTCCCCTGGTCCTCAGGAAAGCCAGGTGTGGGAGCTGCCTCTCCATGTGCATTTTCCAGGCCAAGGGTGAGGTTTCAGGAGCTGCTGAGCTGATGGAATCACAACTTGTCACTGGAAAGCCTCCCCTCCTTCTCTCCTTCCCTCTTGATGAGAGGGAAGGGCCTCAGGCTGGGCCAGGGCAGGCTCAGCTTGGACAGCAGCAGGAATTTGCCCATGGAAAGGGAGCTCAGGCCTTGGCAGGGGCTGCCCAGGGAGCTTTGCAGTGCCCATCCCTGCAGGTGCCCAAGGAAGGGCTGGAGGTGGCACTCAGTGCTCTGGGCTGGGGACAAGGTGGGGATTGGGAACAGCTGGGACTCCATGGGCTGGGGGGGCTTTCCCAACCTCCCTGGTTTTGTGACTCCCTTCTGGTTTTGGCAGCTCCTGCTCCTACCTTTTCCCAGGTTTCATGGCCTAGAGGTGGCACCTTCTGCTGCCCCAGCACTGCTGGGCCCCTGCTGGGATGAGGAGCCTCAGGGTTCCAGTGCTGCTCTTGGGCTGTATCTGTTCTAGAAAGTTCCTCTTTCCCTGACCACCTTCAGAAAACAGCCACTTCAGGAGAAGTGGTTTTTGTCTGAGGAGTGAATCTTCCCCTCGATCTCCCCCAACAGAAGCATTTCCATTTTCCAGTGTAGCAAAGCATAAAATTCCCAATTTAATCCTGGTTCCACAGTGACTCATTTCAAGACTTTCTTTTTAAATTGTTTTTTAGTAACAACCTTTTCAGTGAGGCAGCTCCAGGCAGGCAGGTCTCATTCACAGCCAGCACAGTGCTGCTCAGAGCTGGGGGGGCTTCTCATTTTCCCACTGGATTAAGGAACTGCAGCTCTCACTTTGAGAAGGATTAGAATTCAGGAGCACCTGCTTTGTACCAGCATGTTTGGGATCATTGCTGTTTGCCCACCCCATTCACAGATGATTGTTTGTACCTGAGGGAACAGCTGGAACTGTGCCAGGAGGGATTTAGGCTGGAGATCAGGGAAAGGTTCTTCCCCCAGAGGGTGCTGGGCACTGCCCAGGCTCCCCAGGGAATGGGCACGGCCCCGAGGCTGCCAGAGCTCCAGGAGCTGCCAGGGATGCCCAGGCTGGGATTGTTGGGGGCTCTGGGCAGGGACAGGGCTGGCACTGGGTCATCCCTGGGGGTCCCTTCCAGCTCAGAATATTCTGTGATTCATTCTCCTGGCCCTGATGTAACCCAAAGTGCTGATGTGTGGCTGGCAAGGAAGAAAAAATATTTTAAAGCTGCTGTTTTCCTAATGTGAATGATCTTTGCCTGCTAAACTAGGGATTTCTTTTCATTTGTGCCACTGGTGCTGCCCCTAAATCGCTGCTTTTCCCACGCTGGTGCCCCGTGTGCTGCGTGGTGCCCCTGGCACTGCCTGGGCATGGGGAAAGGAGGTACCTGGGCTCGGGGTGATCTCCTCTGGTGACACTCAGTGGAATAAAGATGTGTGGGGTTTTCTGGGAAGAGCCTTTCTCCTCCCTACAGGTGAGTGTGAGCAGTGTGACTGTTCTGCGGAGATGTCACTGTCTTCCCCTTGTCCTGCCCTGTCATTGAGCTTGTCCCAGGTGGGATCTGGTAGCATTGCATGGCTGAGCCTGGCACATCCAGGAGCCTGTTCTTGTTCTGGGATTCCCAGCTGTGGCTGTTTTGTGCCTGGAGCTGAACAGGTCTGTGAGCACCAAGAACAACAAACCCTGGCTTTTCTGCAGATCTGTGTTCATTATTCACAAGCTCCTTTCCTTCTCCTTCCCACGCCTTTGGCTTTTTCCTCCTCCGTGTGCCAGGATCCATATCTGCCTCAGGTGCCCCTTTGCTGCTGGCCTGATCCTTGTGGAAAGGCAGTTATACAGGAGAGTGGCTTTGCTTGAGTTTCAGGAAAGTAGAGGATAGCAGGATCACCAGGAAGGGTTTTTATTCCCAAGGAAGTCAAGGTGATGCTTGCAGGCTGCTGTTGAGCTTGGATAATTGAGGTTAGGGATTCCCTGTGGGATCAGCTGTAGGAATCTGGGGGCAGGCAGCACCTTGCCCCCTGGCAGAGGCTTGGCCTCTCGGAGCCCTGTTGTTGAGGGGAAGGAAAGGACTTTTCTGGGAAAGCCAGGAGCTGGCTGCAGCAGGGCCCACGTCCCTCGGCGTGGGTGGTTTGGGAGCAGCTCGTTCCTTCTGGCTGTGGGAAGGCAGATGGTGCAGCGTGTGCCATGGCCAAGGCAGGGGCTGTTGTCACCCTGTTTCCTGCTCTCCAGGGTTCCTGTGAACATGGGAATCATCAGTTCTTGGTGAGACACAGGAGGGATAAATAAGGCTAAAACTGGGAGAAGCTGTCCTTGTACGGCAGCGTGGGAATGGTGCTGCTTCCCTTGGATTGATTATGGAGCAGCTGCCTGGGAAGGGACCAGGGGAGTCCTCAGAGCCTGGGCTGCTGGGGGGGAGGAGGAGGAAGAGGCCAGGAAATGCAGGAAAGAGCCCTTCTGGGTGTCCACATTGCTCCTGGGGCACTGGGCTCCCTCAGGCATCCTGTGAGGCTGTGAAGGTGAGACGGAACAGGGCTGTGATCCTGGATTTGGGGTCAGCTCTCCATCCTGGAACTCCAGCTTGGAATGGACATGGAGCTACAGGAGAGAGTGGAGGCAAGGGAGAAGCTCTAAGAGCAGGAGCCAGGCTGGGAGAGCTGGGGGGGCTCACCTGGAGAAAGGAAAGCTCCAGGGAGAGCTCAGAGCCCCTTGCAGGGCCTGAAGGGGCTCCAGGAGAGCTGGAGAGGGACTGGGGACAAGGGATGGAGGGCCAGGAGCCAGGGAATGGCTTCCCAGTGCCAGAGGGCAGGGCTGGATGGGATTTTGGGCAGGAATTGTTCCCTGGGAGGGTGGGCAGGCCCTGGCACAGGGTGCCCAGATTTGCTGTGGCTGCCCCTGGATCCCTGGCAGTGCCCAAGGCCAGGTTGGACATTGGGACAGTGGGAGCTGTCCCTGCCCATGGCAGGGCTGGCACTGGGTGGGATTTAAGGTCCCTCCCAACATGAGCTTTTCTGCCATTCTATGATTTCTCAAAAAATTCTGACAGCAAGAGGGGAATTCTGTATTTCTCTGTCACCTTGTACGTGCTACCAAAAGTTTTTCTTCTGTATCTGGATCTCTTCCTGCTCTGGGAGTTCCTTGCTGTGGATATCCCAGAGCTGGCACTGGGGATCCCTGGCTTGGGGTGAGTGATGCCACAGGAATGGATCTCCTGGCCCAGGGCTGGCAGGATGGAACAGCAGCAATGTTGTGGGCTTTTCTATGACTTCTTATAAGCTTTCTCTGACGTCTTCAATTTTTCAGGCGGGGATGACTCACTCATCCATTATGTGGTTTCCTGACTTTCAGCAATTTCTCTTTCCCTCCCTGATGATGGGTTTGGATCCTGGTGTGTGGCAGCCGTGGGCTGGGGCTGCCTGGAGCGCTGACTCACGGCTGGGACAGGGCTCAGAGGGACTGGGAATCCTTCCCACCCCTCACTGGGAGTCTTTGAGAGTGCACAGAACAGAAGCTGTGGCTGCCCCTGGATCCCTGGCAATGGCCAAGGCCACCTTGGACAGGGCTTGGAGCAGCCTGGGACAGTGGAAAGTGTCCCTGCCCAGACTTGATGATCTTTGAGGTTCTTCCCATCCCAAACCATTTTGAGATTCTTTGAAAATCTCTGGCAAGCTGGTAAGGGCTGTGGGATAATCCTGTCTCTTTGCAGAGCAGGAATGTTGATCCTGGTCCCTGAGAACTGGAGCAGGTGCCCCAGGATTGTCCAGTCCCGTGGATTCCTCTGGTGCACAGCTCTGCCTGTGCCCCCACCTGCCCCCAGCACTGCCAGGGCTCTGCAGAGCATTCCCAACACATGGAATCTCAGCATCCTGCACTGGTTTGAGCTGGGAGGAGCCATAAAGCCCATCCAGTGCCAGCCCTGCCATGGGCAGGGACCCCTCCCACTGTCCCAGGCTGCTCCAAATCCCATCCTTGGGCACTGCCAGGGCTCCAGGCACAGCCACAGCTTCTCTGGGCCAGGGCCTCACCACCCTCCCAGGGAAGAACTTCTCCCAGTTTCCAGTCTCTCTCCTCTCCTAGTTTAAAACCATTCCCCCATGTGCAGTCACTGGCTGCCCGTGTGAAAAGTCCCTCTCCCATCAATTTTGGATGGCCCTGGCTGTGGCTGCAGTTTCAGTGATTCAGTTTTGTTCCACACAACGGGGCAGGAATGTGTCAGCAGTCAGATTAGTTGGTTTATGGGTATGAAGTAACCCAATCTCCAGTTATTTCAGCTCCTTAGAACTTCCCTGCCCACGGGATATTTTGGCTTCTGCTGCTCCTCCAGAGAAGGCCCTGACGTGGTATTTTGGAGCTGCCCGTGGGCAGAGCTGCTGTGCCTGGCAGGGTGGTACCAAAACAACCTCCATTATCTTATTTGTTCAGCCCAGGAGAAATGTCCCACAGAACTTGGGCCTGAGGAGAGCAAACAAAGATCCCTCCAGAAGGAAATGGGTGAAGTTGGCTCTTGGAGGCCGGAGCACCCGAGGCAGGGTTTCCCAGATCTGCTGTGGGGAGGTTTGGGAGCTGCAGGGAGAGTGGAGTCATTCCCATAAAACTCTGCTGGACATGGAGTGGTTCTTCACAGATAGAGTGGGTCCTGTGCTGGGACAGCATGGGCAGGAGGAGGGATGGGCACTGCCAGGACAGGATCCTGCCATGGGATAATGGGATAATGGGTTAATGGGATGGGCTTCCCACTGCAGCAGAAACCAGCCTTGTTTTTTGGGGGTTGTGTCCGATTTGGGGGCGTGTGTTGTTTTCATGGGGTGGGAAGAGTGAAGCACTTGAAGAAGAGCAGGGTGACAAAGTTCTGGTGGAGGGACTGGCTGGGAGCCAGGGATGAAAGGGCTCTGCTGCTGCTGCAGGGAAGGGGGAGGATGTTGGGAAGCAATGAGCTGACATTAAATCAGTAAATCGGTGCATGAAGAGGATGAAAAAGGCTGATTGCACTCCGTGATGGGAGAATTGATGGTAGTAAATAAATGCTGAGCGTGTGCCAGGGAGAGGAGCCCATTTGGGGAAGGAATTTTAAGGTTTTAATCGAGTGTAAGTTCATGAAAGTCCAATAACCTCACTTGGCTGCTGGATTCCTTCCTGTGGCTGTGTTCTGCTGTGGGGAGGCCGGGAGGCTCCGTGGATCACACAAGGCTTCCTCCGGCACCTGTGTGACCCTGTGGGGCTTTGTCATGCGGATCCTGAGACACGAGGGCACTTCCAGAACAGAGGAGGCAGATTTGGCCCCGGGAACTGGGTACAGCCCATTTCCCTGGGTGCTGTTATTAAATGGTTTGTGAACATTTAGGGTTGGACCTTCCAGCGGAGACACCCGAGGGTGTTGGTACTTCTGTAAAAGTCTCTCAGAGATCAAACAGTCCAACCTCTGCTTGGATTTACATTTTTTCTAGACTGTTTAATCTGAGCTGGGTACCAGGGTTTGCTTTTTGCATGCAAGGTGCTCCCTTAGAAGAGAAAAACCTCTTTGAACTCCTGCTAAAACTTCCATAGTCACTGAAGACTGGAGCAACCTGGGACTGGATGGGCTTTAAGGTCCCTCCCAACCCAAACCAGTGTGGAATTCCATGGAGTGTAAAACTGTCTGAGTGAAGTGAATTCCTGTTGAACTGCTCCAGATCCTGCTGTCCCAGGAGTGATGGGAACACAGGAGCAAGAGGACGGGGATAATTCTGTGTTGAGGAGATGCTTGAATGCTCTCCTTTGTCTACTGTGAGCAAACTCCCTTCAGCTGCCAAGTTCTACATCCCAAAACTGCTGGGAGAATCACTCTTGGAGTTTCCAGGCTCTAAGGGAGGTGGGAATGTGGATGAGATCCGTGTTGGTCATGGAATCACAGGTTGATTTGGGTTGGGAGGGACCTTAAATCCCACCCAGTGCCAGCCCTGCCATGGGCAGGGACAGCTCCCACTCTCCCAATGTCCAACCTGGCCTTGGGCACTGCCAGGGATCCAGGGGCAGCCACAGCAAATCTGGGCACCCTGTGCCAGGGCCTGCCCACCCTCCCAGGGAACAATTCCTGCCCAAAATCCCATCCAGCCCTGCCCTCTGAGTTGCTGCCTTCCCGGAGCAAGACTTGGTGCCCTGGCTCGGCACCTCCCAGGGAAGGAGTTTGCCAGGGAAAGTAGGTCAAAAGGAACATGAAAACGGGCATGTGCTAAAATCCCAATTCTGTTTGATAAATCCATATAATTTTTTAAAAAGGAAAGGATTTATATGTGAATTTCACATGTGCTTGTAGCGAATGTGGTGCGTTAGACCTGGAGTCTGACAGTTCTCTCTGTAGTAAACAATTTCCAGCTGTGCAGTGTCAGCTTGAAGTATAAAAACACTCTGAGTGCTTTCCTGACAGCGGGAATGGCTTGGGTACTCTCGTAGCTCCATCAGGCTCTGCTGTTTGGGATTCAGAGCTGGAAACCCGGGATTATTACTCTGCCTTTTAGCCTTGCTCCCTGTGCTGCTGCTCTGCAGGATCTCAGGGTTCCCAGGGTTCCCCTTGGTATTCCTTATCCCTCCAGAGGGAATGGGAATCTCTGGATACATCCCTCACACTTTAATGCCTTCGTTAAAATTCCTCAAGTTGTCCTTGGTGTTTTTTTAATTGAAAGCCGGGGTTCCAGGGGAGGAACCCTGAGCACGGAAGTTCAGCGGAGCCCTTGTTTACACGGGTGAAATATGTAAACAGTTCTTTTTCCCCAAATATAGGGCTTTTTTCTTTGGCTGCCGTCCCGGTGTTTATAAAAGCCAGTTATGTAAATGGCAATTGTAATAATTAAGCTGCTGTTTAGTGCTGTCCCCACGGCTGCTGCTGCTGCAGGGGCTGAGCGCTGCCATTAACGAGCTTGGGGCGTTATTGGAGATAATAGGACCTCGCAGGAGGAAATCAGGGGAAATTAAACAAACAAAAATCCTCCTTAGAGAGAATCTCCCATGAGAAAGGAAAGGTCTGGAGTGAAATGATGTTACAGGGGAGCTCTGGGGCTCGCCCTCTTCAGCCCTGCTCAGCAGAGCTGCCCAGAGCTGCTGCTCCAGGGCTGTGTCCCGTTGAGGTTTGGGTCTCTCCATCACCTTGTGCCAGCCAGGGCCACCATAAGACACATCTTTGTCATCTGTTGTAAAACCACCCCGAACTGCCTTCCATGGCAGGTGAAAATGGCTTCAGATTGCACTGGGGAGGTTCAGGTTGGATACTGGGGAGAATTCCTTAATGGAAAATGTTGTCCAGCCCTGGCACAGGTGGAGTCACATCCCTGCATGGGTTTCACAGCCCTGTGGATGTGGCACTTGGGGACATGGGCACGTGGTCAGTGGTGGCCTTGGCACTGCTGGGGAACAGTTGGACTCGGTGGTGTCCAAGGGCTTTTCCAGCCTTGATGATTCAGTGAAATTCCAGCTCTACTTCAGCCCTTGGGCTTCAGTGACCTTTGATGATCTGGGTGGTGGCACCTGTGGGGTGGCAGCAGGATCCTGACCAGGGGCTGCTGCTGGCAAAGTGCCTTTGGTGGGGACAGTGGGGTGGTGGATGTGAGGCCGGCAGGAGGGATGTGATAGCAGCAGGAGGGATGTAAAGCCAGCCCGTGTTGATGTGCCCAGGTTAATGGCCCATCAAGGGACTCTTTGTTCTGCAACTCCTCGTGGAGGTGATAGTGGGGAGATAAAGAGCAGCCCCGGAGGCACCGAACAGCGGGATGGAGCCAGAAGGTTCCCGGTGACTCAGAGAGGTGGGGTGGGAGGGAAGGTGGTGCTGCTGTTCCTCAGGGCTCCAGGAGTCACAGCCCTGGTGAAGACAGGGCAGGAAACGCCTCTTGGGGAAGCTGCTGGAGCCAAAATCAGGGCTGGACCTTCTGGAGAGGGAGATTTATTTAAACAAAGCCAATTTCGCATTCATTTTGAGGCTTTTGTTCGCTAAAGGTGTGGAATAGCCTGAGAGCCGCATTCCAGGCTGAGTTGGACGGAGACTGGAGTAACCTGGGATAAGTGGAAGGTGTGGATGAGCTTAAAGGTCCCTTCCCACCCAAAGGATGGTTCTGTGCTATGATCTTCGGTTTTAATCTTGCATCAGTCTTAGGCAAAGTGGCTGGTGCTGGCTTTTGTTCCTTTATTTGGGTATTCTGCAGCTGCAGCCCACGGAGATAACAGGGGAGAACAGCGAGGGGGATGAGTAGCCCATCCTGGCTGCTGAAATTCTGGGACCATTCTCTTATCAGCCCAGGGTTGTCTGCGGATTAAATCACTTGTGCCGCATATTCAGGCTCTTTCTGATCTTGATGAAAGCACCAAATTCCTCCCTGGGTTTGGTTTGATTGCTGTTGATGGTGTAGTTGGTTATCAGCACCTGGCAGCTCATGAAACCCCTGTTTTATTGCTCTTGTTGCTACTCTCAGTCAATCTCCATTCCTGGCATTTCTGCTGGAAATACCCAGGGCGTGTCCTTGGAGTGGCAGGAAATTAGGGGGGATCCTCTCAACTCCCTCAGTCCTTCATCCCTTCAGGTCTCTTTCCGTGGTTGAACCCCTTGGACAGACGTGAGCCCGGGCTCAGGAGTCCCGTGGTCAGGACAGTGTTAATCTGAATAAACCCATTTTTACAAGAACACGACCTTCCCTGCCTATAATCCAAACTTTTCTACAGCGTTGCCGCGTCCTTCCCTGCAACAACAAGCACAGGCTCGGAACAAGATAACCATGTAATATTTTGGGAGATACGTTTTAGCCTGGCTTCATTTTTCCTTCTGGAGTCGGGTCCAAGAGCAGCATAAACACAGAGAGAGCATCTCGTGTCCCTGCTCGCTGCCCCGGGGATAACGGGAGGAGCCAGCACAGAAAGGCCCGGCCCAGAGTTCTGAGAGAGCTCTGAGAAAATACCCTTGCAGGGTAGGAGAGGAGCCCCAAATCAACCTCAGGGCATCCAGTGTTCTTCCATGTGATTCAGGGTGTCCTTATCGCTGCTGGTGCCCCTCAGCAGCTGGCCAGGAGTGGCCTGGAGGAGAGGAGAGCCCTGGGGAAGGTTCCCAGGTCCCTCACTCGTTTGGTCACGGGGCTGCTGGAAACCCCTGGCCACATGGACAGCTGTGAGTTAGCATGGAATGAACTTGCCCGGGTTTGGGAAGCAGCAGCAGGACACCAGCCCTGCCTCTGCAGGAGCCTTCATCATTGTCCAGGTTACCTCGGCAGTGGGAAGCCATTCCCTTGTCCCCAGTCCCTCCCCAGCTCTCCTGGAACCTCTTTAGGCACCGAAAGGGCTCTCGGGTCTCCCTTCTCCAGGTGAACACCCCCAGCTCTCCCGGCCCGTGCAGCACCTTGTGCTTGGGCCTGGTGAACTCCACGGCCTTGGCATGGTCCCGGATGTCCATCCTGCCCAGGTCCCTCAGGATTCCCCACCCCTGGGTCTCCTGTCACCCCCTGGCAGTGCCATGGCCGGGCTGCATCAGCCCCCTTTGGTGATTGCAGGGACTCGGGCACGCAGCAAAGCGTCAAGTGTTAGTCTTGGAAAGTGGAAATCGACGGGAAAAGCAGCCAGAAACGCCCCTTCCATAACCAGGAAAGGAGGGAAGGGTTTTTCATGGACGTGTCTTATAAACACCCAGCCCTTCCTCCCCAGACGTGGTGCCAGCACCAACAGCCTCCAAGGGAGACACGGAGCAAGGGAGGTGGGCAGGAGGCAGCCCCTGCTGGGAGAGCTGCCCCTGCTGGGAATGGGGAGGGTTTGGGGTGAGCAGAGCTGCCCTGCCCTGCCCTGCCCTGCCCTGCCCTGCCCTGCCCTGCCCCCTGGGGATACCCCTCTGATGCCTGATCAGAGTGAGCTGGAGCAGAGGGCAGGCAGAAGGAGAGGAATAAAGCAGGGAGTTATTTATTGCAAGGCCTCCCAAGGCCCCACCCTGGCAATGGCAGAGCCCGGCTGCAGCCCCTGCCAGGATGGGCCTCAGCATGGACACAGAAAAGGGGCTTTGCCCACGGGGTTCCACACTTTGATCAGTTCTGCTCCATTTGCAGATTGAGAGGAAGTGCCCAATGAATCACTTGGAATGATGAAGTTCCATCCTCCTTGCTTGCCCTCCTCTTTTTTGTGTTGTTTGTGCTTTTGGGGCTGAGGTTGGGAAGGATTGTCCTTGAATCCTGGGCTGGAGAGAATTGTTGTGTGTGACTGCCCTGTGAGGAGAGCTCAGTGACACTGAATATGGAGCTGAGAGCTGCACACTAAAGCAGGACAGGAAAAGTGAAAAAACCCCTTAAAGCGGAAGGCATCAGGTGTGGGGGGGTGTGCTGTGCTGTGCTGTGCTGCCTGACGTGCTGCTGTTTGCTCCCAGCAGAGTTCTGCCGCATTGACAAGGCCCTGTGCCACGACGAGGACGAGCAGCTCAGCTTCGAGGCCGTGCGCAACATCCACAAACAGATGGACGACGACGCCAACGGCAACGTGGACGTGGAGGAGAGCGACGAGGTGGGGCTGGGGCTGGGCTGGGCTGGGCCCAGGCTCCCGTCCAGGCCACTGCTGGGGACTGCTCTCAGCTCAGTGCTGTGGCCGGGGCCTGGAATTGGGTTTGGTGCCTCCTCTTCATCACAGAGGAGGCCACGTGTCACCTTGAGATGATCCAAGTGGTGTCTCAGCGCTGCCATCACTGCTGCTTGGGGTTTTTTTCTCACTCCTGGGGGTTTTGTAGCCACTTCATTGTTGTCCAGATTTGCTGTGGCTGCCCCTGGATCCCTGGCAGTGTCCAGGGCCAGGTTGGACACTGGGGCTTGGAGCAGCCTGGGACAGTGGGAGCTGTCCCTGCCCGTGGCAAGGGGTGGAATTAAATGAGCTTTAATTTCCCTCCCAACCCAAACCATTCCATGATTTTACTTTTATTGCTTTTATTCCTGCAGCCAACTAAAATGGTTTCAATTTGTGTGTGCTCACTACAAAAAAAGGAGCAGCTTTTTGTTGTCCCAGCCTTGGACATTTTAGCTGATAAAGGATTGAAGAGAAAGAAAGTTGTTGTTCATTGTTTACACGAGCACTGATGGAAATAAGAGTCTGCTGAAATGGGAAAGCTCTTTGTAGTGTTGCTTCAGCTGTGGTGGGTGCTCGTTGGAGGTGAGGAATTCTGTCTTCTAGGGAGAACTGGCAGCTGAACAGGAAAGTCAGAGTGTTGGAAGCTGGAAGGAAGCACGGGGGTGCAGGGATCTGCTGCCACTCACAGGTAGCTCTGCAGTCCCAGGTCACAGAATCCCAGACTGGTTGGGGTTGGAGGGACCTCAAAGCCCACCCAGTGCCAGCCCTGCCATGGGCAGGGACAGCTCCCACTGTCCCAATGTCCAAGCTGGCCTTGGGCACTGCCAGGGATCCAGGGGCAGCCAGAGCTGCTCTTGCAAATCCAGCCATCACAATGTCCCTCTGGAGTGTGACAGTCCCCAGGGACACCGCACAGGCCCCTGGTGCCAGGAGCTGCTGGTTTTGGGTGGCTGTTCCCAGCTTGAAGGACTGTTCCCTCTGCCTCAGTCCCACTTGACTGAGTAATGGAAACAATTGAAAAGCTTCCAGTTGCATTTCCTCCAGCACATGAGGTGTTTCCCTGGAGGCAGTTACCTGCACTGAGTGGCTGGAGCTGCAGCTCAGCCTCTCCCAGGGACTGGGGCAGCCTCGGGCAGCCCAGCTCAGCCCGAGTGTGCTGCTCCTTGGCATTAAATTTGGAATAAGCCTCGTGTCCTTAGGGTTGGGCAGAACTGGCAGATTTATGTCTAAACAAATCCTGACCCTGCTCCCAGCAGAGTTTTGGGAGCTGCTGGTACAAAACACTGCTGGGAAGGTGTGCTCAGAGCCTTGGCACAGAGACACTGCCAGGGTGGCAGGAGCCCACTGGGGTTTTCTGGGAGGCTCCAGAATCGCTGCCTTGGTGCTGTTACAGCCCCTCCTCAAACCCCTCTGAGCTGGATCTGAGCTGTGCTGAGCCCTGGCAGGGGCTGCTCCTGCTCCCAGCACCTCTCCTGTGTTTTCAGGAGGGCAGTGGGGCTGGAAAAGGGTCTGGAGCACCAGGAGAGGCTGAGGGGGCTGAGGCTGGAGCAAAGGAGGCTCAGGGGGACCTTGTGGCTCTGCACAACTCCCTGCCAGGAGGGGCAGTGAGGGGGGGTCGGGCTCTGCTGCCAGGGAACAGGGACAGGAGGAGAGGGAAGGGCCTTAATTGAACCAGGGGAAGTTGAGGTTGGATATTGGGAAAATTCCTCCAGGAGAGGGCAGTCCAGCCTGAGTGGGGCAGAGGGGCAGAATCCCAATCCCTTTCCTGCTGCCCACACTGAGGGGTCAGCTCAGGGCATGGGGATTTCAGTCCCAGCACTTGTGGCTGGGGTGTGTGGAGCTTCTTCCTCACCAACCTCCTGCTCCTTCTCCCAGTCCATTCTCCCCCAGCACGTGTTTGTGCTGGGATTGCCCCGACCCAGAGGCACCTGCCCCTGGGTTCTTGCATTTACAGTTGGACTCAATGATTCTGGAAGTCTTTTCCAACCTCAGTGATTGCCAGTCCCTGTGATTCCATCCATGCAGTTGCTGCTTTACCCCTGCTGAGCTTTTATTGAAGTTGCATTAAGTTCACCTGTCAATGAGCTCTGGAGCCACTGAATGAGGCAGCCCAGGAATTTCCCTCTCTGAGCCTGTTCCTGCTGGGTTCTCCCTGTCAAGGTTATCACTCCCCCCACATGGACCCTGCAGTCAGGTTTAACTGTGGTGGGACAGCTGCTGGGGGATTATTGGGAAGAATGCAGGAGGCTCAAATTTAAACCTTTTATGGGATTCATGGACACCCAGGACAGTTTGGGTTGGGAGGGACATTAAACCTCATCCAGTTCCACCCCCTGCCATGACAGGGACACCTTCCACTATCCCTGGTTGCTCCAAGCCTGGTCCAACCTGGATTGGAACACTTTCAGGGATGGGTATTTTCCTGGTATTTTCATTTATTATTTT
Organism: Chaetops frenatus; assembly: GCA_013400775.1. Lineage (NCBI taxonomy): Eukaryota > Metazoa > Chordata > Aves > Passeriformes > Picathartidae > Chaetops > Chaetops frenatus. The sequence goes on from VZTR01017439.1 coordinate 14,427, forward strand.
GGCCCCTGCCCTTTGGGGGCAAGTGATGGGAGTATTTTGTTTGGACTGAAACCCCTGCCTGGGCAGAAGGGGACACACAGACCATGGTATTTTTAAAATAAATTATGGGTGGAGTTTTGTCCCACAGCTTCACGCTGTCCATAAATCATCCTTGCAGTTTTCCTGCTGGGAAGGGAATTTTCAATGAATCTTCAGATGACATCAGTGGCCTCGATTAAAGTGAAAGAACTGTCCCTCATGGGGAAATCTTCTAATTAGGGATCTATTCCTGTCTCCAGACTGACAGCAAAGGCAGCTCTGGCTGTTTGTGCTGTGGGTGCCAGGGCTCTCGGATGCTGCCAGCCTGCTTTCCTCAGGAAACAGGGTTTGTGTGGCTGCTCAGTCATTCTCTGGCTCTTCCCAAGCCCTGGTGCTGCTGCCTGGGCTCCCTGGGTGGGGACAGGCCTTGCAGACAGGAGTCTGTGTCTGTGGTTTTGGGGGAACTGTAGCTCAGAGAAGCTGCTGAAGTTGGGGAGCACAGCGAGCTCCCAGCACGTGGCTCTGGCCCTTGGCTCTGGCACAGCTCAGGAGGGAGGGTGGCACAGATCCAGGGATGTGGGAGGGGTGGGAAGGTTTGAAAAATCACTTCTGTAGTTGGAGTTTCTGCAGATTTCAAAAAACCACAAAACAAGAGTTCAAGGAGAGCTTGGATAACGCTCTCAGGCACTGGGTGGGATTGTTGGGGCTGTGCAGGGCCAGGACTTGGACTTGATGATCCTTTTGGGTCTCTTCCAACTCAGGATATTCTGGAATTTTGTGGGGGAAAAAAAAAACAAAAAAAAACTCCAGAAAATTCCGTTTTGTGGATCTGCTCATTCCTGAGTGTGCCTTCAGCCAGCAAGTTTGTCACCAGTCCCTCTCCAGCTCTCCTGGAGCCCCTGCAAGGGGCTCTGAGCTCTGCCTGGAGCTTCTCCTCTCCACGTGAGCACCCCCAGCTCTCCCAGCCTGGCTCCAGAGGGGCTCCTCTGGACTCTCTCCAGCAGCTCCAGCTCCTTCTGCTGTTGGAGGCCCCAGAGCACCAAGATCAGCATTCCCAGGCTGCCTTCCCACTGTGATCCCAGCTCATCCTGGTGTCTGTAGTGGTGGTTCTGGTCCCCTTGCTTTTGGCTCGTTTGACCATGGTTTGTCTTTCCCTGAACTTGGTGCAGAGACTTGGGATTGACTCAATTTCCTTCTGTCCTCCTGGATTCACAGCCTGGCTGAGGCTGGGGTGGTCTGGATGGGGTCTTGGAGATGGTTGGTCTGTATGGGACCTTGGAAATGATCTGGTCCTCCCTCTGCCCAGGACTTGGAGCTTTGCGTGTCTCCAGGCCTGGAATCTGTGGGATCTTTAACACTTGGAAGTGCTGCTGTTTAGTGGTTTGCAAGTCAGTGCTGTGCACAGCGGTTCTTGTGCCTGGGTTTGGAATATCTGGGATAGTGGGAGGTGTTCCTGTCCATGGCAGGGAGTGGGACTTGGTGGGCTTTAAGGACCCTTCCAACCCAAAGCAGTCTGGGATTCCATGGTTTTGTCTTTCCCCCAGAAGGTACTGGTGGAAAATGTGCTTTAAGGTCTCTTTGGGCCTTGGTGGGCTGAGCCCAGCTCCTCCAGCCCCATCCTGCATCCTCTCCCTGCTCCTCTGCCAGAATGTCTCCCCCCAGCCCAGCCCCGTCCCCTCCACCAAGTCCTTGGGGTTTGTTTTGGCCACGCTGAGCCTGAGGGAAGCTGAGGGATCACTTTTCCCTTCTGTGCTCCCCGAGCTAAATATACAGAGCAGCAGCTGGAGCAGGGCCGGTGACATCGGTGACATTGCCGCGCTCCCGCTCGGTCACGGCGTCACCACCGTGGGGACAGCAGCTCCTCCCGGCCAGGGATTGGCACAAACCTCACATTTCCCCAAATTCTCCCGTCTTCCCATTTTCTGCCGGGTGGGAAGAGCCGTGGCAGATTTTGGGTGGCGGAGGAGGAGCCCCAGGCTGGGGCTGCCGGGACCTTGGGTGGCCTCAGCAGCTCCTGCAGTATTTAAATTTAAAGCTGCCCAGACCTTTTCCGTGCCCTGTCTGATGTCAAACCACCATCTCCAGCTTTAGAGATGTTTGTGGGGTGTGGATACAACCCTGTTGCCCATGGAAGAGCCCAGGGATGGAGCTGCCTGTGGGAATTGTGTCCTGAGGGGTGGGAATGGGGAATTATCCTTTAACTTGGTTCCATCTCTTGGGCACTGGAATGTCAGTGGTTCTCCTGCTGGTGGATTTCACACACTGGTTTGAGTTGGAATGGGCCTTAAATCCCACCCAGTGCCAGCCCTGCCAGGGGCAGGGACAGCTCCCACTGTCCCAATGTCCAGGCTGGCCTTGGGCACTGCCAGGGCTCCAGGGGCAGCCACAGCAAATCTGGGCACCCACTGAGCTAGGATACAGATATTTATCTGTATTTTTCGGTGGAACTGCCTCCCCTCCTGCCCATGGCATTTGTTCCAGCTTGGATTTGAAGGTGCAAATCAAATCCAATAACAGTTTTTGGGTTCTTACTCCATTGACATAAAGCTGGTTCCTTTGTGCTACTTAGGTGAATTTTTGGTGATACTATAATTCAAAGAAAAGTCTGGGCTCCCAAGACCCAAGGTTCTGGTTAATTATTTGTTCTCGGTATTAAAATGAATTCAACATATTTACTTACTGAATTTTTCCTGGCTGGTCTTCCCAGGAACAGAAATACTCAAGGGTACTGCAGGGAATATACTTACATCTATATAAAAGATAGTTGTGTATATCTTATATATCTAATATATCTTTTATATTTTTAAAATTTACTCAGATTTATTATTACTTTCCCATCAAAATTATCACTATTCAGAATATTTTTTTAATGCTCCTCATCTTACTAAAAGATGAACCAAAGCCTAATCCTGCTGTTAATTCCTCTCCTAGTTCTTGAGGGAAGACTTGAATTACCATGACCCAGCAGTCAAGCACAGCACTTTCCATGGAGAAGACAAGCTCATCAGTGTGGAAGATCTCTGGAAGGCCTGGAAAACATCTGAAGGTAAAAAAATGGGGCAAAAAGCTAAGAAACCCTTTTCCCAAGAGTGCCAAAGAGTTTGGATTTCCTGGGCAGAGTGTGCAGCTCTCAGGAGGAATATTCTGCTTTTCCTGCCTGCTACCAGGCCTTGTACTCCTCCAGCTCCCTTTTTTAGGATAAAATTGCCAGGATTTGGTACTTCCAAACTGTTAATGCTGCACCTGAGTGTGGCCACCAAAGTATCAATTCTTGTTTTGTTCCCCCTGCCCTAGGAGTGTGTGTTAAATAGAGCCAAATGCTGTCCAATTCCAGGTTCTCCTTCCAACACCCAGATTCAGATGGAATTTTAATGGGGTGAGAACATCCTAAATATTCAATAGAGCTGTGTGGGAGCTTTACTGCAGATTGTGTTTTCCTTAGGAGAAACTTTCTGAACCTGAAAAGCTCCTTCAACACAGTGAAAAGAAGGGAGAATAAAATCCAGGGAGTGTCATAAGTACAGTCCATGTAGAAGTAACTTTAGGCAGTTCCAAAATGCTGTTATTCCTCCCAGCACCCAGGGAGCTGGTGGGAGCTCAGCCTCTGGTGAGGAATTTCCTGAAACCTGGGACTCTTGGAACAGACTTTTAAGGTTGGCAAGTGCTTCCCCAGTGCTTTCACACAGAATTCCACAGAAATTATTCATCCAATGTTTTTTCAATGCTCCTCATCTCTAAAAGAGGAGTTCTATCTATGTCCATTCCTTGTAATATTGGATATTAGTGTTCTAATCAGTTCATCAGCCATGGAAATTTCAGTTTCTCATTTGTTTCCTGTTTGTATTTGACTTTTCTGTCTTCTGGGCCCTTAAATTGCCCAGGGTGGGATGTGCTCTGTGCTTCCAGAGCTCTGTGGATCCAGCTGTGGGCACCAGATGGACCCTGAGGTGCAGCATTTGCAGGGTGGACTGAACACACAGAGGGGCTGAGCATGAGAAGAGAAGGCTCCAGGGAGAGCTGAGAGCCCCTTGCAGGCCCTAAAGGGGCTCCAGGAGAGCTGGAGAGGGACTGGGGACAAGGCATGGAGGGACAGGAGCCAGGGAATGGCTTCCCAGGGCCAGAGGGCAGGGCTGGATGGGATCTTGGGCAGGAATTGTTCCCTGGGAGGGTGGGCAGGCCCTGGCACAGGGTGCCCAGATTTGCTGTGGCTGCCCCTGGATCCCTGGCAGTGGCCAAGGCCAGGTTGGACATTGGGACAGTGGGAGCTGTCCCTGCCCATGGCAGGGCTGGCACTGGGTGGGCTTTGAGGTCCCTCCCAACCCAAAGGAGTCTCTGCTCTCTGTGTGATGATTCCAGAGCTGTCTGTGCTCTCTGTGTGATGTCCCAGACCAGACTCTCTCCCATGGAGCTGGACAGGGATGTGTTGAAAATCCTTGTCCCAGTCACTTAGGAGTGGCTCAGTGTCCCAGGGCAGGGATGGAATCACATCCCAGGGGGATTCCACAGCCCTGTGGATGTGGCACTTGGGGACAGGGTCACTGCTGGCCCTGGCAGTCCTGGGGGTGGTTGGACTCTGTGGACTCAGAGAGCTTTTCCAGCCTCAAGGATCCTGTGATTCCATGGCTCTAACGAAGCCCTGTGTCCAAGGAATGCCTCGTGTAAGAAATATTTATCCCATTACAGGGCTGTTTACAGATGGCTCTGCCTGGAGAGTGTTTTGCTGTCAGCTGGGAAAGGGCAGAAATCGTTAAAGGGATGGAGGAGAAGGTCCCTTGATTCTCTCCAGGCCCCTTAATTACTGAGCTGCCTTGGCTGTGTCGCTGCCTCTGGCACACTCAGGACCTGCCACGTCCCTGGCACAGCTGCTGTGGCACAGTGGGTGTCCCAGTGCTGGATTTCGTTCCTGCTCCTGTTTTCCCTTTCATCAGCCTGTAGATCTGGCTGATAAAAGAAGTTAAGAATAAGTTTATTGGTTTCTAAAGGGTGGTCTGATGTCATGGAATCAGAGAGAGTTTGGGATGGGAGGGACCTCAAAGCCCATCCAGTCACAGCCCTGCCAGGCAGGGAACCTTCCACCATCCCAGGCTGCTCCAAGCCCCGACGTCCAACCTGGCCTGGAACACTGCCAGGGATATCTGAAGCCTAATTTTGGAGTTTCAATTGAAGTCATGAAACCAGAACCAGGCTTGTAGGAAGGGTCTACTCCTTCCTGAGGGTGTGGAAAGCTGTAAGTACAGCAGAGCAAAGTGGCAAAGGCAGGAGCTTGGTTTCCTAAGGCTTCCTCATTTATGGCTCTGGAGCTGTGTGACAGCTCCAAAAATAATCCACAGATGCCCAGGGGAGCAGGTTAAGGAGCAAAGTTCACCTGGTTCACCATGGCTGCAGCACCTGCTCCACCTCCTCCCACAGATCCTTTCTCAAGCTGCTTCCAGTCGGTTTTTTTCTGGCATTGCTCCATATGTGCTTTTTAGTCAAAGCTCAGAGGGAATCACAGAATTCCAGAATGGTTTGAGTTGGAATGGACCTTAAAGCCCATCCAGTGCCAGCCCTGCCATGGGCAGGGACAGCTCCCACTGTCCCAGGCTGCTCCAAGCCCCAGTGTCCAACCTGGCCTTGGGCACTGCCAGGGATGGGGAGTCCTCAAATTCTCTGAGTAACCTGTCCTTGGGTTTGGAGCAGGGGGTGAAGCTTTTGGAGCTGCCCTCAGAATTCCAGGGCTTTGGGCGTGAGATGAGGATGAACATTCCCTGTTGGGAGTTTGGAAGCAGCAGGATCAGCTGGCTGATAGAAATCCAAGTGATCCCAGCTGTCACCTGTCAGCTTTGGGTGTTGGCCCTGCCAGGATGCCAGGTCCAGGCCCTGCAGGTGCCGTGGCAGGAGGTGGAGCCTCAGCTGCTCCTCTATCTGATGGCCTCGTTGCATGTTTTAATTTTGGGAGCTGGCAACACAGTGAAAAATCAACCTGGGAAAGGTGTGTTGTCACAGGGAAAGCTCCAGGCAGCTCTTCCCACAGCTTGTGGGGTCTCTGGGGTCTCAGGGGCAGCAGAACCTCAAGAATTCCTGGAGCCTGAGCTTTGACTAAAATAATTAGTTTAGTCCCATGATGGGAAAGCTAAGGTCCTGCAGGATTGCCTGGAGGGCAGGGCTGGATGGGATCTTGGGCAGGAATTGTTCCCTGGGAGGGTGGGCAGGCCCTGGCACAGGGTGCCCAGATTTGCTGTGGCTGCCCCTGGATCCCTGGCAGTGCCCAAGGCCAGGTTGGACATTGGGACAGTGGGAGCTGTCCCTGCCCATGGCAGGGCTGGCCCTGGGTGGGCTGTGAGGTCCCTCCCAGCCCAAACTTGTGACTCCCTGCTATTTCATGTGCCCAGAATGAGCTGTTGGCCTGTTCTCCTCTCCTCAGTGTACAACTGGACAGTGGAAGAGGTGGTTCAGTGGCTCATTTCCTACGTGGAGCTGCCCCAGTACGAGGAGACCTTCCGGAAACTGCAGCTGAGCGGCCACGCCATGCCCAGGTCAGTGCTGTGCCAGGGGTCAGTGCCATGGCAGGGTCAGTGCCCACAGTGTCCCTGTCCCCCTGGGACTTGTGCAGAGAGAGAACCAGGGCCTGGCAGGAGTCAGCTCCTCTCATCACCTGAAGTTCCTTGGCACGTGCAGTGCCCAGCCCGATTCCAGTTCTGCTCCAGGTGTGAGTGAAAAGCGGGGAGGTTTGGGTTAGATCTCAGGAAGGAATTGTTCCCTGGGAGGGTGGGCAGTGCCCAAGGCCAGGTTGGACATTGGGGCTTGGAGCAGCCTGGGGCAGTGGGAGGTGTCCCCGCCCATGGCAGGGGTGGCACTAGGTGGGCTTTAAGGTCCCTCCCAACCCAAACATCCCATGATTCCATCTCAGTGAAACACTGGCTGGGAGTTGACCTAAACTTGTATCAGGTTTGAAAAAGTTTCAGTGCAGCTTTTTGGTGTTAAAGGTTCCTGTAGCTGAAAAATGGAGTTTTAAACTGACTGGGAAGGAGGGATTAACTGGGGCTAAAATGAGGATGATTTTGAGGCAGCACAATATGTGTTCACCAAGGGGGAGCTGTGGTTTATGGTCTGTGACACAAGATGTGAAGGCAATGGAGATTTAGTTAAAAAATAGTTATTAGTGATTGTTAGGCCACCCAAAGATGGGTTTTGATGGGAAATCAGTCCCTCATGCTGTCAGGTTAATGAATAAGGCCTGACCTTGGTTTCTCCTGCTCTCTCCCAGTCCTAAAAATGCTTCTGCAAAGTATCCTAGAGAGACCCTGGCTCCGAGACAAACAACAGTGGGGGATTTGCCCTGGTAGCAGGGATCTCCCAGGCCCTGCTCCTGCATCTCCCTGATCCCTGGTGTGTTCCTGCTCCCTGTGGATGTGCCCACAGCTCATTTTCCCCCCGTTGTGCAGGCTGGCAGTGAACAATGCCACCATGATGGGGACTGTGCTGAAGATGACCGACCGCAGCCACCGGCAGAAGCTGCAGCTCAAGGCTCTGGACACGGTGCTCTTTGGGCCTCCTCTGTGTGAGTACCCAAATTCCAGCTGCCAGGGCTGGCAAACACCCCCAGGGCCACCCAAATCCTTGGGCATGAGGGCCTGTGTCTGCTCAGGCTGGACTCCAGAGCCAGGCCTGGGTGACCCAAACTGCCCAACGTAGCCTCACCCGGGGAAGTCAGCCCAGCACAGCTCCCCTGGGGCAGGGACAGGTTGTCTCTGGATTTATGGGGGCAGCTCTGCAGCCTGGAGGCATCCTGGGCTGGCATTCCCACCTTGGAGGGCTGCTCCCAGAGGTCCCACTGTCCTGGGATTTCCTGTGTCCACAGGGCAAAACCTGCTAGCCCTGTGTGGTGCTGATGGTGGGGGCTGAGGTGCTGGAGGGCAGTGATCCTGCCTGCTCCCAGGGAAGCTGCTGCCATGTCCTGGAGCTCTGTCCTTGTCTCCTGGAGCTCTGTCCTTGTCTCCTGGGCTTTCCTGGGGCTCCACTGTCACATCCTGAGGCTCTGCAGGTGACTCAGGCTGTGAATGACCCACTTTGGGAGGAGGGCAGAGCAGCAGGCTGGATGGGAAGGAGTTTAGGATGGCTCCTTTGATGCTTTATCAGGATCTCAAGCTCTCTGATGTGTATCTCCACGCTCCAGGTGCTCCCTTTGCATCCCTTCCCTCTGGCTCCTGTCTGCTCCCCATTAAAGGTGCTTTTGTCTCTCTCCCTCCCTGCCATGGCTTTCTCCTGGGCTTTGGGTGCAGAGAGGTGAAATCTCCCCTTTCCTGCCCACGCTGGGGGATCAACACGGGAATTTCGGGGTCCCAGTGCTCGTGGCTGGGGCACCTCCTTCTCCCCAGGGCTGCTCTCCAGCCATTCCCACCCAGTCCTGGGAGAACTGCCTGCACAGTGTGAGGCTTGGCAGAGCCACAGGGAGGGAATCACAAGCCTGGGTTGTACAATCAGCCATTTTTGCTCACAGTTATTGAAAAGCCTCTTTTTGTGCAGGCACAGTTTGGGTTTTATTTATTGTCCATGTTAAAAGTGAAGCTTTTTGGTGAGTTGGTGGCCTGGCCAGGGCTGGTGGAGCTGTCGTGGGTGAGCTCCTCCAGCAGTGGCTCCAGCCCAGCAACTCCCGTGCAGGGGGTGGGATTTCTTCCAGAGTTGTTGTGTGCTGTGTAAATGGCAAAGTGAATGGCTTGTACCTGGAGTTAATGGCTGTTCCCTGTGCTGGAGCTGTGCTGTTCTGCCCTGCAGCTCCCTTGCCCTGGAAGCTGACCCTCCCTGGGGCACAGAGATCAAAGTGTGCAGGGAACCGTGGCTGCTCTGCAGCACCAGGGCTGCTCACACACCTCTGATCCCTGTGCCTGGAAGCTTTCCAGGCTGCAGGGGGCTTGGAGCAGTGCAAGAAGGTGTCCCTGCTCACAGCAGGGATGGGATGAGCTGTAAGGTCCCTCCCAAGCCAAAGCATTCCATGGTTCTGTGACTGTAGGTAGAGGGTATGTGAGAAGAGGAAATAACACTTTAAATCTGCAGCTGAAGGGGAGATTTATCCCTTTTCACAAGGTAAAATTGTCTGGTTTCTGGTCCTCTGAATGGCTTTGTCTCCAGTCATGGGGAGAGGTTGTTTATCTAAACCAATTCCTTCAGGAATGGATTGCAAAACACCTTTCAGGAGGCACCAGCAATCAGCAGCTCCAGCAGTGCTCAGTGACCTTTTCAGCTGCAGAAGCTGCTTTGCACCGTGGGGATGGGGTGGTTTTGGGTGTGTTCCTGCTCCAGCTCCTTTCCCATGCTCAGGGGAGGTGGCTCCAGGGGATGAAGTGGGCTCTGGAGGGGAGCTGGGCTCTGGGGGTCTCTGAGCTGCTGCCAGTGGGATGTGGTGCACAGGTACAATTTCAAGGGTTTGTCTCCTCTCTTGAAGCTCTGCTCACCACAGGTGTAGAAGCATGGGATAGAAGCAGCCCAGACTGGAGCCCCAGTCCTTCTGCAGGCTCCTAAGTCAGAGACACCCTGCTGACCCTGGGGGTTGCAGCAGGTGGACACGGTGCTGTTCCTGCTGCTGGGGGAAGCTTTTCCCAACCCAAGGCTCCAGGGTTGGATGTCTGGCTCGTGGCAGAGGTTCCAGCCAGTTTCCATGGCCAGTTTCCAGGGGATCTGCAGGCTCCTGCCATCCCTCCAGGTCTGGTTCCTGCTGCCAGACTCCAGCCCTGCCATTTCCTACAGCAAACAGGTCTGACCACTTCAGCTCTGTAATTAATCCAGAGGTTTAATTCAAGTGCAAGGGAGCGTGGTACAATTATAATCTAAGCAAGAGGAGGTTCTGTGTCTGTCCCTTTGGGCTCCTGTTCCTGTGGTTCAGGAATTTATCCAGCACAAAACAGCACAATTTCAGGTGAAACATGGAGTCCCAGACTGGTTCGGGTTGGGAGGGACCTCAAAGCCCACCCAGTGCCAGCCCTGCCATGGGCAGGGACAGCTCCCACTGTCCCAATGTCCAACCTGGCCTTGGGCACTGCCAGGGATCCAGGGGCAGCCACAGCAAATCTGGGCACCCTGTGCCAGGGCCTGCCCACCCTCCCAGGGAACAATTCCTGCCCAAAATCCCATCCAGCCCTGCCCTCTGGCACTGGGAAGCCATTCCCTGGCTCCTGTCCCTCCAGCCCTTGTCCCCAGTCCCTCTCCAGCTCTCCTGGGGCCCCTTCAGGCCCTGCAAGGGGCTCTGAGCTCTCCCTGGAGCTTCTCCTCTCCAGGTGAGCCCCCCCAGCTCTCCCAGCCTGGCTCCAGAGGGGCTCCAGCCCTGGAGCAGCTCCGTGGCTCCTCTGGGCTCTCTGCAGCAGCTCCAGCTCCTCCTGCTGTTGGTGTCCCGGGGCTGGAGGCTCTGCAGGTGCAGATTTGCTGCTTTTGAGCTTGAGAGAGAACTTTCTGTAATTTCAGCTCTTTCCCTGCTGCTCCTCTCGCCCTGGGCCGGAGGCTGAGGCAGCCATGGCTGTTCCACAGCAGAGCCTCAGATGGTTCCTGTCCAGTTTATTGTGATTTAAATCCCTCTGGATTTCTCCCTGGCTCACAGTGGGACCAGCACAGCCTGTCCTGCACCCGTGTGGCCGTGGCTGCTCTCAGCACCAGGCAGACCTGAGCACTCCTTACACCTGCAAGGGCTGCAGAAAAAGCCACGTGCACCTTGGCAAACTGACTTCTCTACCTTTCATATTTCCTTTTTTTTTTTTTTTTTCGGGGAAAGGGGGGAGAACAGGCACAGTTTTATCACAGACTGCTTGTTCTGCTCGACTGCAGGACTTGATGTCCTGCTGGGTCTGCTGCTCTGCCTGGGCTTTGTGTTTGAAACAAGGTGAAATGACTGAACAAGGGGGGAAGGTTTGGAACTGCAGGAGGGTTGATTTGGATTAGATACCAGAAAAAAGCATTTAAAATGGAGGTGCTCTGCTCTCAAGGCTGGAACCCCTCTGCTCTGGGGTGCCAGGACAAGGGGGTGCCAGAGGGCAGGGCTGGATGGGATCTTGGGCAGGAATTGTTCCCTGGGAGGGTGGGCAGGCCCTGGCACAGGGTGCCCAGATTTGCTGTGGCTGCCCCTGGATCCCTGGCAGTGCCCAAGGCCAGGTTGGACATTGGGACAGTGGGAGCTGTCCCTGCCCATGGCAGGGCTGGCACTGGGTGGACTTAAAGGTCCATTCCAACCCAAACCATCCTGGAATTCCATGGTTCTACATTTACATCCAAGCTGAGTTTTCCTGAGAGGTTCCTGATCCACGTATCTTTGGCCAGGGCTGGTGGAGAGGAAGGAGGTGGTCCAGGTGCTGCTGTGCTGGAGCTGAGCAGGGCTGGCTCAGGCAGCAGGAGAGGGATCAGGGCGAGCTGGGGCTGGCAGGGATTGCTCTGGGCAGGGCAGGAGAGCAAAGCTGTGGGTGGATGGAACACAAACACCTGAACACGTCAGCCCCACTGCTCTCCAGATGGGGAGTGAAAGGTTCAGAGTGAGGGATCTGGAGGCTCTTGCCAGGAGCTGCTCCCTCGGAAGAGGATGTTGTGATAATCCATCCGGAGGGGAAGCGGGGCCAGCGCTCACCTTGTTTAATTCCGAGTGCTGAATTTACACTGGCTGTTTTCAGGGAGTGATGGATCACATGTGGTGGGGGAGATGGTGCTTGGGTGTCTCTGGGCCTTTGGGGAGGGCTCCTGTCCCTGTCCCTCCATCGTGGGCAGGGCAGCAGTGTCACTGTCCCCCACGTGCCCATCTGGTGTGGGGCTGCTGTGCATCCCTCGGGCCAGGTCGTTCCCTGCTGGGCTCTGCCTGGACACAATTCAGGTTTCCACCTCCCAGGTCCCCTCCTGTCCCCCCCCATCTCTGCCAGTGTCACAGATGTGGTTCAGCTGTGATCAGAGAACAGCTTGGCTTGGGAGGGACCTTAAATCCTGTCAAATCCACCCCTGCCACGGGCAGGGACAGCTCCCACTGTCCCAGGCTGTCAAAGGCCCAGTGTCCAAGCTGGCCTTGGGCACTGCCAGGGATCCAGGGGCAGCCACAGCAAATCTGGGCACTCTGTGCCAGGGCCTCACCCCCTCAGTATAGATATTTTTTCCCTGTATCTGGTGTAAATTGCTCGTTGTTTGGTTCAAAACCAGTGGATACTGATTGTTGAGTCCCAGCTCACTGGACTGAGCTACTCTTTCATTTGTAGCTTTTCCAGCACACACTTGGTTGAGTTACAGGAAAAAAATTCTGCCTGACTCATCTTTTTGGGCTTTGTTTAGCACTTGAGCCCCTACTTAATTACTTTCATCCTCTCACATGCATCAACACCTTTTTTTGGAATTAACTGTCGGAAAAGGGAGTTTCCACACTGAGTTGTGATTCTGATGGAATGTTTGGCAACTTGACAGCTGGACACCTGAGCTGCCCCAGCTCTGTGATCTCAGCAGTGCTTTTCCAAGTAATTATTTTGTTCTGAGTTACCTGTGCTGCCCTGTGCTCCCCTCACAGCCATTCTGGAGGGGTTCCTATGTGCATTTTCCCCTGTACCACTTATTGCCAGGCAAATTGGAGCTGGAAGATTTGGAATTTAATCTCTTTTTAATTTTTGTTGTCTGCAAACTGAATAAACATTGTCAGGCTTCTGATTTTCCCCTTAAATATCAACTCAACCTTTCCCTTGAGCCACAGTTGCTTGTGAGACTGAGCCCTGAGTTCTCCTGCCCCTCCGTGGTGCAGGCAAAGCAGTGTGGAGCCAGCCACGGTGCTCCTGTGACTCCAGCAGTGTCCCTGGTCTCTTGCAGTGACCCGTCACAACCACCTCAAGGACTTCATGCTGGTGGTGTCCATCGTCATCGGGGTGGGCGGCTGCTGGTTCGCCTACATCCAGAACCGCTACTCCAAGGAGCACATGAAGAAGATGATGAAGGACCTGGAGGGTCTCCACAGGGCAGAGCAGTCTCTCCATGACCTGCAGGAGAGGTGGGTTTTTGAAGGTGACAGCACCAAGAGCCGGGGACTCAATGCCTGGGTGCCAGAAGTCCATTTATTGACTGATCAGTCTCATTTCATACACCCTTTAGTGTGAGCTCAAGCAATTATCACTGTAACAACCTTATCTATATTTCTCAATTTTACCTATGCACAGCCTAGCACAAATATGTAAGGTATTGCAAGCTGAGCATCCTTTCCTAAATCCCCTTTCCTCTTGCCCAGAGCAGGCCCAAGGCCTGGGCCTGGCATTGTCAGTGTATCTGCTGCTGTCAGGAGTTCTGCAGTGCTCCCAGTTTGGCTCTCTGGCTGTATTGTTACAGGTTTTTGCTCTGTCCATCCAGCTGTGGCACTCAGTTCTTCCTCATTCCTTTAGATTTCAGGAAATGCCTGGTTTTGGCTGTCGTGGTGCCACACACACCAGAGTCAGCCCCTTCCTGAGGGACCTGGCAAAGCTGCCAGCAGCCCCTGGAGCTCGGGTGGGGCCTGGCTCCTGCAGGGCTGTATTCCCAAATCCCAGATGCTCCTGGGTGCTGGTCAGAGTTCTGCTGAGGTGGGAGCAGCACCTGATGCTGCTGGTGCTCGGTGGGAAAAGGCAGGAAAATCCCAAGGGCTGTGTGTGAAGAGCTGTGTGTTCTGTCACACTCACAGAAGCTGGGAATGCCTTGGGTTCCAAGGGACCTTAGGGCTCCTCCAGGCCCACCTCCTGCCCTGCAGTCCAGCTCACGTGGGATTTCTCATCCAAGGTTGTTTCACCTTGGCTTTTGCTGGGGAAAAAGCATGTTGGAACAGTGGGAGCAATCAGGGGATTTGCACATCCCCTCTTGGATTCTTGGAGCTGTGGGGGGAAGCAATACCTGAATCAAAGGGTGTTGCTGGTAAAGTTTAAAAAAAATACGTAATTTTGAAGTATTAAATAGGATTATCTGGGCTTTTGGCATATGGATCAAATGCTGCAGCCTCAGGAATGGGGTCTCTACTCCCAGGAATTACTGCAGTGGTTCCAGTAAAGCTTCAGGTGGGAGAATGTGCTCCAAGAGACCCTCTGGGTACAGAGATCTTCTGGGACAGGGAAGAGCCCTCAGCCCTGGTGATGACAAAGCCATGGAATGCTCTGGCAGTGGGGTATTTTAAGGGCAGATTTAGCAAACAACAGAGCAGGATAGCCCAGGGCTGGAACAATTTTCTGTGAGGTTCCAGTGGAGTTTGGGAGGACAAACCTTGACCAGGCTGCCCTGGGAGCTGATGGCTGCATTCCCAGTGACTTCTCTGGACACAGAATTGGATCCCAGGTACTCATCCTGGCAGGGGTGCAGTGAGTGCCCTGTGCCAGCACCAGGATGCCAGGCTGCCCTGGAGACCTGCAGCCAGCCAGGTTTTGGGAATCCGTGTGATGTATCCCCAGTTCTGCACCCCGTTTCTTGCCTGGGAGCCCATTACAGCCCTCAGGGATCCATCCTGCCCGTGAGTGTTGCTGGAAAGGCTCCTGGTCCTGCAGCAGGAGCAGTTGGTGCCCGTGAGGGGAGGGAGCCCCTGGGGGAGCTCCTGGGTGATGGAGCCACACTGGGCACGTTCCCCTGGCTCAAAGTGCACTCCCCCCTGCAGCTCCAATCCACAGCTGCTTCCACACAGCCTCGTGGAGCTGTATGTTACCCCTTGGAAATACTGCCAAAGGAAGTTCCATTTATTGTTCCTGCATCTGGAAGGAGGCAGGAATCCCTTCTCCATGTCCATCCCCTGGAGCAGCAGAGCCCGGGGCAGGAGGGCTCGGCTGGGTGTCACCTCTGAGCTCCAAACTGGGAATGTTTTCCCTGTGGGAAATGACCTTGGGCCCTGCTGCCGAGGGCAGAGCCACGTAAACAAGTGGATGTTCCTGGGAAGTTCAACTAATGCTCTAAAGCCCCTCAGGAAGAAACACAAAACCACTGGTGCTCGGCACAGCCTTAAGCAGCAGCAGCAGCAGCTCGGGAGGGCTCGTCCTCCACAGAGGGCACCCACAGCCCCCGTGCTCCTGGACTGGTGGAGGAGTTGTGCTGGAGTTCTGCTCAGAGATGACTCCTCCAGAGCTGGAAGGACCCTGCTGTGCCTGCTGGCTGAAGCTCAGTGCTGAGCAGGCCTCAGGAAGGCACGGGATGCCTCTCCAGTGCCACTGCTGCTGGGATTTGCTACGCAGCTCAGACAGGCTCCTGAGGAGCTGGGAACGTCCATACCAAACCCATCTTTATTCATCTTCAGAGCAGCTTTGAGAGCATCCTCCAGCGGTGACACTTTCCAGTCCATTAGGTGACTCATCAAGTCTTGGCACATCCTACTGATGCCTGGAAGGAGTGGGCAGGTCTGTTTTGGAGATGGGTGGTTTGTAGGGAAGAGCTGATTGTAGGGAAGCTCCTGGACCCAGGGTGCCCAGATTTGCTGTGGCTGCCCCTGGATCCCTGGCAGTGCCCAAGGCCAGGTTGGCCATTGGGGCTGGGAGCAGCCTGGCACAGTGGGAGGTGTCCCTGCCCATGGCAGGGGTGGTCTCACCTGCTGGTTCCTGCTGCTGGGGGTGGTCCCTTCCAACCTGGGAGAGTCGGTGACTCTGGCATTGCCCTGGCCCAGGTGCAGCACCCAGCCCTGGCCTTGTGGAACCACACGAGGCTCTCACGGTGCCCCTTCTCAAGCTTGTCCAGGTGCCTGTGGATGGCCCTGGCCTTGCGTGGTGCCCCTGCTCCCACTCAGCTAAAAACAACCACCATCACCCCTAAACCATGTCCCCAAATTCCACATCCATCCCTGTGGCCAGGCAGCAGGGGGACACGTCATCAGAGTGTCACCTGTGTGAGTGGACATGGGGTGTGGGGCACAGCAGGAGCCAGGGCTGTGCCAGCAGGGTGTGTGGGGTGAGCTGGTGACTGCAGGGCTGTGCCAGCCTGTGCAGGGCCTGTCCCAGCTGGTGTCAGACACGGGTTTCCAGTTCTGCAGCAGCTCCTCGTCACTGTCATCTTCGCTTTGGGACAGCTCTGTGTCTCTGTTGAATTCCCCCAGGACAGCTCCAGGTGGGTGCAGTCTCCCCTGGCACAGGTGACACTGGGATCCTCTCTGGGAGTCGCTGGCCCAGCTGATGCCCTGCCCACCTTTCAGCCCTGCTGGGAGCCCCAGTGCAGCCCAGTTCCTCATGAAGATCCCACTGATCCGTGGAGACCCAGGGTTCCATTGCTGCCACCATTTCTGAGTTGTTGCTGTGTATTCCTACTGATTTAACTGTGTCATGGGGAAGAATAAGAGTGTCCAGGCAAGACTAGGACATGTCTGAATTTGTAGGGGGAACATGGAGCTATCCCATCTGGCCTGATGTGCTCTGGCAGATCCTTCCCTGCTTTGTTTTATCAATGTCTTCACTTCAGTGAAAACACCAAAAATTCAGCCTAATTTGAGGCTCATTAGAGGAAATCCGGACGTGCTTTGTAAAACGAAGAAAACGCATCCTGAGTATTTGATAAACGAATAGATCTGAGACTGAGCAGTTGACAGCTTCCTTTTTTCCCAGCCATGGAGAACTTTGTCCCTGCCACCCTGGTGGGCAGCCCTGCTCCCTGGCTCCCCGCAGTGTCCCCAGAGCCGGCCCAGCACTGGCTCTGCTCCCTGTGTGTTGCAGGCTGCAGAAGGCACAGGAGGAGCATCGCTCCGTGGAGGTGGAGAAGGTGCACCTGGAGAAGAAGCTGCAGGACGAGATCAGCATTGCCAAGCAGGAGGCACACAGGCTGCGGGAGCTGCGCGAGGGCACCGAGAACGAGCTCAGCCGGCAGAAATACGCCGAGCAGGAGCTGGAGCAGGTGAGGCTCACCTGGGGAATGGGGCGTGGCAGCGAGGGCAGTGCTGCTCCGTCCCTCTGGGAAATGACAGAAACGCACAATGTCTGCGGCAGGAGGGACCTTAAAGCCCATGCAGTGCCACCCCTGCCACGGGCAGGGACTCCTCCCACTGTCCCAGGCTGCCCCAAGCTGCATCCAACCTGGCCTTGGGCACTGCCAGCCACAGCTCCTCTGCTCTCACCTGAGCAGGGCACAGGGGCACCATCCCAATCCCTTTCCTGCTGCTCTCACTGGGATCAGCCCAGGGCACAGGGATTTAAGGTCCCAGCACTCGTGGCCAGGGCCTGTGGAGCTTCTCCCCACCAATCCCAGCTGCTTCTCCCCAGAGCTGCTCCCAGTCCATTCTCCCCAGGCTCTGTTAGTGCTGGGATTGCCCCTGCCCAGGTGCAGGACCTTGCCCTTGGTGCTGCTGAGCTCCCTGAGGCTGGCACAGCCCCAGCTCTGCAGCCTGTCCAGGTGCCTGTGGGTGCCCCATCCCTTCCCTGCAGTGTGTGAGCACAGCAGCAGCTCTGTGTGCTGGGCACTGTGTGGGGCTGCCCTGGATCCCGGTGTCCCTGTCACCAACAAAGGCATTTCCCAGCGCTGGTGCCAGTCCCTGCTCCTGAGGGACACCAGTCCTCTCTGCTCTCCACCAGCCCTGAATCCAATGATGCTCCTGTTTCTTTTTCTGCCTTTGCTTTCCCACTCCCCGTTGTGGAGGAAAATCCCCAAGTCTCTTTTCCACAGTGTCCATTACATATCCCAGTTGCTGTCACTGGGCAGGGCAGGTGCTGGCACCAAGTGAGGTCCCAGCAGGAGCAAAGGGGTTGGACCTGCCCTGGAGCTGCCCCCTCTGGCATTTCTGACTCCCTCTCCAAGTCATACGCTCTCTTTATTTGTGTTCATGGTTTTAGGACAGATTTAGAGTGAGTTCAGTTATGCTTTCCATGTTTTCTCGTGGATCAGAGGGGTGTGTAAGGGTTGGGTTGGGAAAGCCTTCTGAGACCATCAGGTCCAACCATCCCCAGCACTGCCAAGGCCAGCACTGACCATGTCCCCAGTTGCCACATTGTGTTAAATCTCTGCAGGGATGTGACTCCAGCATTGCCCTGGGCAGCCTGTGCCAGGGCTGGACAACCCTTTCCATAAGGAAATCTTCCCAGTATCCAACCTTAACCTCCCCAAACCCACAAGAAAGTGCAAACCCACAGTTCCAGTTCCTTTCTATCTCACCTGAGGGCCAGTTCTCACTTGACTCTAAGTTACAGATCAGTTTAAACTGAACCTGGGAGCCAGACCTGCATGAGCCAGGCAGGTTCCTTGGATATTCCAAGGCTATGGGTGTATCCTCCCAGCTGTGTCCAGTCTTTTTTGCCACCTTGGAGGACAGGGAAGAAAACAAGGCAGGAATCCAGGGTTTCCCCTGGCAATGCAGGACCCAAGTGTGTCCTGGAATCCCTGGAGCAGTGCAGGGGTGCAAACAGCAAATTCCCTTCCTGCCTGGGGCAGCAGCAGCCCCGAGACCCTCAGTGCCTGTTCCCAGGAGTGTTCTCTTACCCAGCCTCCCTCCTGTGGCCATCCAGCCCCTCTATGGGGCCACTGAGCTCCCTTTCCCTGTGTCTTGGTTTGCAAAGCCAGGTGTCTGCTAAGGAGGGCAGGAGCCTCCCTTGAAGTGGGAAATGGAAACCCCCTCCCTCCCAATTATGATAAATTTGAAATTAAGGGGCTCTCAGGCAAAGCTATGAGAATAGGAATAACAGTTCTTTCAATAGGAAAATAAAATAAAATGCAGAGGTACAAAGCAGTGCCAGAGTCAGAATCCAAGCTGGCCCCTGGCAGTCAGGGGGTGTGGGGAGCAGGGCCAGGAGATGGTGGCTGCAGCCTCCTGCAGGGACAGGGGTGGCTTTGGTGGAGCTTCAGGGATCCTGCAGAAGGGTGGAGTTTTCCTCTGCAGCTGCAGTGGCAGCGTGGAAGGGTCTGCTCTTCCTCTGGGAATGCAGTGGGAAAGGGCTGCCTGAGCCTCCCTGAGCCTCCCATTCCATCCAGGTGGGGATGCTCAGCTCCTCCCCCCTGGGTGCAGCATCTCCCCAGGGAATGATGGAATTGGATCAGCCCTGCAGGGAGACTCGATGGCCCCTGGACAGGAGAGATCTCTCTGGAGGGAAGGGTGGCTGTGGGAGAGATAAAGAACCCTGCCCCAGCTGGTTTGAGCAGATGGGAACAGAATCCAGGCTTCTGTTACACCTTGCCTTGCAAGCTGAGACACCAGGGCTGTCCCTCCTCTCACACAGACACTGGGGCAGTGAGCTGTGGGCACCAGACAGGGCTGGGTGCTCTCAGGTGCCCCCAGCCCTCGCTCCCAGCTCTCATCCCTTGCACTTCCCCCTGCATTCCCATTTGTAAGGAGCTCGGGAAGGCGGAGCTGCCGTGACCTCTGTGCTCCTCAGTCCTTCAGGAGGTGAGTACTGGAGTGTCCCACCTGACCACTGTGTGACTGTAACCCCAGCACTGTCCCCACAGCTCCAGGACACTGTGACATTAACCAGTCACCCCCTCTGACCCCACAGCTCCTCCCAGCCCAGCGTATTCCCTGCTCCCAGGGAATATTAACCAGGACCTTCTTCTGCACCAGTTGATTCCTGTCACCAGCGCCACACTGGAGGGTTTGGAGGGTTCTGCTGGAGCTGGGGGTATGGGATGGAGAAGTGTCCTGTTCCCAGGATGTTCATCCATCCCTCTCTCCTCACTGGCTCTCCCTGCCCAAACCACGACCATAGCAGGGCCATGGACCCAGAGAACTCAGAGAGAATTGTGGAATAGAATCCCTGACTGGTTTGGGTTGGAGAGACCTTAAATGTCATCGTGTTCCACCCCTGCCATGGCCTTGGCCACTGCCAGGGATCCAGGGGCAGCCAGAGCTTCTTTGGGAATTCTATCCCAGTGTCTCCCCACCCTCCCAGGGAACAATTCCTGCCCAAAATCCGATCCAGCCCTGCCCTCTGACACTGGGAAGCCATTCCCTGGCTCCTGGCCCTCCAGCCCTTGTCCCCAGTCCCTCTCCAGCTCTCCTGGAGCCCCTTCAGGCCCTGCAAGGGGCTCTGAGCTCTCCCTGGAGCTTCTCCTCTCCAGGTGAGCCCCCCCAGCTCTCCCAGCCTGGCTCCAGAGGGGCTCCAGCCCTGGAGCAGCTCTGTGGCCTCTGGACTCTCTCCAGCAGCTCCAGCTCCTCTTTATAAATTTCCTTACAAATTGTTGCTCTTAGTGATCTTAAAGATCTTCCCAGGAGAATGGAGACACACAGTAACTCCTGTTTGCAGGGATTCCCTGCAGAAGCACCAGGGTTTGGGGTCGTGAACACTCATTTTAGCCACTGGTCCCTGCCTGTTCCACACCACTTCCCTATCCCACCATTCCCTAAAAACATTGTTCCTGTCAGTATTTTGAGCACTCCTCTACCCCAACCAACCAGTGACAGATTTCCTACCCCTGTTTTCTCCAGATTCCCAAATCCCTGATGCCTGTGGGTGATGGGGAGTTCTGCTGAGGTGGGAGCAGCACCTGATGCTGCTGGTGTTCAATGGGAAATACCAGGAAAAACCTGGGCTCTGTGACTCTGAATTTGGCACTCTGGGACTGATTCAGGCAATTCTACACTGAACAACCCCAAATCACACACAGGTGGTGGAAGTGTTTGACCTCTTGTGTGTGGTGCCTTGGGGCTGCTCCTTGATGGATGGTCCTTCTGCATAAAATCTGGAATTTCAGAGTATCTGCCTGAGCACTCTGGGGCTGGGCTCAGTGAGCTGTGACAGAGTTAAAGCACAGATCCAGGGAAGAGCTCCAAGGCTGAGCAATCCTTCACAAAAACACTTCCCTGCATCCTCCCACTGCTGGGAGGGAAAGGGCTGAGTCCGTGGGCTGGGCTGTGCAGGAGCAGGGAAAGCTCTGGCAGCTGCTTTGGGTGGGAGGCAGAGCTGCTGTGCAGTGTGAAAGCAGCACCCCCTGGGCTCTGGGGGGCTCTGGGGGCACAGAGCTCCCCATCCCTGGGGATTGTCCTGGGACTGTGCTTCCCATCCTGCTGCTGCTCCCAAGTGGGACAGGTTCCCTTCCTGCAGGGCTTGCCAGGCTCCAGGGCTGTGAGAGCCTCTGCACAGGGTGGGCACTGCAAGAGAGGAGCTGGTTCTTGATGGTCTCCAGCACCAAAGGCTTTTCTGCGAGGCTGGAGTGTCCTCAGCTGGCTTCTCACCCACTCCCTTCTAATCCTGGATCTCTGTGCGATGTCAGGCCGTGCAGGAGCCTGGGCTGGGGTGCAAGGAGAGACCCCAGGAATGGCTGATCCAGCCAGGCTTTTCCTGACCAGCAGCACATGTTTTGTGTCTAAATATTTTTCTGACTCGCTCCAGTGTGGAAGTCGTCTCCCGACGAGCTCCCTGGGCTTGGCTCGGAGCTGTGCTGGGACAGGGATGAGCTGCACAGTCCTGTCAGGGATTCTGCCTCTGCGGGAGGATCTGTGGGACTAACTGACAGGCAGGAAGCTCTGCAGAACTTTCTAGAGGCTGCAGAAAACCCCCAGAGCATCCTCTCTGCCAGCCTAATTCCCTTTGAACAGCCTCGTGCACCGTGCCATCGGCTCCAGAGGGTTCTCCTGTGGCTGCTGACAGAGGAGCTGACGTGGAGGGTCTGTGGGCGAGCACAGCACGGTGCTGGCTGGGAGTTTTGAGGAAGGAGCTCAGCTGTAGGAGGGCAGGAATCATCCGTGGGAGGTTCTGGTGCTGGGAGCAGCAGCCTTGGCGTGTGAGTGGCTCCTCTCCCGCAGTCCCCAGGATGCCACGGCTCCTCCAGAGGGCTTTTCCTGCTGCCTGCACTAAGATCAAGCTGCCTGGGAAGTTTTTTTCCTGTTTCCCGGTGCCGGGGGGGCGGGGATGGCACAGAGGGAGGGCTGTGTGTGTCCCCACGGCTGCTCCACGGTGCCCCGGGCCCCTCTCCCCAGGTGCGGATGGCGCTGAAGAACGCGGAGAAGGAGCTGGAGTCCCACTGCAGCTGGGCTGCCCCCGAGGCCCTGCAGAAGTGGCTGCAGCTGACCCACGAGGTGGAGGTGCAGTACTACAACATCAAGAAGCAGAACGCCGAGAAGCAGCTGCTGGTGGCCAAGGAAGGGGTGAGAGTTGGGGAGGTGTGGGGGGCAAAGCCTGGAGAGTTGGTTTCTCTGGAGCATCTTTGTTTTGTGGAATCCCAGAATGGGTTGGACCTTAAAGCCCATCTCATTCTGTGGGCAGGGACAGCTCCCACTGTCCCAATGTCCAACCTGGCCTTGGGCACTGCCAGGGATCCAGGGGCAGCCACAGCAAATCTGGGCACCCTGGGCCAGGGCCTGCCCACCCTCCCAGGGAACAATTCCTGCCCAAAATCCCATCCAGCCCTGCCCTCCCTCAGCCCAAGGGCAGCTTCTCTTTTCATGCCTTGAATTTGCATCTTGTATAAGTGCAGCGCAAGTGAGGTGTGAGCACGAGGATGAGGATGATGCTCCTGAGCCGTGGGCTCTTGTGGCTGACCCGGGCACTGTCAGAACTTGGAACCCTGGTGATTTGGGGCAGGGATTGCTGCCCTGGGAGCTCGGTGAGCAGGAGGCTTTGCAGCTCTCAGCACAAGCTCCAGGTGGTGAGCCTGCACAGGCAGTGGAACCCCGAGATCCATGGGGTGAATCCTCTCTGCATTCCCAGCCTGGGCTGTCGTGTGCCAGCCCTGGGGACCAGCCCAGGGAGCTCTTGTGGCACATCCTCATCCCCATGGCCATACAGAGCTGGCAGGAGGAAAAACTATGCTTTAATCTGCTTTGATTGGGAACATTTCAGCATTCCAGCAGTTCTCCTTTGGCTGTGTCAGTTCTTGGATCCGTGTCCTTGGCTTTCCTAAGTCCCAGGTTCGTGCCACTGGAGATGGGAATGGAAGAGCTGCAGGAGGAGACTTTAATTTTTGATACAATGACACAAACCCAACCTCAAACCAAAAATCTTGCCCGAGCCAACATCCCTTGGGCATTCCTGGGCTGTGTTTGGTGGATATTCATGGGAGAGAGGAGCCAATGTGAGAGAGCCCTTCCCTGTCTGAGGTACCTGGTTCATGGAATCATGGAATAGTTTGGGTTGGAGAAACCCTCAGAGACCTTCAGGTCCACTGTTCCCCCAGCCACTGCCCCATGTCCCCAGGTGCCACATCCACAGGGCTGTGAGATCCCTCCAGGGATGGGGGCTCCAACTCTGCCCTGAAAATTCACCCTTTTCAGTTCAGTTCCCGCTGATTTTTGGGAAACTGGGAGAGGGGAGCATGAAATCCCCAACCTGCTACCTGCTGCTGGTGAATTCCTCACCCCAGTGTCAGGGAGAACAACATTCCTCAGTAACAACACCATTCCCACTACTCCCACCTGTGCAGGCAGCTGCAGGGACTGTTCCTGTCTCAGCCCATCCAGGATGTCCATGGCCTGGAGGACACATCAGCTTGTCTTCTTCCTGTGACCTCTCTCTGTTGATGTTCCAGGCTGAAAAGATCAAAAAGAAGCGAAACACCCTTTTTGGGACGTTCCATGTTGCTCACAGTTCTTCTCTGGACGATGTCGATCATAAAATCTTAACTGCAAAGTGAGTGTCTGCTCAACACCTCCCTCATCCCTGCCTCCCTCTTCAGCCCTCCCCTGTCCCAGGCAGGAGTGTCCTCACCTCCACAGGGCCCAGGGGGCTCATTTTGCTGAACTCCTGCTGTCCTCAGTGACCTGGGGTTGGACTTGCTCCTCTTCATCAGTAATCTTCTAATTTTACCTATGAGAAACAAGGGATCGCAGTTGTGTGGAGCAATTCAAGGTCCTGTCAAAATCAGGTTCCAGGAGGCTGCAGGATGCTTAAGGGATTGTCATGGAATGGTTTGGGTTGGGAGGGATCTTAAATCCCACCCAGTGCCAGCCCTGCCAGGGGCAGGGACAGCTCCCACTGTCCCAATGTCCAACCTGCCCTTGGGCACTGCCAGGGATCCAGGGGCAGCCACAGCAAATCTGGGCACCCTGTGCCAGGGCCTGCCCACCCTCCCAGGGAACAATTCCTGCCCAAAATCCCATCCAGCCCTGCCCTCTGGCACTGGGAAGCCATTCCCCCTCGTTATTATCCCTGGACACCTGAGCCGCCGCCGCATTTTTGAATTCCTGTATTCCCGGAATCAGAATGGAAAGCATCTCCAATTTCAGGGTGCACAGCTGACCCCAGGGACTCTGTTGCAGGTGTGGTTTTAGGGGGTGTTTTCCCTTCGTTGTCCCCATTGTCCCTGTGTGTCCCTGTCCCCAGACAAGCCCTGAGCGAGGTGACAGCGGCGCTGCGGGAGCGGCTGCACCGCTGGCAGCAGATCGAGCTCCTCTGCGGCTTCCAGATCGTCAACAACCCCGGCATCCACTCGCTGGCCTCGGCCCTCAACATCGACCCGGCCTGGATGGGCACGCCCCGGCCCAACCCCTCCCACTTCATCATCACCGACGACGTGGACGACCTGGACGAGGAGCTCGTGTCGCCCATGTCCATCCAATGTACGTCAGCCCTGGCCAGGGGGGCTCTGCGGTGGGAGTGGGGGCTC
>VZTR01017441.1:0-40673 GCA_013400775.1 Chaetops frenatus
CATCTGGAGGCACTGTCCTTGTGGCATGCAAGCCCGGGAGAACGAACACACTGTGGCTGCAAATGCTGCTGCTGCTGCTGCTGCTGCTGCAATTCTGGGTGCTCTTGTGCACAGCCCCGGGCGAGCCACAGAGTGGTGCTGGCACCACGTGTGGTGTCCCTGCTCTGTCACCCTGGGCTCCCAGGCAGCTGTGGTGGGGCTTGGCGTGCCCCAGTAAGCACTTGAAGCTCCGTGCACTGGGCAGGCTTGTTTGGGCATTGCACAGGCTTTGGAGGCGTGTGTGTGCTGAGAGCCTGAGCTGACCTGTGGTTAAAACCACCGAGAATGGAGAATTTCTGGGTTGCCATGGCAACGAGAGGTCGGCCCTGGAGCTTGTGCTGGGGTGTGATGCCACTGCCACTCTGCAGCACTTGGGAGAGTGAAGGCACCATGCTGGTGGTTGCAGCTGCTCAGACTTGGGAGCAACTGTGTTTTTCCTGTGCAGTGTCCCAGCCTGACACCCGGTGCCCGGGGTTTGTGCAGCACCTGTCATTCCCCCGTGTCACCAGCTCCTTAGCTTGGCTTTAGAGGGTGGCACAGCTGGGAGCAGCAGGGACAGCCGTGCTGGTTGTCCCCAGCCCATGGGGAAGCAGGGCCTGTCCTGCCTGGCTGCACGGGTGGATCTGTGCTCCAGGCCGGGTTAAGCCCAGAAGATTTGCTGCTTCTCCATATAAGGTTGGCTTCTGTTCCCATAGGGGATGGCAGCCAAGCCCCACTGACTGTGCCGACAGCAGATTTGGCCCTTCCCCGTTTTTCCTCCCTCCTTTTGAGGAGGCTAGGTTGGAAAGGTGTGGCGAGAGAACAGTTCAATGTTTACCCTCCCCTCTGGCATGGTAACGCTGTGAGCACACTCGTATTTATGCCCTGCAATATTTTGCAGCTGCCTTTGGCCAGCCTGCAGCCCTCCGAGTCCCCCAGCCTTACCTCTGGCTGTCCCAGCTCTCTGGCATGGCACTTCTGCCCAGCTGCCACCCTGCCCTTCCTGGGCAAGGAGTCCTTGTCTTGCAAGCAGAGGGATGGAGGGCAGGGGCACGGAGCAGAAGCAGAGCTGAGCTGGGTGGGATCCTGCCTGGGAAGGGGCTCCCAGTGGGTTTTGTAGCCAGAGCAGCGTGTGTGGCAGCCCTGCTTGGCCCCCTGCTCCAACCACAAACACTCTTTCTTTTCTCTTGGACTGGGTTCCAGCTGGCCCATGAGAAACGGCTGTGGGGAGTTCTGGGGCTTATCGCCTGCCTGCTGCCTTCCTGTGATAATCACCCCAGATGATAGCGGGGTCCAGAGCAGCTGGCCTGGGAGCAGCGCCCGTGCAGGGCCTCTCATCCCGGGCCAAGGCGAGGGAAAGGCCAAGCTCGAGGCTCCCACGGTGCTCTGAGCACCCGAGAATGGCCTGGCTGAGGCTGAGGGGGTGAGGGGAGGCCTTGCTAGGTCCTGGCTGTGCACAGGAGGCTGAGGGGGTGAGGGGAGGCCTTGCTAGGTCCTGGCTGTGCACAGGAGGCTGAGGGGGTGAGGGGAGGCCTTGCTAGGTCCTGGCTGTGCACAGGAGGCTGAAGGGGTGAGGGAATGCCTTGCTGGGTCCGGTGCCACATGGCTGGGCAGGGGCATGGAGGTGCCCATGGCTGAGCTGCTGTGGGTGCTGATAGCTTCAGCCCCAGGGCATGATGTGCACAACAGCTGGAGTGCTTGATGCAGGTGAAACTCCTGAGGGCTCAGATCGGGTTAGGCTGGTGCTGCAGACCCCAATCTGGGTGCATTTTGGGGTGTAGGCATGGCCTTGGTGGTCTCTGAACACCGGAGGATGAAAGTGCTCCTGAGGGACCCACGGTCACCACTCAGCATCCTAACACTGCCCTCTCTCCCCAGCACGATGGGAAGCCCTTCTGCCACAAGCCCTGTTATGCCACACTGTTCGGCCCCAAAGGTACGTCTGTGTCCCCCCTGCCTGTGGAGCTGAGCTCAGGGCTGCAGGAGGGGCCAGGTCCCCTTGACCCCACTGGTGGCCTCAGCAACATCCCAGAAGCCAGGCTCGCATGGGCTGAGCATCAAGCCAGCAAATTGCAGTCCCAAGCCTGCTGCCTGCTTGTGCAGAGGGAGAGAAGAGGGAGGGAAGGAATCTATTCTGACAGCTGCCTTTTTTTTTTTTAAATATTTAAAAAAACAAGTTCCCATTCAGACAGAAGGTGGAGTTATTCTCCTATCTCAGATGTGGCTGGAGAACACAACCCGGGGCTGAAGTGCAGCAGTGGCCCTTGGCTCAGCGGGGCTGGGGGAGGTGGGACAGGGGGCTGGGGGGACAGTGGAGACCCTGAGGGCTCCCAGGCCACAGCAGCCTCTCTGTGCCCCCTGGCAGGGGTGAACATCGGTGGTGCTGGCTCCTACATCTACGACAAGCCGCAGATCGAGGGGCAGACTGCTCCGGGACCCATCGAGCACCCGGTGAAGGTGGAGGAGAGGAAGGTGAACGCTGCACCTCCCAAGGGACCCAGCAAAGGTGAGGGGAGGGGCAGGCAAAGGGCAGCCAGTCCTGAGCCACCCTGTTTGGTGATGGTGTGGGCTGCAGGGTTTGTATGTGGGGTCCACCCCACCCAGGCATGTCCTGGCTGAGATGTCCCCCCCACTTCACACGCACGTCCTCTTTTCTTCCAGCCTCCAGTGTCACCACCTTCACCGGGGAGCCCAACATGTGCCCACGCTGTGGCAAGAGAGTCTACTTTGGTAAGGTGGTGAGTGGGCAGCCCGTGCTTGTCTCAGGGTGCCATGGCCTCATGGGGCTGGGCTCCGTGCAGGAACCCTGGGGCACCCAGGGAGGCTGGGATCGGGGTTTGGATGTGCCTGAGGAGACTTCAGGGATGGCTCCTCTTGGATATACTCCTGGGTGCAGGGCTGTATCTGCATTGTGTCCCCTGCTGTGTCACCTCCCACATGATAATAGCTGTCCCCAGCCATCCCTGTGTCACCCGCAAGGCACCAGAGGGATGTGATGTGGGAGGCTGGAGGTCTCGAGGGCTCTGTCGGGATTTTGTGCTGTCCCCACGGGGAATGCTCCCCCTCAGCATGTGTCAGGGGGCTGCTGTGACCCCTCCCTCACTGTCCCCCTCCAGCCGAGAAGGTGACTTCGCTGGGGAAGGACTGGCACCGCCCCTGCCTACGCTGTGAGCGCTGCAGCAAGACACTGACCCCGGGAGGCCATGCCGAGGTAAGGGTGTGCCAGCCTCAGAACGCTGGCCTGCACACCTGGGGATGCCAGCAGAGCGTGGCTGAGGTGTCCCAGGCCATCCTGATGGGCACCCACTGCCTTTGCAGGAGGGGCTGGGAGGAGCAGCCCCTCAGCCCGGGGCAGTGCTGGGGTGTCTGCGGGGCACAAGCAGAGCGAGAGAGGTGTCCTGGGGACAGGGTTTCCCCTGGCCCCCAGCGCAGGTGACAGGTTTTTCTCTCTGCCCCCCACAGCATGATGGACAGCCGTACTGCCACAAGCCCTGCTACGGGATCCTCTTCGGGCCAAAGGGTGAGTGCTGGGGGCACGGGGGGTGGGCATCCCCAGACTGGGAGCATGTGCCCTGCGTGGGCTGCCACTCTCAGTGAGGACATCCCCCTGGAGCCTGCCTGTGCCCTCACCCTCCTGTTTCTTGCTCCGTGCAGGCGTCAACACCGGAGCTGTGGGAAGCTACATCTACGACAAAGACCCTGAGGCGAAGAACCAGCCCTAGGCAGCGTCCCCTGCCCACCTGCCTGCAGCTCTGTGCCCTTCCTGTACTAACCTCCTGCTCCCAGCCCGAGCAGACCCTCACCAGGCTGGCCACAGAGCTGTGCCCTCTCTGCTGTCCCTCCTCTGGGCAGGACAGCCCTGCCCTTGGGTTATTATCATAGTCTCTAATATAAGCTTCAGTGTTTAAAGGCAAAGGTAGAAGGTGGTTCCCAATGCGCTCTGCCCCTCCCCAGCCCCCCGAGAGTGGGAGGCAGCAGGGCAGGTGTGGGGATGTCCCTGTGTACAGGGGATGGCAGGTGAGGATGGGGGAGAGGTGTGCCACCTGGGGAGAGTGCTCTGTGCTGTCCCTCAGTGCTGGTGTCAGGGCGCCCAGCCCTCCTCCTCACCAGCTGCTGCAGATGTGTGACACCTGGCAGCACTGGCCTTTCCCAGGCTCCATGCCCTGGCTCTCACTGTCCCTGGGCCCCACAGCTGGCCTTGTCCACTGTTAGGTCTGGCACCTCCCTACATCCCTCTCCCTGAATCCCTGGTGGTGCAGGTGCCCCAGCCTGCTCTGCGGGCTGGTTTAGGTTGGTGCCCCCCACTCTGATCCCTCTGGAGGCAGAGCCTGTGCCAGGGGGCACCTGGCAGCTGCAGCCCTGGTGGAGGGGGCTCTTCTCTCCCCACCTTTGGAGGACAGAGCGCATTGGGCTGGTGGCCTGGGCAGCAGGGCCTCCCCCTGCCTCCCAGAGCCAGAGGTTTCTCATTGTTGTTGTTTATTTATAAGCAGTTGTAAATGTGCTCCTTGCTTTGGAGAATGACACGTGCCCCCATCTCACCCATCCCCCTGTGCACTCCCAGCCCTGGTGCTGCCCAGGAGAGCAGGGAGAGGGCTGGGACAGGGTCCCCACTGGGGCAGCAAGCCCTGGGTGCCAGCACCCTGCTCTCTTCAGGCTCCCTGTGCTGCCGCAGGGCTGACTTTTGTTATTTGCTGACAATAAAGGTTTTGAGAGATGTGTTGTGCAGCTCAGCTCCGGGTGGAGGTGGGGGAGGCTGTGCACGCCATGCAGCATCCCTCTGGTGCCAGGACAAGGTGGGACCCTGCTGCTGTGGTCCTGTCCCAGCTGGCTCCTCCTGGGGCCAGACTGAGCAGCTCCAGCTGAGCCTGAGCTCCTCCTGAGGTGCTGCTCCCTGTGCTGTGAGCACAACAGGCTGGTAGGAAGCTGTGCTGGCCCTGCAGATGGGATGGGGTGGGATGGGGTCCTTCCCAGCTTTGGAGGGTAGAAAATGGAGCGAAGTTAAAGAGCAGGTACCATTGTTCCCCCCAGCCTGGCCTTGCTGACCAGGCACAGTGCCCGAGTGGGGCTGCCTTTGGGAAAGCTCAGCCTGGCAGAGTGGGGCAGGAATGCAGCGTGGGGGCATTAGCCAGCCCCTGGGAGCTGCCCTGTCCCCAGCCAGATGCCAGCCCTGCTGCCAGGTCTGCTTTTAGACATCCAGCCCATTCCCCCTCGGAGCTGGGCGTCTGGAGAGTGAGGCACGGCAGCTGGGGCTGCCAAGCCAAACACCGGCTCTGGGAACTGCTGCTCGGGCTCGTCCCTTTTGTCACGTTCTTGCAAGAGCCCCGTCGTGCTGCCTGCTGGCTATGCCCCTCTGGGGACCCAGGCATCCCACTGGCCCTGTCTGCTGGGGAAAACAGAGGCCCGGTGGCCCGGGTGGATCCTCGGAGCAGGCCCAGCCCCGGAGCTGCTCCATTGCTGTGCAGGACAAGGGGTTTTGTTGCCAGCCACAGCCCCTGGCTTTGCTCCTGGCCCGGGCACAGCTGCAGGACAGGGCCAGCGGGGAGCCCGCGGCTGCAGCGCGTTCCCGGCTCAGGCAGCCGGCAGAGCAGTGGGTTTTCCCTTCCCGGCAGCAATCCCAGCGGCACGAAGCCTTTTCCCAGGCGCAGAGGGCTCGGCAGCGCAGCGCCTGGGTCGGGGAATGGGCTCTGTGTGTTCGTGTTTTGGTGGGGTTTCTATAGAGACTTGACCCGCGGATGCTTTTGGGGACAAGGCTGCGGTGTAAATCAGAGCCGTGTCGCTCTGCAGGCTCCTCCCCTGACCCGCAGCTGGGCCTTCACAGCCAAAATTTGCCAAGTTTGCCTCGTGTAGCAACTGAGGTGGGGGGTTCCCATCGCTCATCCTGGGCCCAGTAGAGCTGGCAGCAAAGCCCGTGGGCTGTCTCCCCTTGCAACTCATTTCCCATCATTAATTAACGAGCTTAATATGCCAGCCTCTCTGCTAGCCTGTGGCAATCCCCTGCAGCAGAGAGCTTTCGTGGTGGGCTGCACAGGCTGATTTTCCTCCCCAGCACCTACCTGGTCCCACACTGTGCACCAGCCAGGCTCAGCAATGCCAACAGGATCCCACCATGGGCTGGCTCTCCCCTCAATTCCTTTCTCTCTTTTTTTTTTTTTTTTTTAACCTTACATTTCCTTTTCCCCATGAGAGTTGTGCTGAAGGAATGCAATGAAATTAAAAATAGACAAAATTCAAATTCTGCTGCACAAGGGAGTGCTGGGAAGCCTGCAAATGTCACAGTACCCTGGCTATGCCAAAGCGCACAATCTGGCTGCTCAGGTTCGGGGTGGGCAATGTCCCCCCACCCTCAGGTAGGTGGAGGGACTGGGCACCCCTTGTGACACAAAGTGTCCCCCAGGTACAGCAGGTACCCACAGGGTGGGTGTTAAAAGCAGGAACTAGAAGGCTGTAGGAGGGCTTTGGGGTCCTATATGGGATTATCTGTTGGGGCTGTCCCTGTGCTGATGGGTCAGTGTGGAGACCAGGGCACAGACACAGCACAGTGGCACTTTGCTCAAGCAAGGGAGGCAGCTCTGGCCTCTAATCCTTGGTGCATTTTTGTGTTTATTTTTGGGAGGCCTATGTGAGCTGAAAGTGCTCCTCTACTTGAGGCTTGGAAAACATCCTTCTCCTCAGGGATGTCATATATATTTTTTTTTTTTTTCAGCTTGGACTTGCTAGTGGGATAAAAAAGTTGGAGGGCTCTGGTCATTACAGGCATGCTCTCCAGGGTACAGATGAAAATAGAGAACAAAGTGGATGCAGCTTTGCTTGGAAATCCCTCAAGCCCTGTGAATTTGTCCTGGGCCATTTCACTTGCTGGCTCCCAGGAAACCTGGGAGCCAGCAGAGCCCAGCAGAGAGCTCACCAGCTGGTTAAACCGTTCTGAGGGCAGTCCGGGTGATGGGTGCCAGCCTGGGTGTCCCCAGGCTGTGGGAGGAGCAGGATTGTCACCTAGTGGTGCTGCTCAATAGAAGGCTGAAGGCAGCCATGCCACCAGTAATGGGGCTGCACAGCTTGTGCTGTCCTTTGCGACCCAGAAAAGGGATGGAGAGTGTGCAAAGGCTGGTCCCAGAGAGGCACAGCACGCTGCACGCGTGGGAAACACCAGGAAAGGACTTGGCAGGGGTAGGAACGATGAGGGCAGCCCTGGGTACACCTGAGCCAATCTGTGCAGGGACAGGAGATGCAACCGTCAGGGTGTGGAGGGGTCCTGGAATGCAAGGAGGTGCAGGACAGGATGGCTCTGGTATGCTGGGGACCAGAGCAGCACAGCTGGGCAGCGAAGCCAGGCAGATTTACAGCATTTGCTGGGAAGTCAATAAACAGGAGCCAAGAGGGATGAAGTGCTGGAAGATGTGATTTAAGATGGGATATTAAAGTGACCCAGTAAGCAGAGCTTTTTTCCATAGGGGCCAAGAGCTGGCTCAGATACTCCCTGGAGTCAGCAGAGCGGCTCTTCTGGCCTGGCTGAGCTTTGGCTTGGTCCCAGTGGGAGGTTAAAGAACTGGGTGTAAATACTGGAGAGGGTGCAGGAGAGCAGGCAGGGATGAAGAAGAAGGAATGGCACAAAAGCAAGCAGGGGCTGTAAATCCCCATGCCAGCACAGTGTCACGCAGGGAGAGCTGCTGGGGCAGGCTCTGGCTGTGACACTGGTGAGGGTGGTGGGCTCGCTGTGCCTGGGGGCACCCATGAGGGAACACCTGAGCTCTCCATCAGCCTTTAGGTTTCCAGGTAGGGTGAGCAGCTGGGAACCATCCTGGAGAGCTCAGGGGGCTCCTGGAGCACCCTGGGCAGAGTGCTGGGGGAGGAATACCTGTCTGATGGGATGGAGGTGTGCAGGCTGTGCAAACCTGTGACTCCTCCTCTTCCTCTCCTCTCTCCTGCTCTGTCCTGGCCCTCAGTCGTGCCTGGGTACGTCAGAGCACAGTATTCACATCCTTTTCACCTTCCTGCTCCACTGCCACGGCACGACCAGGCTAAACAGAGTGCTCACAGGGAGAGCAAACACTTTTGTACCCACTTGCCTCACCTCCAGTGAATTTTTAACCAGGAATAAAAGGTGTGGCGTCAACAGCCTGGACCCAGCCCAGGGCAAGCAGTGCTGCCAGGGAGGCTGGGGAGGTGATTCCTGGCACAGCTCCCCTGTGAGTAGCCCCTGAGTAGTGTTCACAGTCCCTGGCAGCCCCCAGCACCCGTGTGCGTCTCCCTGGCAGGCAGAGGCAACTCCTCCTGGGCACTGGGCAGCTTTCCAAAGCAGCAGACTTTGCTTCCTGGACAATCTTGGCTCCATTTGATAGCCACAATAGAAACAGCCAGGCCACGCCAGGAAAATGTACCAAATCCTCCCCCAGCAGGATTTAGCCAGGAGGTTTCCTTGGGCTGCCACTAATGGAAAGCTTGCAGAAAAGAGCAGATGGCAGCAGAGACTTTGCGCTCAGGGAGACAGGGGGAGCCTGGGTGAAATTGGAGGAGATTTTCCACGTCTTGGCGAGGTTGGAAAGGTGGACAAGGGCTGCCACACCCTTTTGTCCCACGGATGGCAGTCGCAGCCGTGTCCCTGCTGTGTCCCCAGGTGGGCAGCCCTGCGGCAGCGAGCCGGGAGCTGGCCCGCGGCTCCGTGTTTGTTACTGCTCGTGCAGTGTCACATTAACCCCGTGCTGATAATTCACAGCCTGGCTCTGAGGGTGAGAGCTGACCTGGCAAGGGGCTGGGGAGGGGCAGCCAGCCGCCTGAACTGGCGGGGAAGCGTTTTTACAGTTTCAGCTGGAAGCAGACATGTGATTGCCCGTGCCCGCGGCAGCACGACTCTGCCCTGTGTCCCCAAGGGCACCGAGCACAGATTTTGGCGTGCCAGCGGTCGTATTTCACAGGCTCAAAGCATTTGGGGCTTTACAGCACCAGTGGCAGTGTGTTGGGTGGGTGTGCCACAAAGCCCCAGAGTGCCCCTTTCCAAGCCCCTTCCCCAAGCCCCCCACTCCTGGAAGGCCTTTCCCGTTGCTGTCTTGCTCACAATTACTCCCAGCCAGCCTGTCAGCTTTATGAAGACGTATCCCACAGATTTTCCTTGGGGTGTAATTAGCCCTGACAGCCTCCTTCGTGCCGATGTTTTCCTGCCTGTCTGGTAATGGGATTAGCCACGTGCAAATCCGGAGGTGATGGAGGGGGAGTGGGGTCAGAGCCCTCCGGCCCCTGTTGCCGGGCAGCCCGAGCAGCTCCGCGGGCCTTTGGATGGGATCACACGCCTGGCAGCTCCCCCCAGCTTCTGCCGGGCTTGTTTTAAGCCACCCTATAATTTTCTTGTCAAATTAGAGCTCCACGCTGGGTTGTGTAGGGCGTATTTTACAAATAGCCTCGGCTGAGAGGGCCTTTGACTTGCACAAGTGCGGGCTGAAATATGGCCAGGGAGGGAGATCTTGCAGGAGCCGCAGCTGTGAGAGGGCTGGGACAACCCTGGACCGGGGTGCCACTGGCCCCTGGCTCACACCCTCACTGGTGCATCCTCTCCCCTCGGTGCAAGGTGCTGGGGGGCTGTGAGAACTGCGGAAGCCCCTACCCCACCCCAGCAAGGGGGGAGCAGGAGGAGGAGCCTGGAGCTGCTGCCCCGGCAGATGGGCTGGTCTGCTACATGGAAATAGCCGTTTTTTCTTGCTGTGTGAGCAAAACAAACCCAAATCGGCTTATGTCACCGCCCTGCCTGCAAAATGCCGGTGGCTTTTCCAATTGTTACTGCAGTAGTCCCCAGAGGCCAAGATGCTTGTGAGGGAGATACTCCAGCAGGCAGCTCTGGCACACCCAGGAGCTCTTGCCTTGCAACCTTGCCCCAGGAGCCCAAAAAACTTTTTGGGGGCTGGAAGGACCTTGCACAAAAATATGACGGGGATGGAGCCGGGGAGCTGGTGCTGGCTCTTGCCAAGGGAGGGGATAACCCTGGCCATAACAACACCACCCAAACAAAGGAGACAGCCCAGGTTTCCCGAGGCCTGTTGCCATGCCATCGGGGAGCGCTGGCGCCTGATGCTTCAGGATAGAGCCTCACCCACAGATTCCTATCAGAGGGCATTGACAGCTGAGGCATGCTCACTCTAATGGTTAAATTAGCTGGAACAAGGTCTGCTGATAAGATAAAGCTGTGCTTTGCTGAAGAGGCTGCTCTCCCTTGGCGCTGGCTGGGTTGTTTCCCTGTCAGGCTATGAACCTCGATTTGAAATGATGCTTTGGGTGCGACCTGGGTTTGCTGAAAATACCACCCCTGCCCTTCTCCTGCTGCTCCCTGGTGCTGTCTCTGCCCAGCACTGCCCACTGGATGGCCTTGTCTGTATTTGTGGGCACGGCTCCATGGGCAGCACCCCGATGAGGAGGGATGAGCTGGCTGCTGCTCACTGCCACTCCAAGAAGGCTCACGCACGGCTGCAGCTTGGTTTGGTGTCCTGGGGGGACCCTGGATGGCAGAAGGAGCAGTGACCCCAAATGTCAGGCTGCTGCAGTGTTCCCAGCCAGCTCCTTGCAGCACAGTGGGGCCTCTGCTCCATCGCAGAGCGCTGATGGGTTTCGCACACCGGCATTCCAAGTGTTTACTGACTTGATCCCTGTAAAATGAGCAAGAGGCTGCCTCCGGCAGGCTCCCGAGGTGCTGCTGTGCCCCGGGAGCACCTGCAGCCCTTCCTGCTGGGACCCTCTGCCCGACGGCTTTGCTGCACTGCCCCAGCCCTGTGCATGCCTGCTGATCAGGGGGACAGGAGCAGGGTCCCAGCCACGAGCAGCAGGGTGCAGGCACGGCTCCCATGGCGTGCGGGATCCAGGGCTGTGTCCCACAGCAGCCTTCCCCCTGGGATGGGCTGGCTGGGATTCATGAAGGTTTGCAGGGCACAACACCGCCATGCTTTGGCTCCCTCCTTGTGAAGCGGGCTGGTTCTGGTGACCCAGCAGGGCCAGCTGGGACAATCGAGGGGACACGAGGGGCCAGCAGGCACACAGCCCCATGCAGGCAGGCTTGGCAGAGAGTACCCTGTGGCTCGGTGGTGCTTACTTTGTGAGAGTGGCCCTGGTCCTGTGCCCGCTCTCTTGAGTGAACAGAGCAATCTCCAGAAAGCCCTTGGGGACACGGCGAGGAGGGGACGGCCAGGCTCTGCTTCAGCTGGGTCACTGTGTGTGGTGCCATGCAGAGGCACCTGCTGCCCCTGCATGGGCTGGGAGCATTCCTGCCACGGGAGGAGCTGGCCCGAGAGGTCCATGGGGACTGGCCGCGGGGCTGGCCAGCTGGAGGAGACTTGCAGGAGAGCAGTTTTCAGCTTCTGCCTGGCACAAAACCTCCCTTAAAAGGGAGTGCAGCTGAAGTGTCTGAGCCAGTCAGTGGCCCCAGAGCAGCCTGGCACTGTGTAGGAGGGGAAGCAGGGCCATCAGAGAGGGGAGAGGAGGTACCTTGTCGCCCATATTTCATCAGGGTGCCAGCTGCACCCGTCGTGGTGTGGGCAAGGGGTCCTGGCCTGGGTAAGCCAGCTGGGTGCTCACCACATGCTGTGTCTGGGTACAGGGGGATGTGATGTGGCTGGAATATGGGTGCCTGCATGAACTGGTGCCTCAGGGCAGGAGGAACGGGGAGGAGGCAGGGTGGAGGCCCTTGCAGGACACGTGTGTCTCAGACACTGTCTCAGCATCTCAGCGTGACTCAGCCTCAGCCGGGAGCCGATGATCCCGATGAATCCTGCCGGGGATGGGTGCTGCCCACCCTGCTGGGCCCAGCGCTGCCCTTGGAGCAGGATGGTGCTCCCCAGCCTGCAGTGGGGCTGCCGGCTGTGGAATGAAAGACCGGGAGCATCTGCAGCGGGATTGTGCTGGGAAGGGAGGCTGCTGCAGCCAGGCTGGGTCGTCAAGCAGTGCCAGCTGAACATGAACTTCGCCTCTGGGCACAGCTCGCTGCCTCTCCTGCACCCACGGGTGGGATCCAGTGTCAGCAGGACCCTGTTTGTGCCGGCAGGGATGCCTCACATTTCGGGAGGCAGTCACCAGGCGTCCTGGCGCTGGCTTTCACAAGCCCTCATGACCTTTCCAGCACAGCAACGTGCCCTGGGGAGGATTGTTTCATACAAAACAGACCTTTGGATAGGCTTTTCATTTCCTTCACAGCCAAGCACAAAGGAACAACAAGTCCTCCCTCCTAATAAAATGACAAAGTCAGTGACACAGATGGGCTGGCTCTCCACAGAGAGCGGAGCCATGTGACCCACCCACGCCATTCCCAATGTCCTGCGAGAGGGGGGGTTACAGTCCTGAAGCTCCCGCCTGCTTCATCTCCCACCCCAAAATTCTCCTCAGGCAGGAGACCCTGCCTGAGGCTCGACTTTTGCACTCCTTTGGGAGAAAACGTATCTGTGCTCGGAGGGAGTGAGCCCAGCTGGCCAGCACCCCATGAACCATTATCTGGGAGTGTCTTTGATTGGCAGATGCCAATCACAGCCCCCGCTCTGAGCGGGGCTCTCGGCCACCCCGCACAGCACAAGCGAGGGCAGGGGGTCCGGGGTGCAGCGGGGACAGGGCAGTGCAGGTGGGGGGATTGCAGGGGCAAGGAGCGCAGGACCCCGTCTGAGGAGCCCCCGCAGGGCCGTGCCCCGGGCGGGCTCCTCCAGCTGCGGGCGGGGTGCACATCTGGGCGGGGCGGAGCGCACATCTGGGCGGCGCTGGGCGGGGCGGGCGCGCAGTGACTTCGGCGGGGCCGGCGTGGAGCATCCCAGAGCCGCTGCGAGCGCAGTGCCGAGCCCAGCCCAGCCGAGCCGACACCATGCCCAAGTGTCCCCGCTGCCAGAAGGAGGTCTACTTCGGTAAGGGCTGCCTGCCCCTCCCTGTCGGGCACCGCTGCTGCCCCTCGCCGGGCTGTGGGTCCTCCGGGCACCCCGGCTTCTGGCCCCATCCTGCGCACCCCATCTCCGCAAATTCCTGGGGTATCCCAAAGTTGCTCGCCCCCACGCTGTGGGTCCCCGGGGTGCCCCGGGTGGGTGATCCCACAGATCCACCCACCCCCGAGGAGATGCCTGGCTGCAGAGCAAGCTCAGCCTCACTTCCTTCCCAGCACAGCTCCCAGCCCTGAGCCAGTTTGGAGCCCAAAGGCCCAGCTGGTAAAGCTCGCTGCTCTGGAAGCCTGGGCAGGTGAAGCAAGCACCTTCCCAATGGCAAATCCTGCCCTCGGGCAAGTGCCTGGGTCATGGGTCGCCCACACGTTGTTCTGTGCGGTTTAGCACAGCGCGATGACACCTCTGGGGTGTTATTTTTAAGCTGCTGTTGCAGGGTAGGTGTGAGCCTTGTTGGGCTGCTGGGCTTCCTGCAATGCCTTCACTCCAAACCGGAGCCCCAAAGCTCCTGCCTCTTCTGGGCCGTGGACCTGCTGTCCCTTCTGAGGGTATTTATGGGGTTTGAGCTTCTCACTTTGCTGTCAGCTTTTGGAACGGGCAGGTTCCTCTGCCAGAGCTCTCCACTTGCCTGGCATAGCTGAACTCGAGGGGCTTTGCTGGGAGCAGCTTACAGACACTCCCTGCTTTCTAATTTACCAGAGATGAGGGATCTGGAGCCCAGGTGCCATCACTGACTTCTTCTCTGCTGTATTTCTGCTCTGCTTGTGCGTGTGCCCCGACTATTTGTGCTCTGCCGAGGAGCTGGAGGCTCAAACCCAGGAGCTGCTCTGTGTGCCTTTTAGTGATGCCCACCCTGTGCTGGGGCTGGCGTGGGCACTGCCCAGAGGGCTGCCAGGCCTGTGGTTCCTGTGGCTGGGGAACGTTACTTTTCCTTGAACTCGCTGCTTGCAGCCAGGCTTTGGGATGGGGGTTTTGGCACAATACAGTTTGTGCCTCCCTCCTGTGACTCAGTGTCCTGGCGTGCCTCATTTACTGGTGTGGCTTGTTATCAGGAGCCACCAAGGTGCTGGTGGCAGTGTGTGCCTTTCCCTGAGGGTCTGTGTCAGTCCTGGTCGGGGTGAGCTGGGTTTGCTGTGCCCGCAGGTGCGGCCGTGGAGGAGCTGGGACAGCACTGTGTGACCAAGGAGGGGTTTGACCTTGCACTTATCATGCTTGCACTCATTACGAAACGTCTCTGTTGATGCAGAGGCTGAGGAGGGTTCAAAAGCTGTTGGAGGACTGAGCTGGGTGCCTGATTTCTGTGCCTGCAGATTATCCAGAGCTCTGGGAGAGGAGTCAGAGCAAGCCTGGCTCTGGGGCACCCTGAGGCTTTGGGAGCCTGGCAGTCCTGCTTGGGAGTGCCTCAGGCTGCTCCGGGCCAAATCGTGTGTGTTTAGAGAGCAGGGGTGGGGAGGAGAAGATGCTGACAGGACTAGAGATGGGGTCTGCAGGAATTTTGCCCTCATGGCTGGGTGCCGTGACGAGCCGTAGCAGAGCTCCCGCCCAAGTGTTGGTGCAAATGCGTGTGCAAGAGATGGGGAGGCTGTGCTCCTTCCAGAAGCCCTGTGACTGGAGGGTCCTGCCTCGGACCCAGGGGGAGGACACTGCTGCTCCTGCCAGGCTGTGGGCACAGGAGGCCCTTTGTGGCACTGGAGAATGGCAGCAGGGCTGCCTGGTGACATTTGGGCGCTGCCCCCGCTCCCACCTCTGCAGCCACCAGCGTGCTCCTTGCACAGGCTGTTGTGGGCATACTTGGACTGCAAAGAGGTGCTTCAGGCTGCCCAGGGCACACACTACCCACACTGGCTTGGTCTCATTGACAGGCACGGGGACAGTGTTCAGACCTGGCTTTGACACAATTCCTGTGGACAGCTCTGTTTAATCACTTAATAAATTCCCCGGAGCTCTTCTGCCAATATGAAGAGCGCTCGTGTCTGCAGAAAATACCCTTCTGCCCCGCTGTGCTGCAATTAAAAGCCACCCTGTGCTCCCCCCTCTCTCTCCATAAACATGTCCTGGCTCCAGGATGTTGTCCCTCCCAGGGCTGCCTGAATCCCTGCCAGGCTCCAGCTCTGCTCTGGTTTGCCATGGTGCCAGCAGAACCGGGGCTGTGGCTGGAGGGGACTGGTTTGTGTTGGCAGGGTGTGTCAATGGCTTTGCCTCCTCAGTCCTTGCCAGCATTCCCCTCCACCCCTGCCAACTCTAGTGATTTCTTGGGCTCCAGATCACTGGGGAGAAATGAATCCCCTTGCAGGCTGATGTTGGAAAGAGGGAAGTCCTCAGATCTTTGGAGGATGGGGTAGAAGTCAGTCCATCCTCATGGATGCAGCCATGCTCACCCTGGGTGTGGCACTGCTCGAGTGTTCCTGGATGCGTATGGCATTGTGTGTGAACAGCAAACACCTGGATTTGAACACAGTGCCCTCTGTCCTGGACAGACAGACATGAGAAAATGCCCAAAAATGTCCTCTGTAGGGTTGATGGCAACCAACCTGCCAAAACTAGGCCTGTTCAGTGCCTCAACTAACCCACCTCCTTCCCATGGCAGCCGAGAAGGTGACTTCTCTGGGGAAGGACTGGCACCGGCCCTGCTTGAGATGTGAGAAGTGTAACAAGACCCTGACATCTGGAGGCCACGCAGAGGTGAGGTTTGCTGCCCAGGAGGTCCCTGTCCCCTGCAGCTGAGGGCTGGGACAAGCAGAGGTGGAGCTGAAGGGTGCTGGGGGCTGATGCTCTTTCTCTCTCCCTGCAGCACGATGGCAAACCCTACTGCAACCACCCCTGCTACGCTGCCTTGTTTGGGCCCAAAGGTGGGTGCCTGTGGCGGGGTCGTGGAGGGACTGAGGGGGCTCGGGGAGAGTTGGAGCCCCCATCTCCTGGCAGTGTTGACCCCTCTCCATCTCTTCCAGGGTTTGGCCGGGGAGGAGCTGAGAGCCACACGTTCAAATAAACCTCAGGTTGGTCTTTCCCTCGGAGCTCCCCTCCTGTCTCTGGCTCTGTGGGCTGGCTGGGGCTGTCCTCCCTCAGGCCAGTGGGGAAGGCTGGCCTGCCACAGCGTCTCCCTGGGCTGGCTGTGACTCCCAGCCCTTGCACCGGGGCTCAGGAGCTGGGTGCCAGCTGCTCCTCCCCACCAGCCCCAGCTGACTGCCAGCACCCTCTTAGCTCTGGCAGCAGATGCCAAAAGCTGTTGCTTTGTGGCCCGTTGGCAAAGACAGGATCTGTCCTGGAGCACTGTTGTCCCTGGGATGTTTCTGCTCCCAGCCCAGCCTAACTTCATCCGCTCCTCTCTTCCATCCCTCTCCAGGTCTGATGTCCAGGGTTCCCAGCACCACCTGAAGACAGCTCAAACACACAGCAACAGACATGCATTTTTGTTTTCAATTCACCCTGTACTAGACTAGCACGTTCAAAGCAATAAGTAACCAAGGCTGGGCTGGTGTGGAGAGAGGCTCTGCTCCCCCTGGAGCACTGCCAGGGTGGGGACGTTGGGTTGCCCTGCCGGGTAGGAAATTTGGCTGACACTGCTGGAGGCTGCCCGGAGAGGAGACCACGCCCTTCCAGCCAAAACCTAGCTCTGCTTCGGGCATCCAGCTCCCCTGGCTGGGCCCACAGTTGTACTCTCAGTCTTTAATAAATGAAAAGATGCTTCCCTCCTGTAGCAGCTGTGCTCTCTGTAACGGGAGTCCCACGGGACTCGCTTGTGAAGCTCTTGCCACTTCTTGAAGCCCCTGTGGCCTTTGGAGTGAGCCCCACTCTGTGTGGTGGCCCCCTGTGCCCTCAGCTGGGGCACAGAGGTGCCTTTCTGGGAGGGGGCTGGCTGTCACATCAGGATAACCGGGTATTTGCTGCTTCTGCTCTAAGCAGCCACGTGCAAAGGCCGAGGGAAGCGGGAGGTTACTGGCGAGGCAGAGCCAGGCTCCCTCGGCAGGGACAGCCGAGCTGTGGTGTTAGAAAGCAAGAGCTGGCTCACCAGAGCCTTGCCCTTCCGTGTTTCAATGGTTTTGCCCTACTGACAGATGTCAAAGATGTCAACTTGAGGGATGTTTCTAAAATGGTTTCTTGACCATGCCTTTCCCTGAGCTGAACAACTCCATTTACATATTCAGACATATCTCATCACCCACCAGGATATTTTTATCTCCAGTTTATGCACGCATTTCCTTAGAGACTGCTCTGCATTTTAATGTCACGTCAGCCTTCCTGGGGCTTGGCCAAAGCCCTCGGGGGTCAGAGACACATGTCCAGTGTCAAAATCCTTGGTGTCAGAAGCAGCCTGGTCTGATAAGCATCTTAAAACTTCCAATTAAAACTTGCTTGACGCTACAAGGCGCTGCCTCACCTTCCACCCCGACAGCACAACAAACACAGGCGTCTGTGTCAAAGGCAAACCCTGGCTGTCACCAGACCTCCCAGCCTGTCAGGGCTCCCAGGGACCTCCTGCTCCCACTGCTGCCTTTGCCAGCAGCCTCCCAGGGAATGCCAGCAGCCTCCCAGGGGATGCCAGCACCCATGGCCCCGTGGCTCCTGGCCATCCACACCCTGTCCCTGTCTGCACGGCCACTGGCACCCAGCCCACCTCTGGGGCACTGGGACATGGCTTTCCCCTGCCAGCTGAGCTTCAAAGCAAGCTGGTGATACAATCTCAGCAGCCTTGCCTGTGTCACTGAGATAGTGTTTTCCCTCAAGCCTTTAAAGTAATGGCAAGCACGAGCCTTGTCATCCTCAGGATTTGCATAAGGGTACCCAGCTAGGCTCAGGGTCCTTCCCAGCAGGGCCCTGCACTAAAATTTCAGAAGCAGCTTAATTCCAAGTACAAGGGGCCAGGCCAGCAGGGATGAGGAAGGAACCAGTGAGAGGTATGGAAAAGAAAAGCTGGGCAGGGAGAGGCTGGGGTGATCCAGCCCTTCAAATGCCAGCTTTTTTCACTGGCAGTGGCTGCAGCTGGGGCAGGAGGCAATGTTCTGCTCTTTGCTGTGTTCTGCTGTTTGCTGTGTGCTGCTTTTTGCAGTGTGTGCTGCCCAGGGCTCCCTTTTGCTTTGGTCCCTGGCCATGGATTTGCAGTGTACTTGTGGTGGCTGGGGACATCTCTCCCTGTCCCAGGTGTGTGGAGGGATGTAAGAACTGAGCTGTGCCAGGCCTGTGCAGCTGCAGCTAAGCCTGATCCTGTGCTACAGAGGGGAATATATGTGTGTGTTAAAAAACAGGGGTCCCTCAAGCATGGGCTGGGCACAAGCCCCTTGGCATAGATTGCCAAAATCTCCTTCTTAGAGTGCTGTTTTTCTGCTTGCCCCGCAGTAAGAGCTCCCACTGAGATGGCTTTTAGCCCCAGAACTTTCTGCTGGGATGTTCCTCTCCAAGAGCTGTGCAAGCCACACTCTCTGCTTGATCCAGCCTTGATGCTGTGAGGTTGGGCAGTTCAGGCACAGGTCACATCCGCAAGGAGCCTTGGTCAAAGAAAATATATGATAACTTCATTTTTAAAAAACTTGCTTTGGTCTTTGGAGAGGAAGCAGGAACAGCTGTATCTCATTTGGATAGGAAATCCACACCCGAGCCAGGCCTCCCCTGGACGCCCAGTGAGGCTCAGCAGTGGCCAGACACAATCTTCTCTCCATTTGAACAGTAAATCTCTGTGGCCTGGAGTGTGACTGCACAGACAGGCAGCAGTGTGGCTTCCAGTGCATCTCATCTGGGATGCTTTCAGTTCTGAGCCTTGGAGGGAGCTTGGGACAGGCAGGGACCATTCCTTCCCTCCCAGTGTAGTGATGCCCTGGCTGTGCTGCTCCTGCAGCACGGAGAGCAAGAGGCTCAGGGCAAATCCCAGCTTTCTGCCCATCTGGGACGGCCAAAGTTCTTGGGTGGTTTACAGCACGGTGATGCCCAGCATGAAGTTTCTCTGCTTTGGTGACCTGAAACCAACCGTTGGTGACCCTGAAGAAAGGGGCTGTGCTTCCTCTGCCATTATTTCCTAAACTCGGGCTGAGATCAGCCTGTGGGTTGTGGAGTGATAGTTGCTATAAACACTTCATCACTGTGACAAAAAAAAACAAACAACATCACAGTTCCTCTGGCAGCTGGGTGTGGGCGAGCCCCAACGCCCTGGGTAGGGAAGCAGAAGAGGTTTTGGCAAAGATAGAAAGCAGGATGGGTTTAGAAACTTAACTGCTGCTGCTCCCCATCCCAGCTCTGTGACTTCCCGTACAGGAGAGAAAAGGAGAGGGGAACAGAAAGGAGCTGGGGGTCCCTTCAGCCTTGGGGGCACAGTGCAGGCAGGAATGGCCAGTTTGGGTCAGCTGACCCTGCCTCCTTCTCTCTGCACAGATTGCCAGACCTTAATCCAAAGCAGGGGACAGATGTTTCCCTGTGCCTGAAGCTGGCAAGGGAGATAGCTCAGGCTGGAAGCCTTCAGCAGGGCTCTCCTTAGAGCCATCCTTAGGGAAGGCAGCAGGCTCGGGGCCTGGACAGGGCTGTGTTCTGGCAGAGTGGCTGCAGCCTTCAGGTCACGCCTGGACTGACACGTGCTGGGTGCCTGGGTCACCTTGCTGGGACACCAGCAGGGCCACCCACCCCCTCCTGCCAGTGCTGATGGAGACACTGATGTGACACTTCTACCACTTCCCTCGAGGTTGTTTTGTGTCTCATCTGTGCAGCCTCTGGCTGGGGGAGAGTGGCACAGGGGCTGTGGCTGCAGGGGGTGCCTGCTCTCTGCTGTGCCATTCTGTAGCTGGGTGGTATCCAGCACACCACCACTTCGGGGATTTTTAAGGCTGATCTTAACCTCAAAGAACTCTGATACCTTTTAGGTCAAAAAAAGTGTCTGCCCATCTCCTAACACCTTCAGAAATCTGCCTTCTAATGCAGACAGTGTGGTAAGAGGGAGCGTGCAGCTGATGTCGGGCAGCAGGAGCTCTGTGAGACCGCGTGGGGAGATGGGACTTCCCTTCCAGCTCTGCAAAGCAGCGGTTTGGGGAACCCCCCTCTCAGCAACGGAAACAGCTCTGCAGAGGGGAGAAAGGGAGGGTCAAGCCTTGTTCCTG
Source organism: Chaetops frenatus (assembly GCA_013400775.1). Classification (NCBI taxonomy): domain Eukaryota; kingdom Metazoa; phylum Chordata; class Aves; order Passeriformes; family Picathartidae; genus Chaetops; species Chaetops frenatus. The sequence goes on from VZTR01017441.1 coordinate 19,976, forward strand.
ATGGGGAACAACATCTCCAGCAAACACTGAAGATACTGAAGGCAGAGGGACTCTTGATACGACAGCCAGGGGTGTGATGAGAAGTGAATGGGACCACGAACTGAGGTCTAGCTAGGGAGCAAGGAGAGGAGAGCAGAGGCTGTTCTGCTCTCACCCCATTCCTGCTGCTGGTGATCCAGTGCTGGAGAGCAGCTGGGTGCAGAAAGCCCTGGGGATGTTTGCCAGGTCCTGAGTGGCTTGCAGAAGCAGAGGAGTTGACATCAGGCACCTAGAGCTGAATTTTACTTTCACACCTCTTGTGTTATTTTCAATGAAACAAAGAGGGTTTCCAAGAGGGAAGCATGCAAGAACTTCCAACTGAAGCCTCTGTCTTCTTTTGGTGAGCCTTGTGTTATAAGACTCTGGGGAAGGAGGTCAGAGGGAGTTTCCCTCTGTGCAGAGGAACTTTGCTATTAAGGTAAGAAAGGTTATTAAGGTTGAAACTCCTGAGAAGAGAGTTGCTGAGTCCTCAGATCTCTTTTCTAATCCTTCCCAGTTCACTTATCATACTGAAAGCCCTGCATCAGAGGGCCTGAAGCACCAACGCCTTTCTTAAGCATCCAACTGCTGGGAGCTGACCTTGAATTTTGGTGCTACAGCCCACACACGGGGCTGTTACTGACTCACTGCCTGCGTCCAGGAAAACCTGCACTAGGGCATTTGTGGAGTCATTAGAGCATTGCTGCAGCCCATCCATGCAGGCAGTCTGTGTTCACAGGCCCTGTGCTTGCTCGGCTCCCTTCTGCCAGCATCATGGCCATGCTGCTTCATGGCCATGCCTTTTCCCACTCTGCTTCATGCCCTGATGTCCCAGTGAGGAAGAGCAAGTGTGTATAAATGCTCCGGGAGGGTGCGGGGAAGGAGCTGGAAATGTCTGCGGTTTCTACCGCAGCCTGCCTGACCTGCTCGGGGTGTGAAACGCTCTGGCCACCCAAGGCCTCCCTGGAGCAGGCAGAGAGGGAAGCTGTGCTCTGCCCTGATGGCTGGTCAGCAAATCCCACACTGCAGGAAGGAGAGGGAAAGGAGAGGGCCAGGAGAGAAGTGAGGAACTCCAGCCACCCGAGCTGGCGGAGGAGCGTGGGAAGCACCGATGCCTGGCCTGGGGGCCCAGCCAGGAGACAGGCTGGCTCCCGCCCACGCCTTCACGGGGATAAAAGCATTAAGAAAAAAAACCAAAACCCAAAAGACCAAAGGAGCTGTTTTTGTAGGAGGAGAGCTCACACCTTCCCCTCGGCAGAGCGGGGCTGAGGTGACACACCAGGAAGCCGCGCTGCCGCCGGAGCGGGCAGGGATGGCTGCTGTCACACACAATGGGCATGAGGCAATGGGACAGGGCTGCTGCAATCATCTCTGTCATCATCTCTGGCAGCCCTGCACCCGCAGCAGGGCCTGTGTGCTGCCGAGTTGCCATGGCACGGGTGCAAACAGGGGCCCTTGGCCCCACTGAGTCACCCGGCGGGGAAGTGACCGCAGCTGATGCATTGTGCCAAAAATGAGCGGCTGTGGGGCTGTGTGGCACAGCCCGGGAGCCCAGAGAGGGAAAAGTCCAGTGGCCTCTCCCAGCTAAAGCATCCCTGGCCCCTCTGTACGTGCCTGGACTTTCCCTTCCCATTGTGGTCCCCACTGCCATGCTTGCCCCAAATCTGGCTCAGTGCCTGGGGCCCAGGGGACCAGCTGATAAACCAGCTCTGTCCTGCTTCCTCTTTCCATAGAGAGGGTCCTGGAGGCTTCCAATCTCCACGATGACATCAGGGTTGTGTGCTGATGTCAGCCAGCCATTGCTGGTTTCCATCTGCCAGTCCTTATGGAGCTGGTGCTTGGGAGAGGGGAGGTGAGGGTGGCCTGGATGCTGCAGGGCAGAGGCTCTGCTGCCAGTGGGGTGCCATCACCATCCCACTGGGGACTGTCACACCGTCACCTCCCTCATCTGTCCATAGCACACGGTCCATCTGTGCAGCAGGAAGCCACCCACTTCTCCCATCCTGGGAACACGGCCCGGGCAGAGCAGGTAAGTGGGGACGGAGCACCTGCTGTGCTGTGCCACACCAGAGAGGCTGGCATGGCCTGCCTGGCCTTGCACAGTGCCAGGTGTCCTGTGTCAGCTGTGTGGAGGTTGGGGTGCCACAGGGTTGGTTTGGCCAGCGGGATGGAGAGGGGGCTCTCGGTGTGCTGTGAATCCCAGGGTGGTGTTCCCTGGCCTGGGGGTTGTTGTGTGGGTTTGGGGACAGGAGCCCAGAGCAGGGGGGTGGTGGAAAGAGGCACTGGGCGATGCAGGAGAGCCCCTGTCTCGGCAGCTGCCCTGGGGAGGAAAGGCCTAGACACAGGAATGTGTGTGGGGACAGGGATAGCTTTGAGCAGGGTTTATGGAGTGGTCAAGAAAACACAGGAAATTGGCTCCAGCTGAAGGTGCTCCTGCCTGGAGACTGCAGCAGGGACGGGAAAATAGACAAGCGATGTGTCATGGAGGGACCAGACAGAGCCTGATAGCAGCAAGGTATGGGAAGCCAAGAAGGGTGCCAAAGACAGCAGAGGGATTGTCCAGGTTTGATAAGGCTCTGGGCAATAGAAAAAGGACTTTATGGGCTGTTGGAAACCAAAGGCAAGGAACCATGTGGAAATGCCAAGCCTGTTAGGAAGGAGAGCAAAGGAGTGGATACAGATTGCTGAGTTAGAACTGGATGAGGGATAAGCAAAATGCTTTCCAGGCCATTAAGAAAGGAAGATGTGAGACAACAGCTGCTGGAGAAGATATTTTAAAAAACCTTAAGCCTGGAATAACTCACACCCAGGGGTGCTTTCAGGGCTGGCTGGAGCAGGAGCCAGGATCCACAGGACTGGGAGAGCTGTAAGGCAGCTCTCAGCACTGGAAAGGGCTGCACTCCCCTGCACAGGGCTGGGAGGCAGGAGAGGAGCACCCAGAGGGAAAGAGTGCAAACACAGTTCATGTTGGCTGGAGGTCTCTTTGGACCACTGCGATTTCTCTCCTCATTGCAAGCAGCCATTTGGCTGCAAGAGCCTGTTCTGTAGCGGGAAGGAATTTCACATGTTCTTTCATGTTGTTCAGATACTGCTGAGGAAAAAAAAAGCGGAGGCATCACACTAGATCCACAGTGAGCACATTAAATGGGCTATGAACTGGGGAGCTGGCCAAGAAACCATTAGTGGGGGTTTCCAGCAGGCCTCACGTCCAGGCACATCCAGCATCCCTGCAGTGCTGGTGGAGCAGCCCTGGGTCCCTGGCACAGACCAGCTGTGCCCCCGCTGGAAATCCCCAGCAGGAATCCGTCTCCGTGCCAGGTTTTGGTTCTGTAAATCCTGGCCACGGCGGGGGGACTCCTCTCAGGAACTCAGGCTTCTCCCAAACAGCAGATCCCCCTACGGTCCCCCAAGGATTAATCCCTGGGATTGCTTCATTTCAGGGGTCATATGCCTGCGGACCCTGCGGGCAGGAATATCCGCAGACCTGCTGCGGCCAAACCCTGCTCTCCCATCGTCCCAGGAGCTGTCTGACTGCAGCAGAGCTGTGTTTCTGGAAGAGCAGAAGCCGCCTTTTGCAACAGCTCTGTCCACCAGGAAGGCTGGGGGAAGCTCGCAGGGCTCCCCCGGGTGTTTTTTTGCGGGGGCAGGAGGTGCGTCCGTGGCTCAGGGAGGTGACGGGGTGTGTCGCGTCCCTGGTCGCTGCCCAGGGCGGGCCAGCAGCGTTCTGTGCCCCGAGCCACAGGCGGAATAAGCAACGGGACCGTCGGTGGGCCGGGAGATGCAGGGAGACGTAGAGACGTCCAGGGAGATGCCGGGAGAGGCAGGGACATCCAGGGAGACTGGCACGGACATCCAGGGTGATGCAGGGAGACGTAGAGACATCCAGGGAGACGCCGGGAGAGGCAGGGACATCCAGGGAGACTGGCACGGACATCTAGGGAGATCCAGGGAGAGGCAGGGACATCCAGGGAGATGCAGGGACATCCAGGGAGACTGGCACGGACATCTAGGGAGATGCAGGGAGAGGCAGGGACATCCAGGGAGACATCCAGGGAGATGCAGGGACATCCAGGGAGACTGGCACGGACATCTAGGGAGATGCAGGGAGAGGCAGGGACATCCAGGGAGATGCAGGGACATCCAGGGAGACTGGCACGGACANCCGCCGTCGGGGCGCTGTGCCGGGCCCTGCCGCCCCGCGCCCGGCCCTCCCCCGACACCCTGCGCCGCGCCAGGTTCGACCGGCCGCAGGCGGTGAGCGCCGGCCGCTCCGCCCGCAAGACCCTGCGGGGCACAGGCCCGGGGCAGCCGGGGACCAGCGGGGCACCCGAGTGCGGCTGGGCCGGGGACAGGGTCTGGGTGGCAGCGCGAGGGGCACTGAGCCTTGGGACGGGCTCCTGGGTGCGGGGCTGCGGTGTGGTCCCACCTCGGTGTGGGCTCGCCTGACACCTGTCAGGGACTCTCGGCAAACTCGCTGTTCTGGGATGGGCTTGACTCTGGTTTTAACTTAAGGCTTGGTATTTCACCCTGGTCTGCGGCGCCTTCTCAGTGTCAGCTGGGGTTTGCTGCCCTTTACGTACGTGCTTTGCCTCCGAGGCTTCCAGCTCGCACACAGGGTACCTCCCTTCCTCAGCTATTTTAAGGATTTTACGAGTGTTGACTGAAATTCCAGCTGTAGGAGTCACTATTTGAGCTTGTCAGCATGCTGTCCTTGTGTGGCCGAGAAACGATTCCCATTTCCAGCTCATTCTGTGCTGGCTCTTGTTTGTGAGTTTCTGACACCGTCCTGGGGTCAGATCTCACCAGTGTGTTCAAGTGCTGGTTTGACTGGGTGAGCTGTGCCACCTGTGGCTGTATCAGAGCAGGTTTGGGAAGCCGTGCTCCTCACACGGGGCTCACAGTAGAAGTGCTGGGCGTTGCTCTACAGCCCTTTAGTTTCTGGGTGCTCCTTTCTGTGGATTCTGTGTTCATGAAGACAGGTAATACATGAACCTGCCTGATCAGATGGCGTTGGCTGGATCAGCAGGTGTGCTGTTCCCTGTATGGTGTTCAGATATGGGCTTAATTGCCTCATTAAAGACGAAATAATATGGCAGACACTCTGCCTGCTGATCTCCCCTTCCACCCCTGTCTTTTGCAGAGCCTGGACTTCTGGAGGCTGCTCTACGTGCTTCTGAAGCAGATCCACGGGGGCAGGTGGACAGAGGCCGACTCCATAGGTAACGTGGTCAGTCTGGCTGGCTGCTGTTTCCATCTGTCCTGGGGAAGGACTGGCACTGGTTTTTTTAGCACCTTTGGCTCCTTGCTACCCGTTGTGACTGCTCTGTTTTGAATGCCTGAGCCACCAATGTGCTGGTTGTCAGGTTTACTGGTGAGTGAACATGCTGTAAGGCAGGTTTACTCCTCTTTGATGTGCTTTGTCCTGGAAACTGGGATGTTTCCACAGGCTCTTGCATCCCTCTGACATTTTATTGCAGATGAATCTCTGCAATGATGTTATGCATTTTCAGTATCTGCAAAGACAGGAGTAGATTTGGTTTTGCTTTGATTCCTTCTTTTCCCCATTCCATGCCTGATTCTCTTGGTACTTTTCTGTCCAGTCCTGTGTCAGAGCCATGAATTCCAACATGTGAACTGTAAAGGCAGTGTTTTGGATTGAAGTTCTGGACTAAACAGGAACTAGAGTGTGTGTTACTATTTTAGGGGGACTGTGAATAATATGCTGAATGCATGTTGGCTTCTCTCAATAGCAGAAGGCTGTTTACTTCTTAAATGTGTGTTATTCCAAGTACAGCACTACTCCCCATTTTGTCTCTTCAGACATGTCTATCTAGGGCCTTTTCATTGTACAGGAATTGTATTGTGATGAATCAAGGTCTCCTCATACCAAAACCACTTGAAATTCACTTTTCCCCTTGCAAGTAAAGCACCCTAAACAGCACTGTATAAGCCTCTGAATAGCTGTGAGTCTGGTGGCTCTGTAAATGGAATTAAGAAAGGTTAAGCATTGTGGAATGCAGAGCAAAACCAGCATGGTTTTGCTGGTAGCTCAGCAGGAAGTCCCATTACTCGCAGGACTGCTATTTTTCATTTGGCTGGTTTTATTTTTCCACTCATCCACAATCTGCTGTTCGTGGCAAGTCTGTTGACTGTCTCCCACAGCGTTGTGGTCCTGCACTTGTGCAACCTGATGGGATCCTGGCTGCTCCCATACTAACTGCCTCTGCAGCATTTTAGGACAGAACTTCCAAGTGCATGTGGCAGGTCCCTGGCTCTAGAGAGAGCAAAGACAGCCTCCACTGGTGCATGGTGAGGTAGCAGTGTGTGGTTCTGCTGAGAACTGCCCAGCTGATTTCTGAGAAACCTTTCTAGTCACAGCTTGGTGATTAAAGCTGAAATTCAGGCTGGAGAGCTGTACTGCTTTTCAACTGACACTAATTACTTTTGCTTGGTAAGTGAATGAGTTGTCTGCTGTGAACACAATCAATATTTTACTGCTTTTCTTCTCTGCCCCAGCTCTGGTCTCTTGTGTATTTAATGCAAATGAAGTAAGCCTTAGGCATAGGCACTAAATAACTTTCTCAGGTTTGTATAGGATCCTATTACACAATAAAGAATTGAAACAGATTCCTCTAATCCAAGTCTACTGCCTCAGTCCACAGATCCAGCTTTCCTTTTCTTTACTCTTTTTGTACAACCTCTTAATTACCTTGGTTAAAACAAGGAGAGCAGCAGCTGCCAGATCCCAGAGGAAGGCTGTGAAGACTGCTTTGGTATGAGGGTTACTTTCTGCACAGAAACAGCTTTCTGGAAGGAGAAGCCATTCTCCAGTGGTTTTGTATCCTTTGTTTTTCCAAAGAAAACACTGATCTTTGGCCTATTCTGGAATCCCACTGAAGCCTGCCAGTCAGTGGTTATAAAATTCTGCAACTGCCTCCTGGTTTCTTCTTCTGTGAGAATTTTATCTTCACACCGTGAAAAGCCCTTAATGTAAAATTTGGTTTAAACTTAACCATAAAATCCAGCCCCTGAAACGTGTCACAGCAGTGGACCCACTGTGGACAGTGGAGAGTCACAGTAAGCTGTGTGAGTACTCTGGGCATAACCTTGCTGATGAAAACACGATTCATGGTTTCATGCTGCTTTTTCTTCACAGAGGCTGATGAGCTTGGTTAACAGCCTGACAGCCACACCAGGCAGCAGTGCAATGTGTATTTGGATAGTTGGAAGACACATTTCTTTTCTGGAATTACTGTTCAGTTTTAATAGCATGGGAAAGAGGTCTGGAGCTGCAATAGATTTTTGTTTGTTTGACAAACGTAGCAGAAAATGTTGTTCTGAAGCAGTAGTTTCTCATCATACCACTACCTGTGCAGGTGTTTCTTGTCTGAGTGCTTGAAGAAATGTATCTGTGTCTGTGCTTGTACTTGGTTTGTAGTTCCTTCCCATTTTAGCCTGCCAGGATAGTGCATAGCCCTTATTTGAATATCATCTTGTAAATCATTGAAGGTATTTGTCAGGACTCATAGTGGAAGAGCACAGCTTAAGTGGAGTTTTAAGTCAGCTGAACCCTGAGGTCCATCCCCAGCTTGGTCTGATTTGCTGAATATATAATATTCAATAATATATAATATTATATATTTATATATAATATCTCTGGAGAAGGGGATTAATTGGAAGCCTTGTGAAGGTCTTTCTCTATAAATTGCCTAATCCTAATGCCATAAGAAGATGTCAAAGAGGTGTCTGAGTGACTGGTGTTATCTTCTATCTGAATGAAGTTTTTTCCTCTCTCTTAGTTGCACATTATGGAGGAATCCATCTTGGTCCTGGGTCCTTACATAACCTTTACTGCCATTTATACTGTTTTTTTTTTTAAATATATACTTTTTTAAGTAGAGCTTTCTAGAGATGAGGAAAACTAAGGGACTTCTCCAAGGTCACGGGAAGGTTCTTTGAGCCCCAGTTCCAGATCCATGCTTTGACTGTCCTCTCCCAATTCCTGCCTGGTACACCAGCTGTACCCTCTGCTGTGAGGGCAGCGTGTTGCAGAGGGACACATGACAGAGGGGGAGATAAAGGACCAGAGCAACACAGAAATTCAGGTGGTGAACTGCCTTGGTGGATCTGGCCTGAGTGATATATCAGAGCAGGGAAATGGTGATAAAAGGGAAAAAAAACCCTCCTGACTTGCTCTCCTTTCCTCCACTTTGATATGTGATTTTTTTGAGGAGCTCCTTGAACTGCAGATGGCAGCATGTGATGCTTATTTGCTTTGAAAAAGGAGGAAAGCATGTACTGATCATCCTTCCTCTTGGAGTATTTCTGCCTTCACCTGTTATGGCAGTTTCTTTCTTGACAAATGCACACAAAAAAGGAAAGGACAACAGGAAAACCCTGCTCGTGTAAGAATGTTCATGAGTGATCAAAATACAGTCTCTAAGATCTCCATGCTCCCCTTGTGCTTGAGGGATGGGAGTGCACATCCACAGCAAGCTTTTCAGCCAGCCATAGGCATTTCTGCCACTCTGACGTGGGGAAGAGAAGCTGCTTTTTCCATGCACAGGTTCTGTGGGAAGAGCAAATGGAGCGATTGAGGTTTTCTGCTTTGTAAGAATGCCTAAACTGCATCAAACTGCAGATTGCTCTAGCTCCACCCAGCTGTGACAGCTGTCAAAGTGAATGCCCAAGGGAAAGAAAAGAGCAAATCTAGAAGGATGCTTTCACGGCAGGGGGGAAATACTCCTTCAGCCTCTGGAATTTTACATCTCGGACTTTCCAATCCGGAGAGGATATGTTTGTGTTTCATAAGTTTCCATGAACTGCTGTTCTTGAAATCTGGTTCCTCCTCGAGCCTGTGTGACTCTTGAGAGTCCAGAGTGTCCCACAGTGAACAATTTCAGAATTTTGCTTTGTATGTGAAGAGCATCTCTTTTGTTGTGTTTTGGCTCACATGTTTGCTAACTTTGGTGGCTCACAGTTCTTGTGTTGAGTGTTGTGGCAAACAAATCATCCATTCTTCACCCATTGCACAGCACTCACGGTTTTGAAGAGTTTTGTCATACCCATTCTTGCTCATCTTCTTGGCCTACTCCATCTCTTCTCACAATGCAGCTGTTCTGTACTTGTGATTGTACTTGCCCTTTCTCTTTATTTCTTTCCAAATCTTCTGTAGCCTTTATGGGAGTAAAGATATGAGGGTCCCGTTGGGGATTTGTGTTCTGCTTAGTGTCCTTCTAGGTTTCTCACTCTGAGTTTGCCTTTGGATGCATGTCAGAACCAATTGTGATACTGTCATTAAAAACCTTGTCATCTGAGATTGTGTTCCTGAGCCCACTGAGCAGTTCCAGGCCCATTCTTACGTCGTAAGTCAGTAAAGTTTGGAACATTTCTTTCTTTGTGCACGTAATTTTTCATTTTTTCTAAAAATACTTTTATCTGTCTCTTTAAAGCTTGGGCTCAAGGTTTCTGCAGTCCTTCATGATGTGCCTGCATTCTTTACTACTAGTATCACATCAGCACCAAGTTTTCTGTCACTGTCACGTTGTCTAAGTGTCATTTTGAGTTGTTTGAACAGCAGCTGTTTAGCACAGAGCCCTCATGTGAAACCACTATTTGTTCCTGCCCTCTGCTTCTTGTCTGCTGGGCACTTGTCATTGATTCAAGGGCTTTTCCTCTCCCTTCACTGCAGTGCCTTGGTTTCTTTGTGCAAGTTGAATCCCAGCTGGAAGTCTAAATGTCTTGCACTGGTTGATTCTTCCTTAATCACTTGGTTCTTGTTGCCTTCGGAGAACTCCAGAAACTTTTTGAGCAGGTCTTCCTTTTACAGCAGTTGGTTCTTAGCCAGTATGTGTTGTTCCCATTGTCCCCCTAATTATGGTCTTTATTCTGTTATTGACTTAGTAGAGAGCCAAGGCTTACTGGGCAGAACCCTTTTTAATAATAACTTCTTCTGTGTTTCCTCAGTATTTTACAGTCCTGCGGTGCCCTGTCTTGTAGCTGTCAGGTAACATTTGCTGGTGTGAAGGAATATGGATCAGAGCATTCCTGAGAATCTAATAGCCCATGTGCTGTGCTGCATTATCTCTGCTCTCTGGTGCTCAGAGATTTGCAGCAGGCTGTGAAACTCCTATCTCTAAATTCCAGTTTAGTTCAGGAGTTAAGTGATTCAGAGTGCTTACTAATTCATTGCATGCTTGGTGACTCATTAAAAATGAATAGGTGAATTGGAGTCCTGTAGGAGTGGGGGTGGCCAGTTACCTTTGTTGCCTTTGTTCATTTCCAAGAGGCCGTTACTGGTCTTGATGCCAACTTCGAATTTCCTCTTTCCCCTGAGCTGTAGTTCCTGTAATCAGAATGGGGCAGCATAAAGAAGGCTTTTACCTTTTACCTTCACCTGTTGTTGATAAAGACTAATTCCCCACTGCCTTCTTGAGGCTGGATTAGAAATACTACCCTCAGAGGAGGCCGCAGTTTGTGGAGCTGAATGGACAAATGCATTGCTGTGGTGTGTTACTGTCACTGGTTTTGTTCTTTCAGCCAGCCAGGTGAGGTTTGTGAAGTCAGCCCTGTGGTACCACGGCTATGCCCGGCCCCAGCTCCATCAGCTCCCCTGCGACGGCTCCGCGGGCAGCCGGGAGCTGCTGCTGGCATTCTCCTGGCTGCTGCACAGCCCGGGCCTCCTGGAGCAGCTGCTGGCTCAGAACAGAGTCAAGACTGGGGATGAGACCTCTGTGTGCACGGTGAGCATGGTCGTGTCCTCCCACCCTTCCCTGCCCACGAGTCACCTTCAGCTGTGTTATCGCCAGTGTGTGATGGGCTGGTGTCCTGGTGCCTTGGCAGATGAGTGACTTCAGCTTTAGGAAAGGCCTGCATCTGTTTTGTTTCCCTTCTCTAAGCTCTCTGTGGGCAGGTCATCTGGGTTCTTTCTCTTTATCAAACTCTCTAGCTTGATAAAGAGAATCCCTGATATCCCTGCCTGAATTCCCTGATTTCTATTTCCAGTATAGGTGAGACCACTGTGGAGGAGTGCAAGTAAGTGAATGTCTTCAGTCCCTCTGCTTCTGAGTTTTGAGCTCCCAGACTGAACCATGAGTGGTTCTGCAGGGCAGGCAAACAGGTTAGCAGTGAATGCTGGGTGTGTTGGCACTCTTGGGTAGAGCAGGTAAGGGTGAGACAAATAATACTTTTTGCAAACAGCAAGGTCTCAAATGGCAGCTGCTGCTCTTGAGGCGACTAATGACCTTGTAACCTCTTTCAGAACACAGTGGACTATGCTGTTTTTGCCATTAATAAAAGCTGTTAGTACAAAGAAAGTCTGTTCTGAAGTAACCATCATCTAGTCAGACACTAATTACTGCTCAGTCTGGTTCAAAACGACAGGTTCACAGAATTGCTTATTTTTTTTGGCAAAGGACATTGTAGGGAAGAAACCCTACCTGCTGATAATCTTGTGGTGTCTAATAATCTTGTGGTCTTTCATGAACCCATGTATGTTTTTCCCCCATGCTGTAGGCTGCCTGATTTTCTAGAGCCTTTTTAAGGGGCAGCAAAGCAGGAAAGTTGGGAAAGCTGCAATATAAAAACAATATCTTCAGAAGGAAACCACTTGTACAAATGGGAAGCAGTTCAAAGGGAAGAATCCTCTTTGTAACAACATTACAAGCAATATTTTGAGGAAAGGGACCACTCTTGCTGCACTACAATTATTTGCTGCACAGAAGAGGGAGCACAAGAGGCAAAGCTGTGAGTGGCAGTGCCATCCACTTATGTGAAGAGTGCCTTGAGATTTCAGAAAAAACACACTGCTGGAGAACTTTTTACTTTAAACTTTTCTTTTGCCTTTTTCTTGTTTTTCATCTGTGGTAGCAGGTTTTTTTTGTGTCCTTAATTTCTCTTACAAAAGAGTGACAAGTAAAATGTGACATGAATTCAGGGAGTGGGGCAGCACCTGTTATTTTCTCTGAAGGCTTTTAAGTTCTGCATTTCCCAAAAAGGGATGAAAGAACTATGGTTATACAATATTATCTCATGGCCACACATACTGGTGTGTCTTTCACTGCAATTCTCACCTGCGGTACTTGGGTTTCTCAAAAAGCATGGCATGGATATGAAACGTTTTTACTCAATAACTGTCCAAAACAGTGTTTGGAAAGGCTGCAGAGTCTGAATTTTTTTTTTTTTTATAGACCAGACAAAAATTTTATAGACTGGAAGTTGGAGTTAGCTTGTGTATATAAAGCTCGTTGTGTTAATGAGAACATTTCTTGTATAGTGTTCATCCAGCAGTTTTCATGCTCCAATAAAAATAGGTACTTACAAGGAAAAAAACCAGAATGTAGTTGCAGCATAAAAGGTGGGTTTTGTGATTCTCCTTCACAAGAAAGCTAGAACAAATGGAATTTTAAGGGAGAGGTCTTATCTTTTATTTGATCAGCTAGGCATTGCAAAGCCAATAAATTCAACCTTCGGGAGCCAACCAAATGAAGATCTAGGGATGCACTGGCAAGGATGCAAGGAGGCAGTGGTGGCTGAGGAGAACATGGGTGGGTCACACACCTCATTTTGGTCAGTGAATCAGCTCCTTGGAAACCACTCCTGAGAGCCTGTTTGTTTGTTTGTTTCATTAAAGTGTTACAGTTCTGTTGTTATTAGATTTTGTTACTTGCTGGCTGTTGTTAGTTTGTGAGATAACTAAAAAGCCTGATGAGCAAAGCCTGCTCATCAGCCAGTGTTCAGCAGTAAAACCCCAAAATCTTAGTAACAGAGGGGGAAGGTGAGGTTGTCACTTTGCTACCTGACATCATGTAAGTTAACACACCAGAGATGTAGTCTCTGCAGGCTTAACTCTCTTCTATTTCAGTAAAGTGAAGAAAAAAGGTAAAAAGAAGAGGAAAAAACCTTCACTTGGGAAAGATCTGTCTCAAAAAATAGAATAAAGAAAATGAAATGCTCTTTAAAACAACTGAAATTAAATTCTCAGTTGAGAACTGGAAAAATCTTCCACTGAATGGAATTTTTAATGATTACAAACAATTGAAAATATTTTCCTGACGTGAAAATGTTGCAAAACAAAAATCCATGAAATTGTATTTGGTTCTGTGCATGGCTGAGATCTCTGCCAAAATGAGCAAAGTGTGAAAGCCAGTATTTGCTGGAAAAGTACATCTGTTGGTCTAACAGTGAGAATAAATTTGGAGAGAATCCTTACCCTTTGTCTTCATTTAAAAGGAAAGGAGTCTCAATAACTGTAGGCATAGCTGTAGTTCGTACTGATATTTGTGTGGTTTGGTTTTAAAATTTTGTCTGAAATCCACAAAAATGAACAGGGTCTGTTGTATGAGGAGAATGGAGCTAATCCCTAAATTAAGTGTGCAATCATGTTCTGACTATTCTTTCAGCATAAGTTTGAAACAAAGCCTAAAGCCTGCTAAATTGCTGATAATGTGCCAAATACCCAACATATCAAGGGCCAATTAAATTAATTAATTTCATTTCAGACTACCACACTGGCCTTTTTTTTTTTTCCTTTGCAGTTCCTTAGCAACACAGTTTTCTTTCCCTGCAAATTGAACACTTCCATCAGCTCTAAAGGATTTTTAGAGGTACAAGGGTATTCATGACAGATGATGGACAAGGAGCTCAAGCTCTTCATGGAATTCTTAATCTTTAGATCCTGAGCTGGGAAAAGCTTCCACAAGCTTTACATGCACTTACATCTTCAGAAGCAGAAGTTAAGTGATTCCTGCAATTATAAACTCAAAAGATGCTGAAAGGTGGTAAGAGGTAGTGCTAATGTAGTCAGAACTCACTGAGAGGTGGTTGTTGGTAAGGACAGGCATGGTTGGTAGCCTGGGGTGGTTCTGTGGGTTGATTGCTTTTGTGTGTTGTGTAAAAGATTCCTTCAGGGCACCTCCAGCTCCTGTTTTCTGGAAGGGCAGTGCTGCAGTCTCTCCCGAGCCAGGATCCTGCTGGATTCCCTGGCCAGGCACCCAGGTGAAATTTATACACTGGAAGGGGAAACAAACTGTGTTGCTGTGCAGGAGGAGCAGGAGAAGGAGGAGGGATCCATAATCCAAGATAAACTCTAGAGCTGGCCTGCAGTAGTTCAGATTCTCTGAATTTACTGTGCTCATCTGTCAGCAGCTTGGTGACTCCAATAAGTGGAAGTTCAAACCTTGCATGGGCCAGCTCTTTAGAAGAAGTAATCACTAACTCAGGTGGATCTATAAGGACTGAAGTATAATCTGAATTGGAGGCTCACATCGATTTACTGAAGTGTTTGCTTGGGAATTCTTGCCTGTTAATTGCATTAAATCACTGGGCCAGTAATTGATGGACATGGTTTTCAAAGGCTGTTGACACCCCTCGTGGATTTCCATCTCAGATATGCACTGCTGTGATGTCTGTCTCAACATCTTCTGTTGCTTTGGTGATCATGTACAGGCAGGTTATTCTCCTGTGCCATTCATTGATAGAACAAAACCTGTGGGTTAAACCCTCTCCTTCACTATACTTGTGAGGCACACCTAGGGATTTCTCAGTCTCTCTGAGAAGCAGGTAATTGATATAAACTTGCCTTTTTAGCACATTCAGTATTTGACTAATTTGTATTTACCTTGCTTTTTAAATTTTAGTGATACCATCCCAGCTTTCTCCAAATCTGTGATGGTTTGGGCAGGTAATAGCAGTGCTCTGTGAGCACATATTCTTTCTGTTTCCAGGGAGGAATGCTGCCTGTGCTGCTTTTATTTCTACAGCTGAAATTAATCTGTGTGGCCTGTAATTTAATTATGCATGGAGGCTGTTGAGCTTTTTCAAATGGGTGTGGTGATGTTACATCCCTCATGATCATCAGGAGATGTTGTACAAACACTGGTTCTTGTTTCCACTAATTCCCTCTGTCTGCTTCTGGCCCTCTGAATGAAATTGGATGCCCCTCCCCTTTTGTGAATTTATAGTAATCAACAAATAGAGCTATTATGTCTCTTGTGCTTGGAATTGATGCATGTGTCTCTAGCATGCTAAAGTGAACTGAGTTTAATTACTTCTGGTGGGCAAAAATGAAGATAAACATGCCTTCTGACTCTTAGGTTTGCGATTTGATTACTCTTTTGTTTGTCATGGTCTAGTTTGGCTCACTGGCTGTTTCCCGTATAGTGTAAGGCTTATGCTTGGTCTAATCTTGTTGTTGAAATGCCTTTCTTTTACAGAAAACTTGACAGTCACTGCTGTTCCATAAACCATGTTCCTAGAGGAAAGTGTTAAAGTAGCAACCAAGCTTGATGTTCCCCCCCAGCAGCAAACCAGGAAACCTTAGGCAGTAGTTTCAGTGAAAATAAGTTTTCTGCATTTTTTTCCATGTCCTCATCTGTTCCAGTGAGGATAGAGGAGGGAATTTTATTAACCTTATTGATTCTGACTCAGAAGCGTAATTACTTTCCAGATCTTTATGGGCTATATTAGTCTGTCAGCTTTCATCTTTTGATTTTCCTCCCTTATTCCCTCAGCTTACACTTCTATTCTCTTTGTCCTCCTGTCTTCCTGGTAACTCTCACCATATATGTTTTTGCCCTTTTCCTGCTATTACTGTTGCTGGATTCAGTAGCTGCTAAGGAACACTCTGTTTTTTTAAAAGCCATCTGTGAAAGCTGAGCTGAGGGCTGAGGATCCCTGAAGTTTTCTCTGCAGAGTTTTCCTCTCCTCAGTGTGGCTGACAAGTCTGCTGTAGCATGCTTTGAACTTGTCATGGTGCCTTCCTCCTGTTCTGCACTGGAAAATGTGTAGTTACCAGCATTTGTCTTTGCTTGACACAGTGAATGCACAATTAAGAAAGTGTTGTTTGTTTTTTTTTTCTTTTTTCCCAGACATGTCAAAGTAAGACACTCTAAAAGACAAGTCTGAACTGATCAGAAAGGCTTATAATTTATTGAATCTGCTGTGTCTCAGGCGATGTCTGAATTGCAGAATTTCTTGAGCCTGACATTACAGCTGATGTGTTCTGGAGGGGGTTCAGCAGCAGGCACTGGAGTCACTGGAGCTGTGTGAGGAGGAGATGATGAGGGCTGGCATCCTGGTGGGAAGGTTTACCATGCTCATAGTGGTACTCTGCTGAAATCAAGCACGGGGAGCTCCTTCCTTGGCCGTTGGGGAAACCAGAGGGATTTTAAGACGTTTCAGTGCCTCTCCTGCCCTCCAGTGACAGGGAGCAGCCAGTACCTTTGGTATGTTCTGATTATCTTTGCAGCCTTTTGAGTTAAATGGGAACACCTGTTTCTGGTGCCCCACTGTGAGCAGCCTGGGTTTAACTCACGTGAGAGGATCCTTTGAAAGAAAGCACTTTTCCCTCAGGAGAACTTTTCCTTAAGGAACGTGTGGAGAGGGGCATGGCAGGCTCCTACCCACATCAGAGCTGCCTTCTCTCCTGGAGCTGTTTCCCCTATTTTCCTTTGGTTCCAGGTGTGCTGGTGCTGTAGGGAGCTGCATCTTTCTGTCCCCAGGGGCTGCCCCTCTTGCTACAGTGGAGCAAATGGCCGTGGGCAAGGGGAACTACAGCTGCAGGCAGAGGAAAAAAAAGCAGTGCAAGGCATTATCTGTGTATTGCATTTCCTGAGCCCTGCAGGACACGATGGTCTCCCAGTTAAGGTCTTTGTGTCTGTCTGTCTGTCTGTCTGTCACGTGTTGGGCTTAGGATATTTGGTTTCCATGTTTTGTCTGAATATATAATGCAGTGGGCATTGGGATTTTAATGTTCTTTTAAAACCTTGAGGCTCCAAAGATTAGGCAGCGCTGCTGAGCTCTTTTAAAGACATAGTGCTTTTGCTGTATTGCAGAGCTCTTAAATAACCTCCCAAATGAGTGGGAAGGGATGGGATAAAGGACTGACTTGCTCCAGTGCCTCAGGCCTGTGGCTACTGCCAGAGAGGCTTGTTTGAACAAGGCAGGCATGGGTAAGAGCTGTGTTCACATTTTCTGTCTTCCCTCAGCACCTTCTCTTTTTCACTCTTTGCCAAGAGTAGGCTCTTGGGAGTGCTGTTGTGAGTAGTGATTTTTACAAAAGGCATAGAAATTTAAAAGCTAAAAGGCCTTGCAGAAACACAGGACCTCACTTTTTACATTTTAATCGCTGAATGCAATGCGAGCGTAACTTGGATGTTGTGAGCACTTTTGTTTGGGGAAAACTTACTCTTCCATGCAAATATTAATTGGTATGTGCACCATGTGGGAGTGGGTTTTTACACCATCTATATTGCCCTGCATAAATCTAATCTGGATCCTGCCTTATCTAGGAGGAAATCCAATTAGTGTTGTTTATGGTGCCATTAATGAAAATAGTGCTGTCCCTCTCACATTCATCTGTTCAGATTGTTCCTTTTCACATTTTCCCCTCCTGCAGATAGATATATGGCTGTATTAATTAAGAAAGCATGTCTGATACTGTTATTTCTGGCTATGGTGTTTAATTAAAAAAAAAAAAAAAGATGTCCTGTTTAAAGATGTGTAATTACAGAAGTTAACATATGTTATGTCACATCAAAATCATTGTCTGAATTATGAGCGGTTCGCAGCGAGCGCTCAGTAAAAGCTGCAGAAGCACTTTATTGGCTTGATTTATGTGATTGCCTTGCCTTTCCTGAGCCCTGCAGTGAGGATCCAAACATGCTCCTACCCACCTTTGTGATACCAGGCTCAGTGTGCTCAGTGTAGCTAAGATCTGAGTGGTGGCAGTCAATATTTTCTGTCTAGACCCAGAGTAAGTGCAGTGTAGATGAGGAGTGGGCTGGCAATGTGCACTGGAGGCTTCAGCTGGCACTTGCTTTGTATTGCTCTGCTCAAGGATTAGTGTCAGGGAGCTGACCTCGTGCCTCTATCCATGGGTTAAACACCTTACCCGTCTTCCAGCAGGCTTGTTTCTCCATGGGTAGCCTGAGCTTGCTGGTTGTCCAGATGTGGAAGCAGAGAGCTGGTGCTTGGAGAGATTTGGAAGATGCCTGGAAAAGTCACAGCTCGGTGGGGATGAGCTGAGGTCTGTCCTGGGCCAACAGGTGGCAGCTCACAGTCAGGAAAGAGCATCTCTGGGGGAACCAGCCCTGCCATCAGTGTTTTACAGCAGTGCAGGCAGCACAGCCTTTTCTGTTCCACTGCCTGCACAGGGCACAGGAAATTTATTAAGGTAAGGATTTATAAGCCTTAAAGATTCCTCTATCAGTAGGAATAGTATAGAAAGCCTAGATGAAGTTGCACAGCAGAATGTTTCCTCTGCAACTCTGCTTAGGGCATATCACCAGATCTGCCAGGAATTTTGCATTAAATCAGTTTCTGGAGTTTGTGTAATTCAAAGTGTATGGACAGAGCAAGATGAATTCTGTACCAAGTCACTAAAATCCTCAAATAGAGCAAGTAGTGGAGCAGATGCTCCCTTCTCACATGTCTGCAAACACACTGGTGCCTGTGTTGTTCTTTGATAAAGTATTTATATGCTGAAGTACTTGTTTAATTTATCTCCATCCACTCTTGGTACACCTGCTCTCTGATTTCTGATAACGTGGGATTGCTTTGTATTTCAAACCAAAAAGAAACAGCTTCATTTCTGCTGTTGAAGTTGAAACTTCTTAATCTTTAATTTCTTTCTAAGCACGTTGCACGCAAGTTGTTTCCTCATATGTATGGAATGTGACTGCAAATTGATGTAGCACCATGTCTTTTTTCACACCCTCCTTTCTCCCACCCCTTATTCTTTTCCTTTGAGTACTTTCATATCTGATGGCTTTTTTTCAGTTCACTGTATTTCATGACTCTGACTTGTCTGCTCAGAACAATTCTGCCCGGGAGCACTTTGGCAGTGTTGGGGTTTTTTTATGCACTTGCTGCATTGTCTAACCACAAGGCTGTTCACACTTTTTGGGAATGATCTGGCACCTTTTTTTTTTATAGTTTGACTTGAAATAACTTGGGATGGAATGTTTTGGGCAGAACTTGTGCATTAAAGGCTGAATTCTAGGCTGCCTTGCAAAAATTGTAAAATACATGCTTTTGGGACATAAACCATGTTTAGGTCTGACTAAGCCAGAGATGTTTTTGTGAGCCTGGGGTAAGCTTTGTAGTTTGTGAGCTACCTTAACTGGGATGGTGGTGGGTGGTGTCTTGGAATGTGTATTTGTTCTGAGGCTTAGCTGTTTATTTTTCCTGGATCTTTTACCACAGGAGAGCTGGTTCTGCTAAAGTGTGAGCAGGGTGATAGTGCAGAGATTGGCTTGGAGGGAGCTCCTGTAAATATATGCTTGTCACTTTGATCAGGCTTGTGCTTGCTTTTCTCAGTCTTGCCAATAAGTGAAAAGTTTTAACAGCAGCACTTGGAGCTTTTAGGATAGAAAGCTCCTTTGGGGGGTGAGTTATGGTGGGAGTGGAAATTAACAGCTTCATTCTGTCTTCTCCTTAAGAAATCCTCTTAAGTGACACTGATCAGGGGAGCTCTGGCAGGTCCACATCACCCAGTTTGACCAGACCAGCTCAGGTACCAGCAGTAATGGGGAAAAACCTCCACATGGTGATGAGGGCATTGATATTTGCTCATGTGGCTTTTGAACTGCAGGGCTGTGGCACCAATTCCTGTAGCTGATCCAAGCACATCCCTTCTCTGAAATGGAATCAAAGAGAAGCATTAATTGCAGAAAACAGTTTGCAGAATGCTTCTCTGGGAGGTGGCTGTGGAATGATCTCTTCCAAAAGTGTCATGGAGCATTCCAAGTGTGGGGAGGCTGTTGAGGTCTCTGGGTAGTTGCCTTGGCTGCTCTCTTTATGAACTGGACTAAAAAATATGCACTTCTGTATCTCAGAGGGAATGTAGGTGTGTGCCTGGATTGCTGCATAGATTAGATAAATCCACGGTGATATTTGAAGCAAAGCCTGTAGCTTGGGCTGGTGTTTTAGTGATTTTTTACCTGCTGGGAGAGCAGTAAATAGTCTTAGATTGTAAAGATGGGACTGGAAATTGAGGTCACAGTATAATATGCAAGACCTTTTTTTTTTTACCTTGTTTACTTTGTGCCGGGCTAAGTATTTCATAGCAAAAGTAAATTTTTTGTGCAGTTTGTGAAATAAATAATGGAGAGATCCTGTTAAAAATGCATTGGCTGGCTTCCTTATTTTAATATTAATAAGGCAGGTTGCTACAATAAAATTAGCTCTGCATGGTGTTTGTCACTGTACTGCCAAAGCAATCGAGTCTAATGCCATTCCTTCCTGAAATAAATCCCCAGGAGAGCAGTATTTGTGCTGTTCTGAAACCTCTAACCAGGGAGCTTGGAGCAGAACAGTAAATTATGGACAATGCAGATTTTAATCTGGGATTCCCAAGTCTATCTTTGGCCTTGTGGCTTTCTAGCTGCTTATGTGAGGTGCTTTAATGTTCTTTACACGTGGGTTTTCTCTGCTGCAGTGACTGATATCCAACTGCTTGGCTTACCATGCTGATGGGCAGCTTGGTAATCACATCTGTGTGGTTTCCTGGCCCAGAAACCATCCTGTTTGGGGCAAACCACTCTGAGCTGTGGAGATATTTAGCTCAGACTGCAGTGTCCTGGGACACAATGCCTTGGTTTAGCAACCTGGAGATGAAAGAGCAGAGGAAAAAGAGGGACATTGGAGTTGGCACAAAATCTTCTTTCCCCCTTTTTTTTTT
>VZTR01017441.1:40933-55776 GCA_013400775.1 Chaetops frenatus
TGTTAAAGATGAATCTTTGCCTTTGAAAGGAGAAGCCCTTTAGCAGCCCTGCACCTCTGTGATTTATAACATGTGTTTATCTGAGCCACAGAGCAAAAGGGAACAAACCTGTAATATTGATACAGTTTGGGATGTGACCAGAACAGCATTTTGTGCTTATAAATAATAGGAACACTCATTTGTAGTAGAGGCCCTGTCAGCTGGAGATACTTAGGTTAAAACAAGTGTTAAGGGGTTACTTGATCGTGGTTGTAGATACACTTCTGTTGAAGTCTGCATTTAAGGCAAGATTAAATCTCTCCATTTTACAGTTTGCATTGTTAGTTTAGGATCCACATTGGAGCTATGTTCAAGCTTTGCCTGCCAACTGGATCTTTTGAAGATTTTACTGAACATGGAAATCTGTGAAGCAGGGAAGCACATATGTTTAAATACCACCAAGGTCTATGGGTCCAAATATCTGCCTAAGTGTTTTCTTGAAAACAGTCATGTTTCAAGTAGGCTTTTTAAATTTCCACTTTAAAGAAATGTCTTGAGAGCCTAAGAACTGGGAGACACTTCCTTTCAGAATGGCACACATCCATTCTGAATAACCAAGTCTTTGCAGTTCTGTGTTATTTCTACTTTTTATGACATGTTGTAGTAAAAATGTTTGGGATGATGGGTTGTGTTTACTGGATGTAATTCCTATAGACTGCATGAAGTGGAAAGCTTTATTTAAGTGGTGTTAATGGCCTCAGAAGCAAAACTACCCATGCCTTCTTCCCCTTTTAATTGGCAATCTGCAGGAGCCTTAGCTGGAAATGGAGAGATCTGTTTGTACATGTGAATGATGTCTTGTTGCAAGGGGCTGGGGGAGGTGGAATTCCCCGTGTTCCTTGGGAAGGAGATACCACAGAAATGTGCTGCAGAAATTTCATGCAGAAGATGAAGGTGTTGGCTGTTGTTGGTTTTTTATCTGCAGCAGAAGGAAAGTGGGACAAGATGAACAAATGGAAGCTCTTTGCTTCCCTCTTATTCCTTCCAAATTACTCTAGAAAAAAGCAAAACAAGCAAGACAGATGATACAACTGTAGCTGGGAGTGCCTCTGTGGAGTCCTGGCCGTTGCCAGCTGCATGATTTTTGCTTTTCCTCAATCCTGCCAGACGGGAAATGCTGGATGAAGAAAAGAGCTGAGCAAGCACAGGCCCACAATTTTTTCCCTGTACAAGTTATTGATTTACAAAATAGGGTCTCAGGAAGACACTGCCAGAGCTAAATCTGGTTGTTATGTTCTTTGACATATTAGGATCTAGTCAAAATACAGTTTTTCCCATCTGGGTAAAGAGCATGCTTGCTGTCTCAGAACACTGTGTCTTCCTGGGTACAGAAAATGAAGGATGGGAGAGGAGACAGCTCACCACATCACAGCTGAGAAGCTGATATTTATTCCACACTTCCCTACTTGTTTAGGCTGTTCCCAGTCCTGTATTCTAATTTCTCTGCACTGCTGAAACTGACTTCATTTTAGGGCTGTTTTCTTCCTCTTTGGCTTATATATCCTGTATGTTCACCACTGAATGACTTGAAAATGTTGAAACTAATTAAAACCAGTCTGGTATTCTTTCCTGCTTTCAGTGTGAAGATGAGCTGCTTGACAGCCAGGAAGGTACAGCTGAAGCAGGACCTGAAGGTGGGCCAGAGGACAGAGTGGATGTTCGATACCTGCAGTGGTTGAACGGGAGGCTGAGGTTGCAGTGGTGCGGTTTGCACGCTCAGCACCAAGAGCAGTGCAAACTTCTTCACAAGGTAAATGGTTCTTCTAACTCACTGTGACACAGTTTATTATTTAAAAGCCTTGTCAGCTAGAGCTAAACATACAAATTATTCTTGTTTGCTAGTTCTGCATCTTCTGTAGATAACAGTGAATTACTCTGAATATAAGCACCTCTGTCTTTCCCCAACGTGGCAGAACCATGAGAAAATGTAGTATGTACAGTGTTTGTAAGGTTGTAATTGTATAAAAGTCTCTTTTGCAGGTTGGCACATTAGTCACTTCTGCAACCACGGGCTGCTGCTGTTTTTCTCAGAAAATGTCTGGTAGAAACAAGACGGAGCATTCCCAAACAGGAAGTAGTGATGCAGAACTATAAGTTCACTGGAAATGTGGATTCAAAATGTTAAGCATCAATATTGGAAGTAATAGCAAAATAAAAAGCAAAATCTCTTTCCAAAGTATGAGGGGGCATGTCAGCAGAACCCAAAATTTTCCTGCTTTTAAATCAGGAGTCAGTAATGGTCTCTACGCTGCTGAGATTCCAGTTCTCTTCTCGTTTATGAATGCTTAAATGACTGCCTAATCACAGACATCTGGAATCAGCCTTCAGTCCCAAAGTCAACAGTGATGGTGACCCCAGAGACAAATTAAAAAATAGAGTTCTAAAGATAGTCCTGAAAGTTATTAAGCTTTATTTTCCCTAGGTCCCCTTTCTTCATTTATCTCTCTTTGGATAACTTAAATGGAACCAGCTATTACTGTACTCAAAACCTTCACAGAAAACCTTTTTTTTTTGAGACTGAAAATGGTTTGAAGAAATTTCTCCTCAAAGTACACATCAGAAAGTTGTCAGAATCATCTTCACCTTTGAATGAAGATGCCTTCTTGGTTTTAATCCTGTGTGACAGAGCAGTGCTAAAGACTGTAATGAGGTTACATTTTGTTCTTTCCATGGACTGATTGCTAGGGCAGATGTCTGATTGACAGCCCTAGGGAAGAGGGATCAGGTGCTGTGTGTGCAGCATCTAATGTAACCTTTTGCTTCTCCCTGACCCCTGCTGATGTGCTTCCCTGCTCTGGGAGCAAAGGTGGCAATTCCCTCTAAGTGCCTGTGCAGTCCTTGGCTTTTTGCACTGTGAGTTCAGGCCGTGATGGGACCGGGAGAGGTGACTCTCAAATGAAATGATTGGCATCTTCTCCCCCTGATAAACTACCTCTCTTTAAGGTATGCTGGTTTTTGTAGTAGGTGAGGCAAATGCCTCCATAAGTCATCATCAGCACTCTGATTTATGTGAGACTTGACAGTAACAAATCATTAGGCAGCTCCAGTGCCTCAGCTTGCAGTTAATGAGGCCAAGGCAGAATTAGAGCAGGTCAAACCTGGGAGCTGGAGTACAAACAGATATTCTCAGCAGTCCAAATGAGGCACTGAGGTAATGAAGAGATGTGCTGATTAGGCAACATGCTAAACTTGTTGACAGGGGACATGAGAGATGATGACCCTCCTGTGGAAGTTGTACTTTGAAATAAACTTGGACTCTTTTTTCCCCTTTGTGGCTACCTAAGGCAAAACGTTTGCTAAAGTTAAGACAGCCAGACAACTACAAGAGACAAGTTAGCTCTGCTGCAGGTCCCTGGAGCAGGATTTCCAGGATCTGGAAGAATAAGCAGGAGGGAGGATGTGTCTCTGTTCATCTAGTTTCCCAAAACTGCCAGTACTGCCTTCTCCAGCAGTCGTTGCTGGGTTAAACTGAAGGGAATGGTGGTGCTGGTGATGATTATTACAGCCAGGGCTGCCACCATGGGGGTGCACAAAAGAGGGAGCCCAGCTCCTCCACGTGTGAACCCACACTGATATTATCTGTTCAGCTGTGGGAGTTCTCTTCAGAGCTGTAATAAAGAGCAGTGCTCTGATTTATATTTTAGTCTGAATTAAAAGCAGAAAAGTAAATGTGGCTTTGGAAGGACTTCATTGCAGGGCCACATTAATGTTAGCATTTATGGTAACACAAAAATATAACATACTTACACAATTTAACAGATGTATAAACAATAATTGATATTTCCTGACTCTTTCTAGAGAAATTGCTTTTACCACTACATTAATTTCAAAACTTTTAAACTATTCTGTGTGTTAGTAGACTGAACTGACCCAGTATGACCTCTATATGGGCTGCTGCTTTTCTCTAATAAACCACAAACACAGTATGCAAAAGGCTAATGAGTCTTTTGTTTTTTAATTATGCTGACAGATTTACAGAGGGCTTTCTCTACCAAATGATAATTACACCTTTTACTCACTCTGTTTAATAACTTACCAGGTTATGTGCCTCAGCTGTGGAACAATCTTATTTACTGCTGGTCAGGAGCTGTAATTTTTGTCAACTAGTGGCAACACTTTCACAGATTTCTTTCTGTGACTCACACAGGCTCTAAAATACCATTTTCTCTATTTGGGCCTTTCTGAGACCAACATAACACAGCTGGAAAATATGGTCTTGCTCAGAAGATGACTGCTCCTCCTTCCACTCTGTATTTTTAGCAGGGATATTGCTGGGTCCTTCATTTACTCTGTCCTGCCTGCAGCCACCTAAAGTTGGTGGGATGAAGTTCTGCAGTCCCCAAGAGAGGGAAGCTCCCTGGAGCTGCAGCTGGGAATTGCTTGTTAGGTGGCCTGCCTGGCTGTTCCTCTTTGCTGGCTGCTCTGATGAGCTGCTTTTCAGGGACTTCTGCTCCCAGAAGGCAAGTTGAAGCTTACAGAAGCACACATGTCCTGCTGTAGCAGGAAGACTTCCTGAGGGAAATCTTAACCTCTCTGTTTCTGAGGAATTTTGCAGCCTGAGGCTATGAGCTGTTGGATAACGTTTTAATGGCTTCTCAACATGGACAGGTTGGCTTGCTTTGAAAGTGTAATGTAGTAATACCATTCTAATTCCCTGGAAATTCTCAGTGGCACACATTTACCTGGTGTGCCTTCAAATACATGGGAACAAACGTGGAGAATAAATGACTGTGTTAAGGCACCTCTCTTGATTCCTTCTGTTCTCTTTCCTCCTCTTTCTGTCAAATGCCAGAAGAATATCTGCCTGCCTGGGTTTTGATCCTTCTTGAATTCATAGGAGAGAACAGCTGTTTTTATTTAGTCTTTGAGTTACCACTTTGCCTTAAAAAATGTGAGTGAGAGGCCTTGCATAATTTCAGCAAAACATACCGGTGGGAACCTGTATGGTTTAAAACTTTCATTTTTGGGGGGCTCTGTTAAATGCACTGTGCCACAATCAGCATGTTATAAAAAACAGTGAAACAGGTGAGTTTCTGCAAAACTAATGGATTTCCTGGGGGTATTTTCAGCTATCTTCCATCCTGAGGTGGTGGAGGGTTAGATCAGGTTCAGACATGAGTTGTTTTTTTATGCAGGTGAATATCTGATTATGGGCTGTGCATAGGGGTTAGTAAGAATAAAATTATATTGAATGGATTTCTCGATGATAGAAGAGTTTAACATAATTGTAATTATCAGATCATGGTAAAGCAACAATAGTGGTTTTAATATGCTTGAAAACTAAGAGCAAGTGTTGTATTGTAAGTCAGAACACAGAGCAGCCCTGGGAATTGCCACCTATGAATGGAGTGGTTTCTTGTGCCCCCTCTAAGATCAACAACGTAAAATAAGATGTGCAGTGGATTGGATAGGTTGTATCTATATATCTGATGTAGTAAGAGTAAAGGTACAAGGACAAAGTCTTGATCTCTGAATAATAGAGGGCAGGGACTGGTGCTGGGTAATTACCTCATTGTCAGTAATTTATGAGTGAGCTAAACTGCAATTGTTAGATGCATCTGTATCTTGACATGAAAAATCTACCATGTTGCTCTGGGAATTGCTACCTTGTTTATTTATATATTTTTTGTCTGTTTGGTTTGAAAATCTTTGCTTTTTTTCCTAAGGTGAATTTGCCATTAGGTCTCAGAAGCACATTCTTTAATGCAATAGAATTTCTTCCTCTCATGCAGATGTGTGAACCACGAGCAAGCCCCCTTTCCATCTTTACCTAGGTGAATTAGGCACCCTGCAGGGAGAGCAGCTTGTCTGAGCTCAGGGGCATTTAGGAATTGGTGCTGGACACTCCCCAGAGTGTTGATGCTGACTATGAGGGGCTGTGCCTGGCCTCTCTTGCAGAGCTTGGTGTGAGGTTAAATCAGACCTGCCTCCACCTGGGGCTGTTGCAATGCCAAGGAGCAACAGCTGTGCATGTTCTGCCTCTCACCCTCTCACCTGCCACTTCTGCCTCGGTGCTCTTTCCCTCTTTAAGCCTTGTTTATCTTCTACTTGGCCTGGTTATCAGTCAGAGATAGCAAAAATACAAATACTGGATTATTCCAGTATCCATCCTGGTCTCAGGGATTCCTCTGTTGTTACAGCTTTAGTGTATTTGTTTTGGGCTTTACCCAAGGATCCTGCTGCCACCTACCTTGGAAAAGGGGCTGAAATTCACTGCTGGTGCTCGGGGCCCAAAGGTTTGGCAGGCAGAGTTACACAAGAATGCAGCAGGAAAGGAAGAACATTGTGTGGGGAGGTGCTCTTTTATTTTTAAACTCTCATAGCTCTGCACATGTGACAGATGGTTGTCACCAGCAGTGAGTTTTGGGAAAGGAATGCTAAAATATTCTGAAGTTTCATGGAAGGGTTGATAATTACCCAGTGCCTGTCAACTTTAAAATAGTTGTCAATACCCAAGTGTGTGATAAAGTCCATATTAGAATAAAGGAAGAAAAGCAGGAAACATTCTCTGTCTTCTGGCAGAAATATTAATGAAATATGAGTGATTGTCTGACAAATGTGCACTGCTATCTTGTTTGGCAGCTGCAGTTATTACAGTAACAAAGGGATCAGCTCTGAATAGGAGGAATTGCTTTTTATTGTTCCCTTGACTAACTTGGGAAGCTTCTTCATCAAGTAATTGATGATACTATCACCAGTGCAGCTGGGACAAGGTCTTGGGAAGCAAAAGCCAAAGTATAGAGCAGCAAAAGAAAACCTTACTGTAGCTAGGTAGCATTTTCTACTTTAAAGAAAGAAATAGAACTTATTCTGAGAGTGCACTTTAGCTCTGTTCAGACTGCTGCTGTCTGTGTGAATGGTTTCTCCTTTCATGCCATGCACCAGGCCATGTGTACTGTAAGGAAAAAGACTTCAAGACAGGATGAGAAGAGAAACCTTCAGTTCTACTGTGGCAGCAGTGGTTGCAATTCCTGCATGTGCTTCTGGCAGCACTCCCAGATGGACCATTTTGTGAGGGGTTCATCCTGTCCATCCTGGCCGTTGCATTGGTGACAGGACTCACACTTGTACTTGTCCATTGGGGGTGGGTTTCTCACCACTGGTCACATCACCCTGCTAATCCACGCAGCTCTTTGGTGGTAATTAATGATGTTAATGACCTGGTCCTTGCACTGACAATTATCTTCTCAATTTATCTGTTTCAGATCCATTTATTCACAAGTGGCTCCCACATGGACCAGGTCCTTGGACATTTTTCTGTCACAGAAACAGATCTCATTAGACAGCCAGAGAACTACAAGCAGGTAAAGCTTCTCCTGTAATTCTTGGATGCTCAGTATGCTTTACACAAACATTGTGAAGACTGCATTCCTTATAACATTTTTTTTAACTTAGTTTCCAACTGAAATAAGGGCTTATATATTGAATTTTCAGTTTCTTCGCTTATTTGTATTCACCAGAACTGGTTTGATAGAACAGAAACCCAAAGGTATCAGGCTAAGTTTTATAAAACCTGATAGACAGGGAGTGGGAAGAGACCTGACTGGAAGTGCCAGTGGAGAAAAGGCTTGTAGAATGAAACACTCTAGATAAAGTTGGCTGACTTGCTGTTGTATCCTGCCAGTAACCACACCTGGGCCAGCCAGGCACAGTGCCTGCCTGTGGCCTTGCCTGAGCAAGACAAAACCTCTTAGGACAACATCATTTTTCCCAGTTATACTGTTTTACCCTGGAGGATGAATTCCTACTGCTCTCCAATTACTCAATTATCATAGATGTTTCAGTTCATTATCTGAAGTAGTTTAATTCACTTCTTTTAATACAGTATAATACATTTGTTTTAAAAGATCAGTTTCTAAAAGTTCATTCTGTGTGAAACTGAAACAAGATGGAAATTTCAAGCTCATCCCTAACAAAATCAATATTTGGCAAATTTCTGCAGTCTGTCCAGACCTGTTTGCTCAAAGGAGATATTCTTTCTCCTGTTTGCTTAAGGATGAAGGTGGGCATTATAAATACTGTGCACAGAGAAATTCAGAAAAGTAGATTTGAAGGTGGGAGGATAGTTTTATGTTCAAAGCCCCTAAAGTAAAGTGCACATTAATCTTTCATTGCTGAACATTTCTTGGATGAACAGTTCACATCCTGCCTCTTGGTAAGATTCACTTGCTTAGAACATTTTCCTGGAAAACTGTTGTTGGTTTTTTTTTTTTTCCCCAGGTCTTACCCTGTGTCACTGATCTGTTACAATAAAGCTTAACAATACTCTTGGTGTTTGGTTTTGACTGCTCTGTTCATGAATCATTCCAGGAGTTTTCTCTCCCTTTCCTGGATGCCTGCTCCAGGTGTTCTGTTCAGGGGAGGCTCAGGATAAAATGGAAAGAGTTTTTCTGCATTGCAAGCATTGTGGTTAGGTAGGGTGCTGCAGTCAAGAAGGTTTAGTGGGCAGCTATTTTGTTTAGTTAAAAATCAATGAAGTCTTCATTCCACCTTTCCCAGGCTTAAACAGCAAATCCATGGAACAAAACCAGGGTGATGACTGAGAGGCAGAGTGACAGAAGATGTTTTGTTTAAATAAACTACAAGTGGCCACAGTCTGTCTCCAGTTTCTGGGCTCTGACAGGTGCAATCCCAATCAGGCTCCAGCTCCAGTGCCTGTGTGTTGGAAATTCCTTTCTTATGTCACTTACTGCTTGTACTGATCCAAAATTGGAACTATTTGTCAGTATAATCAGCTGTGAAATTCTTAACCTCTTAAAGCTCTCAAACCTGTTCAAGAAAAGAGTTCTGAGCTGCTGTCTTGTGCCTGATTCTAAAATAGACGGGAGAATTTGCAGGAAGTCATCACAACACTTGAGTATACATGTTTTTGAGAGCCTTATAATTTTAATGGTCACCATTTGAACATTGTGTGTAGATTTTGTCTCCCCTTACCCTTATTTCCCAAAAGCAGCTTCTGAAAGCCATATGCTCAGTATGTAGAGGAGCCTGGTACAACAAGGTGCTATAGGCTTGAAAAGGCATTGTTGTTTTGAGTGTCACTTTTCCAGATGGATCTAAGACTCAGTATGCAAAGTGATGCTGCTTTGGAAATTGTAATAAAAAGCCTCTAATTTTCAGATATCTTGCTAAGATTAAGTAAATTATGCATATTTAAATAGCTTGGTTTTTAAATATTAGTGCAGATGGCAGCACTCTGCCAAATGTTTTCTCCAAAACTGTGAAGTTATTTTTTTCTTCTCAAGTAAATGAGACATTTCTCTTAATATTACCTCAAGTAAGAACCTGCTGCATGGATCAATAAAAAGAGCAAGCATGTCAATATGCTTTAGTGTAAAGCACCCCACTTGCTGGATGGTGTTAGGAATTCCTTCTCATCTTGGGCATCCTTCAAAGCATAGCAATGCAAAGTGGGTTGAAAGGTCAGAAATTCCCTCACACAGAAGGGACTTGGGCTCTTCTGGTTTAAACCTGGAGTTAATTTTCTTCAAAAATGCCCTGCGAGAGGAGTTGCTCTGTTTGCATCAAAACAAGAGATGTTTAGTCTGACAGGAAAAGTGTGATAGGATACAGATAGCTGTGAAGTCAAGCTTCACTTCTCCTTTTTCTATAGAAGATGCACATTAACTTATTTAAAATGTTCTTTCCTTGGATTTTTGACTATAAAACACTTTTAGTGCTTTTATGTCCAGGGATTTTACTGGACATTATTATTCTTCTATCATCGTAAATGTCTTTGTCAGATTTATAGGACTGGAAGTTTTCCAAACCTAATGGTTTTAATTATGTTTTTCTCTAGTGAGGCATGATCAAAACTCCAGCCTTTCCTGTGGTTTGGCTGTGGTTTTATAGATGTGTGTGGCTGTGAGTGCAGGTCGCTGCTCTGTTTGGTTCCTGTGCTGCCTGGGGATATCAGTGGAGGGGAGGAGGTGTTTTTTCAGCTGGAGTTCAGTTTCCAGTGGAAGCACAGAAGTGCCTTGGGCAGTGGGGATGGTTCTGTTTGCCTGAGGCCTTGCTGGAGCACACAAATTGGGGAGCTTGGTGGGGGGTCATTGCATCTTTTCTTGAAAATCTCTTGCACTTCTCACTTAGTGTCCTAGAATATAGTCCAGAGCATCCTGAGTCTCTTGTGGTGTGATGCATTTTCTGATGGGTGCTGCTTGTTTTGGAAGGGCTCCCCTGGTCAGCTGGGGTGAGGTGGGGAGTGCTGAGGCTGAAATTGCCAGCCTGAAATATCTCCAGGGCAGGAATGGAGTTCTGAGCTCTGGCACTGCAGCTGATATAGGATATGTGGGAAGCACACTTGGGAGAGCATGCAGGTGATGTGACTCAGGGTAATCAACATCTGCCCCAAACTTTCCTGGGCAGTAATGTTTATTTCCAAGGATGCAGCCTCATTCCTGTTTTCTTGTCTGTCAAGTCCACTTACCATAATTCTGCACAGCAGTGTTGCCAGTTCTGAAGTTTACCTTGGGCTCAAAAAAGTGTATGTTGCACTTGAGTCATTAAATTAACTTTCTCACCAAATTGTTACCTTATGGAGATCAATGAACTTTAAATCAAAGCACCTTAGTCTTTCACTTTCCTCTGTCTCTACATATACTGCTTTGTATGTGGAATTCAATCTTAGTTTAAAAGTTGAAACTCAGGTCATTGGTGCAATGCTGGCAGTGCTGGAGTGATCATTGAAATTGTAATGAGTAAAGATGACACCTTTAATGCCAGTAAATCAATTTACTGAGTGTGACAGCAAATAAATAATGCAGCTGTCTGCCAGATGGACATGCAATGAAATTTATAGAACTTGGATATGAATAGTTAATAATTTTCTTTCAGAATTTTATGAAGAATGTTTATGTTTGTTGATCATTAACACGTTTTAAAGGTGATTTATTTGGCTTAAGAAACTCTGGTTCTTGGTAGCAAGTAAATGGGAGCAAACAAATAGTCTGTCTGACTTTGCATACATAATATATGGTCAATTCCTTGCCCATAAAAAATTCAAGTGAGCTTCAGCTCTCCAAGCAGCAGGGATTGGGTGGGATGGGATAGGATGGGACAGGCATAGCACTGATCTGCTTTCTGGTGATTTAGCAGGAAAGGACACCAATGTAAAGTACCTGTATTGCTTCCTTCAGTCAGGTGGGATCCATCATTTCTTACCTGGTCATTCAAGGGCTAACTGATGAAGATGTAAGGTAGGTTGATAGTGAACCCTAAATCTTGTGGTATTTTCCATAGAAAACATCTGTCCCAGATGGCTCTTACAGATGGGTGACACAACAGGTTTATTGTCTGTGAGTAACAGCCTGAGATTTGAATTCATGCAAAGCACCAGAGAGCTGCTGTTCTTTCCAGAACAAGTGCATTCAGATTGGAAGCATTAGGAGCTGATAGACCTGGAATTCTCAGAAATGTTGAATGTGCATTTACCAGTTACTTTTCCATGAAAGTTGAGTCTTCAGTTGGCATCATGGGTTCATGCACTTGCATAAAGTGCCCCATTTCTGCTGAAGTTTTTATCTGCCAAGAGAAACCAGTGATTTCAGTGCATCCAAGGGACAGCAGCACCTCCTGGAACGTGTGTAGGGGCAGAGCTGCAGAAGTCAGGTCTGTCAGCTAATACAAGTTATTTGTCTGGCTGCTGAATAATTACTGTGCTACTGCATTGTCTCCAGGAATGGATCCCAGGCTGGTCACCCTCTTGGATAAAAATGGAATAACTGTGGCAGGACAGTTCCAGCTGCTGTGTCCCAGGCTATATTTGGTCCTTGTGTTGGCTGTTTGGGGCTTCCTGGAATGTTCCTGGTGGTGACAGGCACTGCAGGGAGGCACTAAGTGAAAATAAACAGTTAAACCCCTCTGATAAGCTTGACATCGTGTCACATTATTGATTTGACACAGACCTGTGCTAGTTATTTCTGTAATCAACCCCATTGTGGTCTTGTATGGTGAGGTGAAGGATATGTAACCTTATTTGAATTTCAAAGAGCCTGTTAGGGAGCCATCCAATATTTTATAATGTCCTCCCATCTGTTGTACAAGAAGCAGTTGAAGCAACACATTTCTCAGAGTGTAGGTTCCAATGGAAAAAATGACATTCATCCCATAGTCCGTGATGCTGCTGGGTGGAAGATTGAAGTCAGGAAATGAAGGCTTGTACTGCATGTAAATTCCAGAAAAAAGATTTGATATTTAGTGAGAAAATGACCCTGAGGTTCAAGGACAAACTGCCTTCATTGGTGTAAATTGTCATAGATTCATGATCTTCTGTGGTGCTCTGGAAACGAATTCTGTTTGATCTGGCCCTCAGCTTTTTATAACTTTATTGTTTCATTCCCCTGGTAAAAAGAATTCCATTTCTGTCCTGGAATGGGATCAGGATTTTGTGTTGTGGCTACTGTTCAAATTAAGGGCAGCTTTGCCTATTTGTCATGGTGTTTTACTTTCCTGGAAGGAAAAAAAAAAAAAACCTTGAAATTTCTCAAATGGCTCCTGCATAAAAAGTAATACAGCATAAGAGTAGCTGCACTGGGGCCTTGTGAGTGTTTGTGAAAATGTGGGGGTTTCCTGTTTGTTTGTTTGTTTGTTTGTTTGTTTGGTTTTTTGTTTGTTTGTTTGTGTGGGGTTTTTGTTTGTTTGTGTGGGGTTTTTGTTTGTTTGTTTGCTTTAATTTTTTAATTTTTTTTTTTTTGGTGCTTGTTCTGTCCAAAATCCCTCCTTGGCCACTCCTGATGTCTCAGAATTCTTCATGGAATTTCGTTTTTGTGGGAGTTGTGCCAGGGTCTGTGTGAGCTCCTCATAGAAGGTTTTTCAGGTGGGACAGACTGTGTTGCTGCAAATGAGATTGCAAAGGTGGAGAACAATTTTCTCCTAAATACAAAAAGATCTGTGATAGTTCTTGGAGCAGTAGCTCAGAAGAGACAGCCAAGCCCTTCTAAACACAATGAGATTTTAGACTTACTCTACATACTGCTGGAATTAACTTAGTTTGAGTCAGAAGTGACTTCTGACCATTTACCAGATCTGCTCCCAGGCCTTCAGATGACCTGAGCCCTTGGATCTTGGCATTGTTAAAATTTCAGAACAACAACTAAACTGCTAGGTTCTGTAGCAAGAACTTTTTTTTTTTTAATTTTATTTTGCAACTTTTTAAAGCTACAGGATTTGCTAATCCAATGCATCAAAGTTTTTACCTGTTTTTAAGCAAGTTTGTTTTTCCTTGATGATTGATGATGCCTACATGTTAAATGAGTTCTTTGATGATGAAATGAAATTAAGTTCTAGAGCTGCTGACCTTTAATAAATTTCAAGGTTCACCAAAGAATTGTATGTTAGGCCCATGGACACACGTGTTTTGAAAAGGTCAATTATGACAAGTTTTTTGAATTTGCATAATTATCCTCACCACAGCACTTGCAATAAAAATAGCAAATGCTTTGTCCTTTGAAAGTATTTTCCTCTCTTCCTGTCTTTAACTTGCTTTTACTAAAGGATTCCAACATTGTTCGTTGCAGAACACAGGGGCTGTGTTGGGAGCTGGAGCAGGACTCTGGGAAGGGGCAGGATGGATGGGGAAGAACCTTTTTGCTTTGGCTCCTGGTCAGTGAATCCAGGAGCTGGGAGAGACACTTGGGCAAGAGGCCTGAACGAGGGCATTGTGGAAGCAAGGCAGCTCTGCTGCGAAAGAATTCACATTTTATGGGTGAAAAGAAACCCAGTGAGGGGCTGAATAGAAACAGGAAGAGGAGAGCAAAATTAAGACAGGGAGCTGTGAAGGGGGAAGATCTGTCCAAAGGCTTTAATCAGTGTCTTGCTCCTTGTTGGAGTCTGAGAAGTCACCCTCTTGCAGGGAATGTCATCCCCCTCCAGTGATGGTCTGAGTGGACAACTTCTTGATGCTGCAGGAGGAATTTTCAGAGGTATCTTTCTTTAAAAACATCAAAGTTATCAGTAATCTGAACGAGAGCACAATTTTGGAGTGTAAGGTATGTTTTTTAGGAACCACTGTGTCATTCAGAGGGCAGGATGCCTTGTTTGTGCATCACAGCTGAAGAAAGTGGCTGATGGAGGTGAAGAAGGGTGGGAGAACCATTGGAGGAGGAAGGAAGCCTTGGTAGGTGAGGCAGTTTTCCTTTGTCCTGGAGTGCTGCCAGACTTCTGTGCCTTTGGAATGTCAAGTTACCCTCAGTAAGTTATTTAAACTAAACTTTCCATGGTGGGCTGTGCACGGGGTTGCAAGCTATGCTGGGTAGATGTATCCATGAAGTGCTTTATAGTAACTTCTAAATTTCCTGGAAATCATGTCTTGGAAGTCTCAGTTAAGGCATCCAAAAGCAGTGGAAGCGTTTTACTTACATCTCTTTGTTTTCATTTCCCATTTGCTACATGGCAGCAATGCTATTATCTTGTCTCACATGGGTCGTTAGAGAAGATAACTTGTTTATCTTCAAGATAAAAATTCTGCCTTTAGAATGAGATTTGAATGATGTGTGACAAATAGGACTATGGCTTCCCTCTGAAGAACAAACAGGATAATATGCCATTTGAAAGGAAGAGGAATAGCATGTGGAGTGAGCAGCAGCCAATCTGTGCCCTTGGTGAGACAGATGATGAAGGGAAACATTTTGGTTGCATTATTCTAGACCTTATACACATGGGAGGGTCAAATTAGTGTTGTTCAGGCAGCTTGAATTCTGGCACTTTTTAACTTTGAATGCTACAGTTTCCAACTTTAGCATTTATCCTGCTGGGTTGTGCATTAGAGGTGTAAAACTCACTGCTGTGTGCTCTGAATAGCACTG
>VZTR01017441.1:55825-84257 GCA_013400775.1 Chaetops frenatus
CCCCCCCGTTAAATGACTTAATGTTTTGTGTTGCCCTTCCAAGCACAGTTACTTTAGACATTTTACATGCATGGTAGTCAGGTTGGTGAGAAAGAACATGGGAGCTGGCATTAATATTGCAGAGGAGAGCAGATCTGATGAGGTATTGCATTATATATGGGGCACCTCAGTGCAGGGGGCCTGGAGGCTCACACAGGAAAGCTTGAGGGAGCTGAGTGATCCAGAGTACTGGAATTTTGATGGTTGTTCAGAGGAGCAGTGGAGGTTGTAAGGATGAGTTTAAGGTGAAG
This sequence comes from Chaetops frenatus, assembly GCA_013400775.1. Taxonomy (NCBI): domain Eukaryota; kingdom Metazoa; phylum Chordata; class Aves; order Passeriformes; family Picathartidae; genus Chaetops; species Chaetops frenatus. The sequence goes on from VZTR01017441.1 coordinate 56,116, forward strand.
GTCACCTGCAGGCTAAAAGGAAATAGACCCTTGATGCTGCTCTGTGATAAGCATGGTCTGGAGTGTATTGGCAATCCTTTCTCTGAGCTTTCTGGCCCTGTCACAGACTCCTGGACTGCTGCTTTCTCCTTGGTGCTCTGGCGTCACTCAGCTGGATGATGGAGCAAGAACTGGCTTTAAACTTCCCTGGGTTATGTTGGTTGAAAGGTTTGTTCTCTCTAGCTGTCTCTGGTTTGGGGTTTTGGTGCTGTATGTCAGGAGCAGAGGTGGCTGCTGTGCAGGCAAAATTGCTGTGCTGGGATGGGTGGAGTTTCAGAGCCCCCAGGGAGGTGAGCTCTGTTGGAAATCCATATTTACATATGTGTGAGGATCCATTTAAGTGTTGTGGTCTTCGTAGTGGGACTGCCTTGGTCACCTTTAAAATTCAAAATACTCATTTCTCGTGTGAGGATGCTCAACACAATCCATGTAAGTGTTGTGGTTTTTTTAGTGGGACTGCCTTGGTCACCTTTAAAATTCAGAATACTCATTTCTCGTTGCTTTTCTGGGAGAAGGCTCTGTTGATTTGGAGCTTGGTACATTGAAGATTGTTGGAATTGAGAAAAGCTCTGGTGGATTTTGTCCCTTTTGCCTATGTACAGGGGAACCCCTCCCCACACTTCCTGGAGCAGCAGTGGGAGCTGTCTTACAGAAGGTGGTTGTTATCTGTTTCCTGTAGAATAGGAGAGTGGCTACTGAGAAAACAACTTAAAACAGAAATCCAAAAAATTCTGGGCCATTCAGACATCATTTTTCTTCCTCACATTTCTTTGCAAGGCGAGAACAAGTGCTAAGAAAGCAAAGGAGCTGTCAGTGACAGCATGTGCTGCCCACCCTGTGCTACATGGCAGGAACAAAGAATATTTTTCCTGCCTTTTTTTAATGATTCACTTTACAGGAGGAGAGGGTAGGCTGCCATGTCATTTTCCTTCCGAAATGCTGTGGGCAAATGGGTTTCAGTTCGTTTCCTGACATTTATCACATAAAACATGGTTTGCTGTAGGAGTTATTAAAACCTCTTGGAAGAAGTGGATCCAGATACTCATTTGCAAAAATGAGGCAGAACAGATTCAACCCTTATCATCCATGTAAAATCAGGAAGAATTACAGAGGTCAAATGGCTTCAAAGCTGCTTTTAGACAGTGTCTGCTTTGTAGCCAAGTTCCTGATCCTTCTGAAGAAAGTGGAAATCTCTGGCCTACTGTGCACTGTGGAAACAAGAGCAGTCAAATTTTGTGAGATAATGTATATTGAGAGTTTCTCAGGCAGACTCAAGTCAATTTGAGAAGGAAAGGCTGAAAAAAGGTTTAATATAAATGACTTGCCTTTGAATACTTTGTGGGGTGGTTTCCTCTTGGGGCAGGGACCAGTTGTCTTGGGTGAGGAATTCCTCTCCTAACTTCCCTGTTCATCCCTGTGGTGCTGCTCCTGGAGGTTTTCCTTGCCCTGCAGAGACAAGGAAAAGCCAAGTGGGGCTTGGCTTCCAGATCCTGTCTGGAAGATGGACAGGCACTGGCCAGAGCCATGAAGTAGGTGGAGGCCAGAGTGGAAGTTTAGGCATGACAGGAGAAAGGATGCCCATGGGAGAGTTAACTGAGGGAGGTTGGAGAGGTTAGAAATGTATGAATTACTCTTCTCATGCTGTAGAAAGAAACAAGCCCCTGCAGGAGCTAAACTGCTTTAAATTTCAAAAGGTGAGTATGATCAAAACAATTCTCTTTCCCTGCAACTGGCTGTGGCATCAGATGGTTTCTGCTCCTCTGTTGCCTGCTGTTCCCAGCTGGTTCAGTTCCACCTGCTCTGGGACAGGCACTTTGCACCTCTGCAGCCCCTCAGATCCTGCTGCTGGTTCTCTTTCAGAGCAGTGTGTAGTGCCCCATCCCAGGAGAAGGCAGAGAAATGTCATTAGAGAGCTTTGAGAAAGGCAGGTAGGCACAGAAGGACGTACCTGTGTTTGTGTATCACTGCAGGAAAATCCTGACATCCTTATGGCCAAATTGGCTACAGGTGAGCTGCACAAGGGACTGTTGGTGCCAGTGGAAAATTGCTTGGCCACTGAGCTCAAATTAGGTGTTAGTGGTGTCCCCCTGGGGTCAGGGCTTGGTCCAGAACTCTTCAGCAATCCCTGGGGGCTCAGGTGGGCAGAGGGCTGCCCAGGAGTCAGCAGAGGCTGAGTGCATCCCAGGCACTGTTAGCTGGAAAGCTGTGAGGGCAAGGGGAGGGACCTCTGCCAGGTCCTGAGTGCTTGGTGTCCCTGTCCCAGCACAAGGACAGTGCCAGCAGCAAATCCAGTAAGACCACTGAGGGCTCAGAGCTGCAGCACGGCCCAGGCCCTGCTCAGAGGTGCACTGGGACAGGAGAAAGGGCAGCAGGCACAGGTTGGAACATGGGAAATTCTGGCCGGGTAAAACAGGAAAAAATTGCCATGAATTGATCAAACTCCAGAACCAGATCCTGGAGATGGGGTGACATCTGTGGTGTTGGTGTTCAGGACCTGCTGGCAGGGCCCTGAGCACCTTGCTTGGAGCAGGAATTTGGATTAGAGACCTCCAGAGGTTCCTTCCCACACAATTGGTTCAGCAGTGTTAGCATGAGCCCAGCTCCTTCAGCTCACAGGTTTGTCATCAGCCATGAATCATTTAGTTGTTGAACTTTCTACCCAATTTCACTTTCCCAGTGCCCCTTCTTGGGAAGGATGCTCTGTTTTTCTTTTATTACTCCAGACAGGTTTAGTGCTAAAATATTTCTTGAGATATTTTTTTAAGCAAGGTGGCCTCTGGCTGCAGTTAGTGTCCAGTTGGAGGGAACTGGCAGCAGTATATAGCAACACTAAAGCAAATCATTCTACCTCGTAGCATTATTACCTTGATCTGAAAATTTCCCCAGGCTGCAATTTGTCACTAATATTGCTTTCAGCTAAACTTATCCTTACAAAAAAAAAAAAGAGTTAATAGAGCTGCAGTTCTGTAGTTGCCATCACCTTTTTTTGGGGGATGAGTTATTGCTTAGCACATTTTACTGACCAAGCTTATAGAGTTCTTGGACCTTGAAAAATGATGCAGTGGTTTATCATGGACTCCATAAATTGTTGGACTGTGGAGCAGCAATATGTTAGACTCCTACAGCATAAGGAAGGAAGTGTTTCTGAAACACAGTGTGTACATCCTGCACTGAAGGGAACACGTGGTTGTGATTGCCAGTGGCAGAACTGATGGAATCATCCCGAGCTTCACTGCTGCCTTTGTGCTTTTGCTTGTTTTATGCCATACTTAACATAATTTGAATGCTGTGACAGTGACAGTGACAGTGATATACTATAATATAATTCCACCTGAGACATTGCAGCTGGAATTAATAAGCTGGAGAGGCAAGGCTGAGCTATTTTGTCATCAGTTGGCATTCGATTTTCTTTTTCTTTAGCTAGCAAAGCCAGTGAGGGGATGCAGCTGTCCAGCTCAGGTGATGCTGTGGGTCAGCACAGGGAGCACAGGCAGCCACTGTGGTCCCATCCAGTGCTACAGCAAAGGTTGGACCAACATCATATCTGATGCCTTTAAACTGAAGATGGAATTGCCACTTCCCAGCTGAGAGGAGTGTCTTGTATTCACTCAAAATCCTGTGGTCATGCTGTGCTGCCTCTTAACTTTCTGTCAGAGGAGACCTCAGAGGGAGAGTGCCTTACTTGCTGATAGCTTTTGGTGATGGAGTCAGAAAGGGTCTTGGCTGGGTGCAGCCTCGTGGATCTTAACTGGGGTACTGGACCCTGAAGGAACAAATTGAATATTGGGCAGAAAAAGTTTGGGTGAGGAGCTTTTTAGAACTCCTGACTCATCTCTTGAATTGTGCCTTGAAGATAACAGTAGCCACTAGAAAGTGCAGAGCTGCTTGTGGAGTCAACAGTGTTGTTGTTTTCATGGCAAGGAGAAACAAGTTGTCAGCTTCTGACAGAAAAGAGGCTTCTCACTCTTCTTTTGTGCCAAAGTGCAGCTGTTGATGAAGGCTGATCCTGAAGTGCCCCAGAGCCATGAGGATCTTGTGGTCTCTAACTGGCACCTTGTGGTGTCCTGCATCCACCTCTGAATCAAAAATACACTTAACCCTTCCAGAAAGTCAAGCAGGGCAGGAGCCCTGCATTCTCCAGCCTCATTAAAGAACACACCACAGTTAAATTCATATATTGTAACTGAACTGGTGCTGGAAAGCTGAACTGAACTGTGTTGTTTTTCTGGGTGTGAGAATGCAGCTCAAATTGTGAGGAGACTGCTAGAGCTGTATTTATAGCCTTGTAAAATTAAACTTTGTGTGCAATTGGCCCATAATGTTAACTCAGCTCTACTGGCAGGTATTTTTGTTTTTTTAAATAGCCAAAGAAATAGAGTTATAAAATCAGCTGTTACTCATGTTTTGCAAGAGATTTTGGATTTGTGGTCCTTTTTAAAGTTTGTTGCTTAATTTAAAGGAGTGTGAAAGAGACTAGCAAGAGAAATTAATTGACATGAGAAACTACAGCAGACATTAAATTAGTAGTTTCTCCAGTCAGTAACACATTTATAAATGTGTGAAAATACCTGCATGCACAAACAGTCTATGATGGCTTGTCAAGGAGCTGGGCTGGCAGAAACTGTGCTCATATCGAGTTGCAAGCTTAGGCTAATCCACATATTGAATAAAATTTCCAATTAACTGTTTGACTGAGATGAACATCTCTGATAATTCTGTGTGCTGTCGGCTCTCTGATGGCAGAGACTGTTTCTTTTTCTGGCTTTGGGGGAGAGCTCAGTTTTGTTGAAGCTTTATATTTGTTGGGGCTTAGGGGTTGGGTTTGTGCTGCTGTGGGTGCTTTACAAGGCATTCCTCACCACGATGTCCCACTGGAGGTGCCCTGGAAGTGCAGGTGAAGCTGTGGAGGTGTCCTGGATGTCCCTGCTCAGCCAGTCCTGGAGTAAGGAGCACCTGGTCCTTGCAGGTGTGTAGTCAAAGAAGGTGGCAGGGAGCTGGCAGGTCCCTGTAGGGAAGGGCAGGACACAGGTGGGGCAGGTGCATGGAAAACAAGGCTTGTGCACACACAGGGATGCTCCTACCAGAACCCAGGAGCTGTTCAGAAATGTGGCATCAATTCTGAATTCAGAACAGTAAAACTAATTAGAAACTGCTTGTTCTTGCTGATTTCTGTGTGTGTGCTTCCGTGGCCTGTTAAAAACACAGGGAAATGGGCAAGTGTATGGGGGGGAGGAAAGGAAAAAAAAATGAGTGTGGATAGTGCTTTGTTCTGTGTACAGAAACAGCCTGAATAAAAGCAGAAGAATAATGGTCTTTTTTGACATCAGCTGCATGGGGGTTTTGGTTGGCAGTACAATAATAACAGCTGTCAGGCAGTACTGTGATACAATTTGATGCTTTTCTTTGAAATCCTCTAGCTGAGATTTCTCTAAAGTAAATTGTGATTTTGGGTATCTACTGGATGTGCTTTAACTGAGCTAGAGGTACTTGGTACTGCCTGAAAATTTGGCTCTTCAAGTATGCCAGGTTAGTCACCCAAAACCATTGGTACCTTTAGGGGAAGAAAATGTGCACCTTTTTCATTCTTACATATATTAATCTTGGCTGTTGAAGTAGAAAAGTTCAGCCTTCTTTTTCCTGGTATTTTTTCCATGTTTTAATGCACACTGTTTCATGGGGAAAATGCCAAGTATAGACCTGTTCCTCTGCAAATGAATGTCATTAGTACATCCCAGTTCACTGCCTATCAATGTGAAAGCTGTAATGCAATTTTTATCTGCCAAATGCCTCATTCTGTTTGTTTTAAATATCATTTTCTTTGAGTTGCATTTTAAACAGCTGTTTTCTGAATCCCTCCACAAATAGCAATTATGTTTTATAATGATGATCTTTGTCATTTAAGTTTTTAACTAGTGGTTTGATTTCCTGCTCTCAGCAGTATAAAACTGGGATAGTTCAATTGGAGTTTGAGCTGTGGTGGCATAAAACTTGATGCTGGTGGGTGGAAGAGGCACATATTTTGGTTTAGGTGCTGGAGATTTTGCACATATCCAACTAAGCAGCTGGAATTATACTCCTGCACCCAAAAGTGCTGTGTTTTGTATTTTATGTGTTGTGTCTTCTGCAAAAGATTCAAGTCCTGCTTCCCCTTACAGCACAACCCCCCTTCCCCCCACCCCAACATTACAATTCCAAAAGAGGTGATGCTCAGCAGACACAGAGTCACCATTTCCTGGAGCCAGAGGTCTTCTCCTACCCCTGCTGGGGGTGTTGGTTGAGGTCCCTATGGGATCCATAGCTGGTGCTGGAAGAAATTCTCATCCACTTCTGTCCTCCAAGAACCTTTCAGATCCACTGCCTCGTGCTGCTTGGCTGCAGTGCTCCTCCTGCTCTGAATTGGCTCTCAGTGATGTTTCACAGGCAGAGAAATTAGAAAAGGTCTTTATTTGCCTTGTGCCTGGAGGCTGCTTATTGTTCTGCAGGTTTTTGCTCTTCAGCTGCTTTTATTTCACACTGCTCCAGCGTGACTTTCTGGTTTTCAGGCCTATTTATTTTTGTTCTAGCCTTCAAGGGGTGTGTGGCAATGTCTTAAACCAGCTTTGCTTCTAGAAAAATCACAATTTTGGACAGAAACTTGGGGCTCTGAGTGTGTCCACCTACAGTGTTGTGATACTGAGATTTTCTCAGGTTTTTTTGGTGAAGGGGGTCTCAAAACTTAGCTGTGCCAAAGTTCAGTTTAGGTTGTGTGTGCCATTTTAAACTAAATTTAAACCTAAAAATCTGCCTGCTGAGAGGCTTTCATTTGTCAAGGTTTGCAGGTTTTTTCAGTTACGGGAGTTTTGTATTGGTAGAGGAGAAGATGTGTTGAATTTTTTTTGGTTTCATCTGATGCTTGGTTAGGTCTCTAAAGCCTTAATCCCAGTTATGGTTTACTTCTGGTACCATAAATTGCATAACTTCCATGACTGTTTACCCCTTTTCTTTGCATTTTTTTTGGAATGAACTTCTCCACTTGGCTTCCCTCCTGTGCTTGTGAGATATTCAGAACTAGAATTCAAATTACCCAAATGCACATTGAATAAAGCCATTTCCTATTAAACAAATACAATTATTGAGTGGTCTTTATAATTTCCCCATATAAGCTTTCCTGCTAAGCCAACCCTGTCCCAAGCCTTGAGCAATTCTCCAGAGATATTGGCATTTGGAGTGAGGTTTGCAGGGCTCAGGAATCCAGTGCAAGTTCTCTGTCTACAGATGTATATGAACGGTGATGGATTAGCAGTGTTTTGTCTCTGAGCCAAGGAACAGAATTTATTGCTGAAAGACCATTTTTTTGTCTGTCTAACAATAAAATGATTTTCTGAACATTTAGGCAGAGCAATTTTTGATTAAAAATAGTTTTACCAGTGCTGTGGTACTTGAATTATGAGCTGTGGGCATCAGAGATTAAATACTTGTTGCAGGGAGCTCTCTGGAACTGAGCCTGTGAAAAGGGTGCATTATGCTGCAAATTTATTAAATATTGATTCCAGTAACAGTCTACAGGCAATAATGATTTTTGTAACATGGTGGTAAATAATATGAAAGAGATTAATATCTCTTCAGAAAAAGTAATTACAAATGTGTTTAAACAACGTACGGGTTACTTTTGTGGATGCTGAGGAAGATTCAACTTTGGCCTCTTGTTGAGTATCACAGGGTGGTTGGGGTTGGAGAGGACCACTGGAGGCCATCTAGTCAAGGAGGGTCTCCCCTGGAGAACATTGCTCAGGGATGTGTCCAGATGGCTTCTGAATATCTCCAGGGAAGTGTCCAAAACCACCTCGGTTGTCAGAATCCAAGGCACAGAAAGCCTTCGAGGCCTTGTGCCTGCTCACTCTGGGTTTGAAACGTGTACTGGATTTGATCTGAGGCTGTGGAAAAGGCTTCCAAATTTAGGGAACTGTAACCAGAATGTAGGTCTGTAGGCTAAGAAAAGGCGTGTTAAGTTAGGTAGTAGAAAGTTTTGAGGTTTGAAGTTTAGATGTAGAAGTAGTTATAAAAGAAAGTAAAAAGTTTAAAATGTAAAGTTGTATGTTAATACGTGATTGGATGAAAAAATCCACAGGGTGACAGAGATGTAACACAGGTTTGATTAACTATTAGTGTAGAAGTGAAAATATATGTATGTAGCATTAGTTTATTGGCCAGTTAACCTTTAAAAGACCTTGTAACCTGTAGTCTTGTGACCACTTTTGCACTGTGGCTGACCTCTGCATTCCTCTGTGAAGACGTTCTCACGACTTCATGAGATTGTAGCAATAAATCACGTTTTAAATCATGTCAGAGTGATCCTGTCTCTTCCCAACCACCCCAACACTCAGTCACTTTGTCACCTTGGGCTTTTGCAGCTGAAGCTCCCACAGCTCCCTGAGGTTTGTGATCTGTGCTGGATGTTTGGCTTTCGAGGTCACAACCACCAAAAGGTGCAGGAGGAAGCCAGGGAAGCTCTTTCCAGAGCTGGCATTTTCTACATCACCCTGGGGTTTCCTGGCAGCCTGCTCTGAGCCAGCTCAGCTGGGCACACTTTACCCTCCACAGCAAAGCCGGTGCTTGCACCAGGGGTGGTTCCTTTACCATGGCTTCAAGGAAGTTGTTACTGCAAAGTGTTTGCTCTCAGCGTTCATTGTGGAATTGCCTCTCCACAGAGATCAGCGATTTGAATGTGTCATTACTTTTTCAGTCAGTGTAAATGTTTTAGAGCAGTAACTTCCTCTAGAAGAATGAAGAAAATGGATTTGGTTGTCTTAATTTTGTGTAGAGGGAAACACGATTTTCAGGCATTATCCTTAAGCATCACTTAGATACTCACATGAGGCACTTTTTTGACTTGCTGCTTTGCTTTGTTCATGAAACAAAATTGATGCTCTTCTACAGACTTCAGTCTTCAAATCTCATTAGGAGGAGTGACAGTATCAGGTCTTAGTTCACTGAATATAGGTAGCCAGCTTTAGTTACAGCTTGGGAATTTGTTTTACAATTTGACAGGTTCATGGAGCATCAGAAGTGGAGCTGCTCAAGGCAAATGTGTGAACTCTTGCTGGTGGTAAATGAACAAGAAGAGGTGCTGTGTTGGGGTGGAGGGAATGCAGAGGTACAATTTGGGCTTTGGTTTCTGAAATCCCAGCTCTGTGATGTGTGGCCTAAGAAAACGTACACCATTGTGACCTCAAAGTCACAAAAAGCAGAGTTTGTTAAGGAACACCAAGTGCTAGAGAGAAGCTTGTGGAAAGGATGAGGCTGGGGGAAGGAAGCTGCCTAACAGAAATGTTCATTCCTAGGTGTGGGCATGTCTGAGTGAAATCCTGTCACCCCTGGGGCATGTGGGGACAATCCTTGTGACCAAATTCAGCATGGACACTGTTCCTTCCCAACCTTGAACATTTATTTGTTTTTATGATTTTTGCTAAGGCATCTCAAGGATATCTGTGGTACATTATTTTTTATTGTGTTCTGCTTTATTCTCCGTGCTGCAATAACATCAAAGCCTTGCAAGGCCTGTACAAAGGATGGCAGTGAATATTGGCATTCAGGAGCAGTGCCTGAAGTCCCTCGGGGTGCAAACTCAAATGTTGGCTATTGCAGGCCTGCCTGAGGCTGCCAGGGTGTATTCCAGCTCTGCTGGAAACTGTCCTCCTAGGACATCCCATTCCTGATTTATGGCTGAAGCAATCTAGCACACAGTTGCTGGCCTGGTATTTCTGAGGGTGTTAATACCTTAGTGAAAGGTGAGGATGCTGTAGGTAGGTGAGCTAGATGAATGCTTTCACACAAGCTGTTCGAGGTTTGTATAACTAATGAAGCAGTTTAAAAAAAAAAAGGCAACAAAAGCCCCCAAATATAAAAGATCCCAAAGGGTTTGAGATTAGGAGACTGCTCAGGAAGCTTTGATTGTTGTTAAGGTCAGTTAACTGCAGCAGATCCTTTGGGGGTTTGGGGAAATTTCAGAACCACATCCTTTCAGTTGTGCTGTGAAAGCAAGTGGCATATGGCACTTCTAACATTCCAGTGAGAATAAAGATGATGACTGTGTTTTTATTAAGTTCACTCTTTTTTTGAAGGCTCAGAATGAAAAACTCCCCATCCCAACCTTCAGCCCTCTTTAGCTGCAATAAGACATGTTCATACTGCAATCACACTCAGCTCATGACCACATTACAAAGCTACTTTAAAGTCAAGTAACTTCTCTGTTGCCTGAATATTTAATCAACTTTTTGGCTGGGTTTTATTGCAAGCCTCAGATTCCATAATGTAAGCCATTTGTGTTGTAGATGTACCTGTGGAAAACAAAAAAAAAAGGAGAAAAGAAAAAGGGAGACAGAAACCCATTCTTCCACCTTTTATATCCCAGCTGAGCTTGAAACTAGCACAGTCATTAAGCATAATGCCAAGTGTCTGGTGTGTGAGCAAATGTATAATAATTGTATTTTGGATCCAGCAGTGTTTTAGAGCAAACTGCTTATAATTTCCAGCAGTTACTCTTGCAAAGTGGTTTCCTTTCTTTGGTTCCTTTATCTTCAAGTAATGTCTGCGTAATAAAATTGCAAAGTCAACTCATGCTTTGCAGTTACTTATATTATGTTATGTACTAAGTAACTAAAGCAAACAAAGCTAGGAGAAGGTAGTTGTCTGTATAAAATGGATTTAGCTGGTACTGGTCTGGTCCTTAGCATTCTCCTCAAGGCTCTACACTCTTTGTGGTCATCTTAAGAAGTTGCCTTTGTGTGTCAGATTGGTGTTAAAATTGTTCATTTCAAATATATGGTCAGAACCAAAACTGTTAAAGCTGGTGAGATCTGATTTATAGAAGATTTGTTTGTCTTATCATTCCTTACAAGATTTTTTTTTTTGCTGATACATAAATATTTAGTCTTTGAATGTCTCCTTCACCATATATGTGTGTGCATACGTGTGTTTAATGTATGTATTTGTGAAAAAAATTCTAATTTGCCTAGCTATAATGCAGCATCTCTCCATTGAGTGCTCCCAGGCAAAGGGAGGGATTCCTCATGCAGAAAATCAGACAGTTTATGAAGTACATAACATTTTAGAGCGAGTTCTCCCGTGCTATTTCAGAGTGAAGGCATAGATGGGGAAAAATACTTTTGGAGAAGCAGCTTATTTTGGTAGTCAAGAAGCACAGAAGATTTGAAGCTGCTCATTCATTAAGCATGTATATCAGACCTTTGTCTCTTTGTCCCCTCAGAACAATATGGAAACTCCCATTTATGCATAGAAAAGCTGATGAAGTTGGTGCATTTGGGGTGAGGGATAAATCAGTGATGCTGGGAGAAGTGTTTTACTTCACATTTCCCCATCTGTTTTTACAAAGTTCTTGGAAAGCCACCCAGTGTTGTCTTGTGTACCACTCACACTCTTTTTGTACTTCAGGCCAAGCAGACATTTCCTGTAGTTCCCAAGTGACCATCCTTACCTGATTTCCTTTGCTTTGTCTCCATCCCTGTAGCTGTTACAGCTCCTGGACTCTGAGACCATGCAGCTGGAAGCCTTTCTGGAGTGGAAGCAACTGGAACCAGTTTACTGGCAGTGGATGGTAATGAATCAAACTGATTTTGAGGGGTACTTTCTCAACTTTAACATCTTTCTTGACTTTAACATAGCTGGCTACTTCCAAAGGCCCTCAAGTCTCACAAAATTAAATGTTGCAAACCAGCTGTTCAACAGCACTTGAGAAAAAGGGAAAAAAACGTCTTGGTAAAGTGAGGAATGTTTTCACAGTTCTCTTTCATTCCTGTTTTCTTCAGTAGGATTCACCCAGCCAAGTTGAGAAATTGCAGGGCAGAATGGCAGAATTTCATGTATTTAACACAAATGAAAAGGTCTGATCTTCATCTTTTTAATAGGTTTTAAACATAGCAGTTGCACATTTTTGTAAAATTAAATGGCTTTTCAGAAGAGGGCCTCTAAGCTTTATTGCAGTCTTGAGAACAACTAAATTTGCAGGCAGCTGATATTGAAAACAACTTCATTTTTTCCCAGCCAAATAGTGTGTTGACATTGCTGATTTCCCCTTGAACTGTGTTGAATGATCATAAGAAAATCAATAACCCTTTCTCGGTGCATCTTAGGATTTCTCAAGTGAGTGCAAACGATGCCATCCATCTCACTTCTCTCTTCGACTTTTGCCCATTCAGTGTTGCTGAAATAATTCTTTAGCACACCACATTAGCTGTATGAGCTCACAGAATTTTGAGAATCTGTGAGCTGACTGCTAATTGCCCATGTGTCTTCTTCTACACTAAAAGCAAGGCAAAGGGCAGCGTGAAATTACCTCACCTGTCTTGAAGAGTACTTCCAATTTCCATTAGTTCTCTAATGGTTTTTGCTTTCCATGTTTACCATCTTATGTTTTTTTTGAAAACATCAACATTAGCACGGGCCTGGCTCCCAATAGATAAAATATGACTGCAATTATTTCTATGTATCCACCAAAACATTTGCCTTTGACATGTTGAAGAGTGTTAGCCTGCCTTCTGAAGTCCTAAACAAATGCTTGAAAAAACCCAACTGAACAACACATCTTTTTTGAGAAAACCAAACTGACCAGCACATCTTTTTTGAAAAAACTGAACTGACCAACACATCTTTTTAAACCATTCAGTGTGCTGGATAGTGAATTTGCCTTTTTCTTTCATTTCACTGATGCTGGTGGCTGTTCCTGGGTGCAGTAGGATGTATGGGAATGAGATGTGCTTTGAAAAGACAGTGGCTTTCCCTTTCTGCCAAACTTGTGTTTTGCATTGCTGGTCTGATGGACGGGGTGGTTCTTGCATAGCTCTTCCTGCTGGTGGTGGGCAGGAACAGAGCATGACATCACTGCAGGAGCTGGAATGACTGCAGTAATCACAGAATATCCTGAGCTGGAAGGGATGCACAAAGGTCACTGAGTCTAACTCCTGGCCCTGCACAAGACAGCCCAAAAATCCCACCACGTGCCTGAGAACATTGTCCAGATGTTAATGTTACTTTACAATTCTGTCTCTTAATGGATTTCAAAAGAAGGTATAAACAGAAGGACCCCCAAACCTTCTAAACCCCAAATCCTTTGCTTTATTTTCCTGCAGTTTGTTGCCCTGTCCATGTCTCCACCATGTCTGCCTCCTCACTGCTGCTTTGTGCCAATTCCCAGTACCAGTGCTTGCCCAGAAAGGAGCTTTTGCAGGGTGTCCTATGCCATTCTTAGCTGTCCTATGAAGCTTTTTCTTGCCTGATAAGAATCCCTTGCTGTGAATTAAGCCAGAGTTTTTAACCTACCTTCTGAGCAAAGAGAGAAAGAGGAGAAAAAATAAAATTTCCCATCCTCTTTATAGCAATCTTTTATGTAAGTGAAGGCTGTTAGCATGTCACTGCCTTCCCAATCCCTGCTTCTAGGCTAAGCAAAAGTTTTGATGTCTTTAGGTGTCCTTGTAGGCCATTCATGTGAGCTTTTGATGTTTGCTGCTGCTCTCATCTGGGACTTTCCCTCCCATTTGTCTGTGTTTAACTTTGTGTGCCTCACCTGTATGTCAGCATTACAGTCAGCACTCTTCTATCACTGAGGCCTGTGTTTATGCTTTGTGACACAGTGTTTGACTTCAGCAGTGTGACATTGGTGACTTCTGGCTCTCTGATGTCTCATCCAGCAGTGTTGCTGCTGTGCCAGTAATTATGTACTTGGTTTTTCCTTGCTGGTGTACAGACCACGCTGCTCAACTGCTGAATTTCCTGCCAGTGGTGCTAAATTACTTCTTCAGTTGCTAAAGATAACTTTGGATGCAAATTATGTCCTTAAAAGAGATTATGACCTCTCCTATTGAATGTCTTCTTGATAACAGTATGGAAATAAATACTTAATACTCTGTGAGTGAGGCCTGGCTCCTTTAGCTGTGCTGTGCTGTTCTGGCTTGAAAACTGTGTGTTTCTGCTCAGTCTGTGCACCAGAGTGTATAGATGGGCTCTGAATGTTTTGTTTGAATGCTTTTGGTTTTTTTGGTTTTTCTTTCTGGAGCGTTTGAAATAGCAGTTGCTACCTTGGAAGGCAATTGCACAATTAATTATCAAACCAGCTAGATGGTCATGGCCAAGCAGAGCTCCTGACCAGTCTGGAGCAGGGATCTCTGGATGTTCCTCAACTTGTGGAGTTTTCCATAGGCACAAGTGGTCTTGTGGGTGTTGGAGCAGGTGGGGCTCTCCTGAGCCTCCCTGGTCACCACTTTGTTACAAAAAGCCACAGAAGTGCATCCAAGCTCAGAATTTGAGAGGAAGAGCCAGAGCTGCTGCATTGCTGATCACCTCCATCTCATGAGTGTTACTTTATACTTCAGTGCAGTGGAAAGTAGCTGACTGTGCAGTGCTTTCTAAAATAAGCTAGGTTAGCAACATAAGTTTTCTGTTAACTTGGAAATATGTTATAGTGAACTGAGGGGGTTCTCTTTTAAAATAACTCTGAAATTGTGGAGCAACTGTATATTGAGATGGCAGCAGTGAATTCCTAGCTATGAATTACCAGGAGGATGGGGGGAACCATTTTAGCTCCTGCTGAAGAGTAACTTTTATTGTTTTTTGTTTAGGAAACTGTGCTGGATGATATGGCTGAAGAGGGAAATATGTGTGAGTCCCAGGATGCTCATGTGGAGAAAAGAAGGCTGCCAGAGGTGACCTCCTGCTGCTCCTGGGCTGACAACCTGACTGGGCAAATGGACAGATTGTCCAGAGACCTAATGGCTCTCCAGGAGCAGCTGCACCAGCTCGTGGCTCAGCGAAGGGCTGCGTGCAGGGAGAAGGTAAGGCTTTGGGTGCTGCTCATGGCCACTGGAGATTTTTAGGATCCTGCATTTTTCAGCTCTCTGTCCATGGCCCATCCTAGGGCAGCCTCCCTCTGTGCCAGCCTTGCTGCAGTCACAGTGCCAGAGCTGCAGTTTTTGTCTGTTTATGCCCAAAGCATGCCCAGTGCTCTTTCAAACACAAAGTGGGCATCTGTCCTGGAGAGGCAGAGAGTCACAGAATCACTGGGTTGGAAGAGCTTTAAGATCATTGAGTCCAACCCATGCCCTAACACCACCTCAACTAAACCCTGGCATCGAGTGCCACATCCAATCTTTTTTCAAACACATCCAGGGATGGTGACTCCACCACCTCCCCCGGCAGACAATTCCAGTTCTTTATCACTCTTTCAGTAAAAAAACTTTTTCCTGATAATCCAACCTAAATTTCCTTTGGCACAGCTTAAGACTGTGTCCTCTCGTTCTGTCAGTTGCTGCCTGGAGAAAGAGAGGCAGCCTGCTGAAACAAAACAAGGGTTCTTTTGGAAGGGAAGGCTTCAAAGGATAGGCACAGCAGAGGAGGGGAGAAAAGAGAAAGGGAGGAAGTCATGGCAGCCCCCAGAGGGGATGGATGCAGCAGGCTGAAAGCAGCAGTAATGGTTACAGTGAGAAAATAAAGTATTTACAGGGAAAGAGGCTGGAGCTTGTCATCTTTCATTGAATTAGGAGTCTTTGAAATGTCTGATGGGGGAAGGAATAAGAGGAATTTGAAACCTGTGAAGTGAGGGAAGAGACTGAGCACAAGATTTGATGGCAGAACAGACTGGCAGTGGGAGGCTGGCTGTGGAGGAAGGCAGGTGATATGAAGGAAGTGTGCCTGGTATTTGCTGTATAAGGATGGGGAGACACTGGGAAGCACCCGGAGCTGGTGGTGGGGCATAAATAAAGGAGATGGAAATGTGGATGTGGAAGGTGAATCTGAGTATCAACATACTGGCACAAGGAGAGCAATGAAGATGCAGGCATAAAAAATTAGTGATTCTTTCCAGGCAGCAAGTGGAGAGAAGGATACCAGAGAATCTACAATACCTGTGGATGGAGAAAAAGTGAAAGAAACAGTTGGGACAGACAGAGCAGTAGCAAAATTGCTGTATCACCATTTTGTGTCTGTCTTAACTCAGAAGAGGGGTTTTTTTTTCCCCCAGGGTGTTTGGTTTTTTTTCTTTTCAGGAGGGGAGTGTGTGGTTTTAGATTGGAGTGTTGGTAGACAGGATTGCAGATCAGCTGACAAAATGGAAAGTGGCAGGTTGTCAGATCAAAAAGTATTTGCCCAAGGGTTCAAAAGGCATCTGGCATGGAAAAAGTGTGTGGAGAGCTAATTGCTCTCTTCCACCTTAAGCATAAGGAACTAATTAGGATCAGTTGGATAGGGAAGGCACAAGGAGCTGCTGCTTCACACAGAGTACAAAACTTCTTCCCACAGGGCACTGGGAATATAAGCAGTGTACATGGATTTGGAATCTGTTGTACACATTCTTGGAAGTTGAAATCCATCAAAGAGTATAAAATATGCAGATACAAATCTCAACCTTATGAGTTAGTGGGAGAACAAATCATTGCAGGCTGGGGGAATGTTCTGAGGAAGTATATCCATGTATTTACATTTATCTCAGAGTCTTCTCCATGCACTTACTGTCTCTCACTGTCAGTGATGGTGTACTGGACTAGGCAGATCTCCAGAATCATCAGATTTGGTTGTTCCTGGGCAAAATGGACATGACTGTTGTGGGACAGCTCAGACCTCAAATTCTAAAAATAAAATTTCCAGTGCATGATTTCTAAAGCAAGATATGCTCTGACTTCTCTTATATATAACAATATATATACTGTTAAATATGATGTTAGGTATTACATAGTATCACACTGATTTCTTTTTTTTTTTAAATACTTAAATTCAGGGATTAAGTCCAGAAATATTTAACTGGTGATTTCTCCTTCGAAATAGATGCACTGATTGGATGTGAATAATGGTTGGTCATGTTCCAGTGTTTCTGAGGTCCTCTGGACATCACATGAGTTTGTGACTGTGATAAATGGAGTGCATCTGAAGTGTGTTGTTAAAAGGCTGGTTTACCACAAATGCCTTCTCTTCTACATATGCCCTGAAACAGAATTGTTTTGTAATGCTACATGACAGCATTTTTTGGAATGCTTGGGGTCAGATGGCTCTCCATCAATCCTCTTTATATCAAGCCTTGCCTTGCATAGTGTTGCTGCTTGCGTGATGCTTTCTTCCTGTGGTCTTGCTTCCTTTTTTCCCACAGCCAGGATGCCTGCTGAATGCAGGCTCTCTATCAATTGTATGTTTCTGACCCCTTCCTTTCCCTGGAGAAATAAGCTTATCAAATCTTTCCTTCCATATTATTTTTTTAATCAAACAAAGAGAAGATACAGCGGTAGCTGAAGCCATTATCGCTGACTTTGTATCTTGCAATACTGAGACATCTGGAAATTATCTTGGCTCTTACAGGCATGCCCAGCTGAGGGACAGCACAGTTTATTATAGCTCTTATGTCCACTGCCTTGTACTTCAAAAAGAACCTGATAATCCTCTGAGTGTTTGTGTCTGTAGTTGCCAGTGGGCCTGATGTCTGTGCCAGGCAACTGGGTAGAAACTGTTCTGAGCAGCAGAATTGAGGGCACGTGATGGAACATGATCTACAGGAGCAGAGACAGCACAGCTCCTGCAGAGAGCAGTCCTGACTGGAATCAGGATCAGAATCAGCGTGGGCAGGGGTGGCTGCATTGATGCTGCTTAATTGCATTTGCAAGTGGTACTCGATGAAGGCCCTGAAAAGATGCTCAGCACAAATAAACTGCCCACGTGGCTGTCTTCCCTCTCCCCTTGAGCCAACAGAGCAGGAAGCTGGAGGAGGTGGCTGGGATGGGTTTGTGGAGGTGCTCACTGGGGGAGCCAAAACCCAGGCCATGCAAAACCAATACAGGGCAGCATGGCCTGTATCCCACGTGGAGAGAGGAGACCTGAAAGCAACAGCAAAGGATTGTTGAGGTTCCTTGTGCCAAGCAGTGAATTGGTGAAACGTCAGAGAAAACTGCGTGGAGATAAATCCAGGCTAACACATCTGAAGGGAGCATCATCATTTTACAAGAGTTCCTTCGGATTGTGAGTGAGCTCTGTGGAAAGGTCAGTGGTCAGAAATAGTAAACTGGATTCTAAAACTGTCAGGGAAGCAGAAAAATGGAAAACTTGAAACATTCCCATCTGTGTCTGGAATGCGATGTGCAGTGCTAGTCCCGTTCAGAAATGAAGAACAAAAAAAGGTGTTTGAGCTGGAAAGGAGCAGAGAGGGGATACAGTGATGGCCCAAGTGGTGAAAGGGTTTCTCTGAGGAAATGTACTGGGCTCCTTGCATAAGAAGAGGAGAGAATGGAGAGTGGTATCACAATGGAGCAGGAGGAAGCATTTTTTACTGTTCTTCTGATGCTCCTTGGTTTTCATGATGGGTGAACCTAGAGGAAATTACTCAACCTGCTCTAAGACTGTGGACTGGGTTTAAAAACCTGTTGAAGTGTCTTTCATTTAGGAAAGCCTGCAGTTGATTCATTTATTAATTTTGGACTGTGTACAGGTATTTCAGATGTGTTAAAGTCATTGCTATGCCACCATGCCTGGTTTGCACCACTAAACATAACTACTTATGATTCAGGATGTGGATTCAGGGGCAATGAATCTATTTGTTGCAAGTTGATCATTTGCACACTGTGATTCTGATAGTTAAAACTATCCATCTTAAAATTAAGAAAATGATTTTGCTTATTTTCTTTTGTTTCATTTTTTCATTTCCTTATTTTCTTTTGTTTGTTTCTGCCTACCCCCAGCTGTTTCTTTGGTTACGTGCTTGGAATGACCCTGAAGTGATTTCACCTTTCAGGTGACATTCACTAGAAGACATTTGAATGTTGCCATGGGATTTGTGTGATTTGTGAAACCCTGATTAACAGGACATTTTAACTGATACCCATCTCTAGGCAGCAATGTGTTCAGTATCTTGGAGGAGAGAAGGCATATGACAGAGGTCTGATCTGAATATGGGGCTTTCTGTTAGCTTTGCTCTTTTCTGTGCAGTACTGGGCAAATAATCATTTCTTTGGTGACATTTTAGGGATCTGGAAATGATCAAAAAGGGGAGGGAAATGGTTAAGCTCTAAGAACATTTCTCCTCTCAGGAACAACCTTAACTGTAAAAGATGAAATCTCCTAATCCCAGAAGAGAACTTGTTTGTTTGCTTTTTCCTTTCTGAATATTCTGTTACCTGCTCCTCTATTAGAGGGGAGGATTTGATTTCAGTCTGTGTTGAAACATTTGGCATCCACAAGCTGGAATGCAGAGTGTTTGACTCCAAATGGTAATCCTTTCAGTTTTCATCACGTGGATGCTTGTACCATTCCCAGCTTTTGATGAAACCTGTGGGATATTGTATCCTGGGTCCTTCTGTGTTCTCCTGCTTTGAAAAACAAGCCAGACTCCTCTGAGATGGTGATATGATGGGATGGAGCTTGCTCATGCATATATCTCTGAGGCACAGACCAGACAGGCTTAGAGCCATTAGTGTGAGCTAGAACAGGCTCTTCCCACACCAGAATTCCACCCAGGAATACTTTGGTGGCTGTGCTTGGCTGGGGGTGTGTCTGAGTACCCACGTGGGACTGCAATCCCTGACCTGAACCAGACCTCCTGAATCACACTGGGAGAGCACTGAAGCCCACATTTTGTCTTTGTTGCTGTATTTTTCTCCTGGTCCATCTCCTCCCCTCCATGCAGTAACCTTCCCTAGCCTTCCCAAACCCCTGCACCTGTCTCTGAGTAGGGGAGGGAGGATGCAGGGCTGCCCCAAAGCAGGAGAGCTGCCCGTTGAATTCACACTGTGTTGGGGAGGGGCTGCACGGGAGAGGGAGGTTTTGTTTTCTCTTTCTGGGGACAAGGTGGGATGCAGGGGTGGCAGGAATGGCCTGGAGACCCAGTCAGGTGAGGGTGATTTGGACTGAAACACAGAGGTGCTTTCACTCCATCCCAAGAGTTCTGTGATTCACATAGAGATTTTGCCATTTTCCTCACCACAACACACTGCCAGAGACCTGGTAGAGTTGACAAAGAGAAGTCTTTCTTCTAAGCTTCTTACATTTATAAAAAACTAAATGGTTTTTGATTAATTTTGGTTTAAGGCTTCAATATTTGGAGTAGGGAAGCAGCTCCAGAAGCTGATGCTGGAACATAGTCCTACATCCTTCTGTTTGTGGTTGGGCTTTTTTTTGTTTCTCTTACCAAGATTTGAGTTGAATTTTATCTACTCAGAAAAATGCACTTGCAGAGTTTTTCTGTATGCCTCATAATGATTGGAGAGGGGGTGAGGACATGTGGGACCCTAGGAGCCACTGCTAGGAACAGAGAAAGTCTTTCTGCACCTTGGGAATGGTGAGGAGCACAGGTGGGGCTGGACTGGCTCCCAGTGGGCTGAGTCCCTTCCTGCACTGGTGCAGGGCTGGGTGTGTTTCCTCTGCCTTAAACCAGGGATTTGTGGCAAAGAGACAGCTGAGCTCTCACTGAAGAACCCTCTGAGACTTGTCAAAAATACTTTTTTTTCCCCCATTTCATCCCTGCTGTTGCTGCTGTTTGTTCCCTGGGATTTTTTGCTAATATGAAGATGTCAGTGCAGGGAGCAGTTAATTATCTGTGCTGTCTGGGCTGGAGGAGGTGGAGGAGTGGTGGGGAATGGTTCAGTGCTGGTGTATTTCCTCACTCAGCATATTCCCTTTCCCGATCCCAGAACGCTGCTGTGTTCCACTTTGGGTTTGCACACCTCCATCTGGAGCACTGAGCAGCTGTCACTGGAGCTCCTCATGCGAAAAGAGATTGAAGAACTCACAAGACCACAGGAGCAGCTTTTGGAAGGGCATGGTTGGCTGGGCCCAGATGCCTGGGTAGGGAAGGAAAACCCACAGAGATCAACCAGAACATCCATCAAAGGGAGCAGTGGAGGACATGGACAAGGAGGATGGCAAAGAGGGACAGGTCTTATGTGCAGTTCTGATTTAGGATTAAATTTGCTGCTGATGGAATTTACCATGGCTCTAGCAGATTTAGGCTGTTAGAAAACATGAAGGTGCTGTAAACAGTAGGAAGTAAATACTGATCTTTACATTCAGTCTTTGCTCTTGGATTTTCTTGCATTGGTTTATTTCTCACTCACCCTTATTCCTATCCAATATTCCTCACATATCAACATTCCTAGCAGGAGATCTGAGGCTGCTCATTGCTGGTAAGTGCCTGCAGAGATCCAGGTGATTGTTCATGGAAGGCAGTGTGCTCTCTCTTGTGATGGAAGGAGAAAAGGAATTATGCCTGTGCATCTGGTTCTCCTTTTGACGGCAGGATCTAAAATCTACTTTAGACCTGAAGCCCCAAGTTAGGCTGGATTAGGGCTGGTATCGTGTGAAAAGTTACTGCACATCAGCAGGGCTGGAAGATTGTTTGAAAGATTCTTGCTTGCTTCTGAGAACTCTGTGTAGGCTGGCCAGGTTTGAATAGCCAATGTTAGGCTTGCAGCATGCAAAGGGTTGGAAATATCAGTATTTATTCTTTGTTTGCAGATGCAGCTTTTTGTGCAGATTGCTGAATGAGCTGTGTGAGACAGAGGCACTCTGTGTACCCGTGGCTGAATCAGCAAACGGATTTCAAACACACACAAAAACTGTAACTGGAAATAAATTACTTAGCCTGACATTTTTCATGGGGCTCATGTAAGAGACTGCAACTCCTTAGGGAGGAGAGGAACATTAAAAACTCCAGTGCTGTCTCCTGTTCTGTGTGCAGAACTCTGGGGTTTGAAGGAAGCCTGGGAGAAAGTTGTTCTTCCTTCCCAAAAGATGCTGCTTTCCCTTCCTTTGCCAAAATGCAGAATGTTTGCTCAGGTGACAGGATCAGTTAAAGTATAATAAATAACCAGTGTTAATATTTCACTTGCATTATTTACGAAGATGTTGGATACTGACCAAGGCAATGAAACATGCAATAAATGCAGCTGGAGAATTATACTCCCATAAATTTCAGATGAGCTTTATTTAACGACAAAGTGTAAAAAAAACCCCACTCCAATGAGAGAATGTGTTTTGTAGCCACTGTAAATGTTTTAGTGCATTCTTAAGAAATAAGTGCAGCACTTAGATTCTCTCAGTTAAAAAACACAATAAAACAAGGATGAAGACCAGGAATGTCTCCAGGGCTTGGATGCACAAGATATGGAAGTTCAGGTCCCTGCACCATTGTTTTTTGAAAACTTTCAAGGCTGATGGGTGGGATTTGAGGTACCAGAACCCACAGGGTTGTTGGATTTTGTCCTGCAAGTGCTGAGCCTCAACAACAAGTCCTCCACCAGGGCAGCACCTTGGGGTCACAGCTTGTTCTGCCTGACAGAGGCTGTGTTAAACACCACAGCCAGAGGCTGGGTTTGAGATAGCTCTACCTGAAACACTGTTAGTGTGTTTTTTACTGCACCTTTCAGAGTGGCTTTTGGGGACAGTAACTTCCAGGAGGTACCTAGCTTGCTTTGCACCTCTGGGCAGACTGTGGGGATGGGTTCTCCCTCTGCCAGCAGGAGCTGAGGTCACTGAGTGCTTTGCAGCACTGCTTGGGGTTTGTTGTGTTGGGGGTGTTTTTTTTGTTTGTGTTTTTATTTTAATATTTAAATTTTTTTTTAAAAAATGTTATTGTATTTTATTTGGTGAGTTGACAGAGGTGCTTTTAGAAGGATTCTTTGCATTCAGGCATTCACAGTTTAACTTTGTTACCTTTTTTCTTGAAACCTTGGCCTTGTTCTCTCAGTCGCCTGCCTGAAATCAAGGGTACTTGATCAGAAGAGAAGAAAGTATCCACCTTGTTTCTACCTTTGTCCCCTGTGCTTGTGGAAGAGCTGGCATAAAAGTAAATCTATAATTTAGTGTTGTCACGTATCTTCTCTCCAGCCAGAAATGCATCTAAATAAAGCTTTAGTGCACTTCTGGGCTCCCAACTCACCATTTTTCATCATTTTCCTGGCTCTCTCTAATCCCTGAGAGCTGTTTGATTGTCTCCCTTTGCAGGCTGGCTGCAGGGCTGGCCTTTAACTGCTGGAAAAGTCACAGAGCCTCCCATGCACCTCCAGCTGCCACTCACCCTCAGACTGGGAGATAACAGACACTGCTGAATGCATTTCAGGAGCAGTGGTTTCAGAAAATGTCTGCACTGAACCTCTGGAAATGTTTCCTGTAGAAAATCTCCACCTGGGAGTCACAGTTCCTTCCCTTCCCCTTCCCCTCTTTTCTGAAGATTTGTATGACTAGGTGGCAATACCTCCCTCTCATCTCTGTATTTTAGGAGTGGTATCCACATTCCTTCTGTTGGCCGTCCACACAAGGACCCCACTGTTTGAATTTCAAGTTCCACATCCTGTTCCCTCAAAGCAGGATGGTACAGAGAAGTGCAGCACTCTTTCTGAAGTGGCTGCTTTCATGTTGTGCTGTGATAAAAATATTCTAAAGGCAAAGTGGGACCCTCCAAGCCTCTGCAGGCCACTTAGATCTGAGATGATCTATCATCAGTGTTTGTCTCTGCTGCCCAAGATAAAAGTTAGGTAGAACAAATTGAAAAGTAAGTGAGCAATTTATTATCCAAAGCAGTACTTGTCTGTTGCCTTCCTTTGTAATTTGTAGTTGTCAGGGTCTTTTTCTGAGTAGCACTGCAGCCTGTTTGCAAGTGTCTAAATTACTTACACTGACATATCCTGGTTTTCATATCATACACTTTCAGTATGTGGCTATTCCCACTTTCATTTCTGTGATCTTCTAATTGAATTCAAAGATTTGGGAAAGTCTAGAGATAAAACTGTAGTTAAAAAGAAATGCATTATGAAAGGCTGGAATGGTAGAATGGAACTTTTTAATGTAAAATGCTCAAGATTTCTAATTTGGAGAAGAAAGTAGGGGTTTTTTTTCCTTTTATTTCCTGTGGTGTGCATTCAGAATTGTGTGGGGACATTGACAAGTCTGGACTGTGTCTCCTTGTAGTAAAGAGTTTGCAAGTTTTCTGATCCTGCTTGGAGCTGTCCCACTTGCCAGGGCAGAGCCTGTCCTGAGTGGCAGGAAGGAGCTGAAGAGGTTTAGGTGAGCTCCTGGCTCCAGGGCTCAGGGATTTGGTCAGCCTGGATGCTCTGGCTGAAGTTTCATGTCTGCTCTTTTTGTGCTGGCATCCTCTTCAGGTGAGCAGAGGTGGTGCAGGAGTTTCTTTGAAGACCATTTATTATTTTAAGATCTGTCCTTGTCTGGATCTGCAGAGTTGCTGCAGTAGTACAATTGCATTTTGGACTCCTGTTTGTTTGGTTTTTTTTTTCCTTTTTAACTTCTCAAAAGTTAACCACTGGGAAGCAAATTACATATGCCAAAAAAAATCAGAGAATGCAGAAAATATTATGGAACAGAATAATGGAATCATAGAATCATTTAGATTGGAAAAAACCTGCTAAGATCGTGGAGTCAAAGCCAGCACTGAGAAATCCAACACTAAGCTATGTCACTTAGTGCCACATCTACATGTCTTTTCAATTCCTTGGGGATAGTGACTCAGCCACTTCCCTGGGCAGCCTGTTCCAGCTCTGGACAACCTTTTTTGTGAAGAAATTTTCCCTGATATCCAACCTAGACCTCCCCTGGCTCAGCTTGAGGCCTTTTTCTCTTGTCCTGTCGCTTCTTAACCTGGGAGAAGAGGCCGAACCCCACCTGGCTACAACCCCCTTTTGGGGAGTTTTAGAGACTGATAAGGTCTCCCCTGAGCCAGGATGCTTTTTTATAGCTGTGTGGAAGAGGGATGGATCCCATGAGGATTTCAGCAGAGCTGAGTTCTGGGCTGTTTGCCTCGGGTCTGTCCCTTGGGGATCCATCCCGAGGGCTGTCCTTGGAGGAGCTGCCTCTGCATCTCCTCAGGGGTGGGATGCAGAGCAGATCCATGGCAGGGACACAGCTGGGGACAGCCCCATCCCCAAGCAGCTCTGTCACATGGGCTCACTGGGCAGCTCTCACAGCTGCTCTCAGGCCTAAGAGGATTCACTTCCCCTTCATTTTGCCTGTGTTGTAGCTACTTGTGGGCAATGCTTCTATCAGCTGTGTGCCTTTCTGATGATATTTGGAGGGGTATATGTATTTTTCTGGTAAGGACCCTGAAACATATTAATGTTGTTCTCTTTTCTTAATCCTGTATCCTTTTCCTTTATCTTAAGCTAAATTGACTTTTCCAACTCCCATCAACGAATTTAGAGACGTGAGTCTTAAGTACAGAGCCATTGGATTATCTTAAAGAAAAACCAAAGTAAAAAGCTCCTAGAACAAACCAAGCAAGCCCAAAGAAAATATGTTATCCATTCTGACAAGATCAGGTCAATTCTCATTATGAAATTATCTGAGTCAAAGGCTTTAATTAGCATCTAACTTTCCATTACTGTGCTTCCTCACCATCTTTCCATTGGAGAGAACAGTGTGGATGCTGATCTGAAGGCTTAGGAAGTGCTCTGCAGTATCTGATGTTTAATTGAAGCAGGGAGCAGCAGTGCCAGCTCTTCTCCTCAGATGCAGCTATGGGTGTTCTGGGTATTAAAACTGTATTTTTAGTTATCACATCTATTCCTAGATAAGATGGGTAACCAGCTTCTCCCTGGTTTCCCTGTCAGTTTGTTTTGGAATGACAATAGGTGCACCAGGAGCCAGCAGTTCTGGTGGTGAATGTCTTGCTTTAAAATGCATAAGATTGGAGATGCATACATTCCTCCCTAATTGCAGGAAATTGCAGATCCCGGCAAAATTTGGGATGCAGCTGCTTGTATAATTACATCTTCTGTCAGTTGCTATAGCTCAGCTTTACAGCCCTTCTAAAATATCTTCATCGTTTATGGGACAAATAATGTCCCTGTTAAATGTTACTTTGGGATCACCCCTTTCATTTATTCACCACCAGTTCCAAAGGCCTGAGCTTTTTCCTCGTGCTGAACTAATAACAAGTGTTAAAAATTCGTGATTATATTAAGGTGAAATTTTGCTTTAGCTGCTGTAATTATTGTTAAGCCAAAAGACACTGTTTAAGTTTCTTCCTGTTGCTGGGGTTGGGTTTAGTAAGAAGTACCAATTCCTGTACCTCAAGTCAGTTTGATTTTGGTTATATGCAAACCTTTCCATTTCATGGCCTTTGGAAATAGAGGGCGATGGGTCATGGAAAAGCTTTTAGGTTATTGGCAAGTAAGTGTTGCTGTCTGCCACTGGTCATTGAAGGACAGATAAGATATAGATCACAATTCAGAGTTTAACAAATTGTGTTGGCACCACTTATGCCACCATCACAGGTGGGAAATGGTTGAGAGATTGGAAAGGATTAAAGGAAGGGTAATAAAGGAATTCATTTGGTCTGGCTTTTTTGAGAAGTGAGAAAAGTGTAATTTAACCAGGGCAAAGTTCATAGCTGGACCATGTCCTGCAAATTCCTAGGCAGAGGTGGAATTTTGAGGGTGTTAGACTTCAGAGGAAAGATGGTTTGAGCAGACCCAGTGGCTCAGGTGGAACTGGCTGAAAAGGGGCATATTTTGAACCATAATTGCATTTCACTGCTGAGGTAGTGCAGTGATAGGATAGTATTTTGATCTGCTGGAGTCTGTGCTTAGAAACCCAAAACTATATGTTTCTAACCCTGTAGTTAGCCAAAATGTAGCAGAACATTGCAGAAATTGCCAGGTGAGAGACTGTAGCCTGTGCTTTGTGATAGACTAGCTTATTCAAACAGTTTATTATGACTTTAATCCACAAATGCACGAGCACTGGCATTAAATGGGCTATTTGAAGTCTCTTTGTGTACAATCAATGATCTCACAAGAAGAAAGAAACCACATTTAGGCAGGACAGTGTGGGAAGTCTTCAGCTATTAAAATAGGAAGTGATGGGTTCTAGCTTTTTAAACTGGTTAGTCTTGAGTGTGTAGAAATTGCAGCAGAAAATTAAAACCCTTGAAAGCTGGCAGCAGAGAAGCTTGATTCAATGAGACAAGGTTTATAGAGCTGCAGTACCAACTCTGTAACTTTCTTAGAGGCTTGAAATTACATTTGGGCAAGTTACTATAAGACATGAATTTGAAATTAGGGCAAGGTGGTTTTTTATAGTAAAACACCTGCTTACTCAGTTTTGTAGTGTTTCCAGAACAGCTGATTTCAGATATTGCTTTTGCTTTAACTTGTGGGCTTTTGTATATAAGCAGCAAATGCCTTTAGATTATTTTCTGAAGGTTGGGGGCCTGATTTTCCTTCTCAGCAAATGTTTGCACTTCATGGGCTCTGCAGGGCCCTGTCCCCCCTGCTCTATAATTTTTCCCAGCAGTAGGAGCTGCAGGATTTGATTTTCTGTCAATTAGGCATTCACAGCATCCCTTGAAATAGTGCCTTTCTCTGCTCCTGTGAGGCTGAATGGGTCACTGTCCACAGCTAAGGCAGGAAAGCATTTGTCATAACCTTAACCATCATCATTCAATATTTAAAAAAAAAAAAAAGCAAACATTTTTATCAAAAGAAGCTGGTGCCCCAGCCAAATTATTGTTTATTGTTAAATAAGGCTAAAGCCCTCACCCTCTTTGTGTGTGAAAAAAGCTTTGTTTTTATGTCCCTGGGGTCACACAGACCTCTTGGGTGGTTGATTTCTGTTCTGTACAAGGAGAAGCAGTGCTGGCATGTCCAGTTCCTGCTGTCTCTGATGATATTGGAGACAAACTCTGCTTGGGCATCCTCATGGGTGCTGCTTTTCATGGCTGCTCTGTGTGCAGCAAGGTACAGAATGTGTGCTGTACAGGAACACAGAGGGCTTGTGGCTGGGAATTATGGGATCCCTCTGGCTCTTTTGGTTTTGTTCTACTTTCTTTTAACTTTTACAGGTATTTCTCCTGTGCTTAGAGTGGACTCTGCTCTTCCCCCTACTCTGTTATTGATACTTTTGCTTATTATTTCCTTTTGCTCTTTTCCCTTGTACTTGGTGCTGTTTTTTCAGTGCCAATAAGGAGGACTTCCTTAAAAGTAGTGTGCACATCCTTGTTTATCCCTGTTTCTGTATCCTGTTTTCTGTATCCCAGATAGACTGTCAGCTGGGATTGCAGCTCTGCAAGGCATTTCTTGGGGGGTGGTAGTGGGAAAAAAACCCACTAAACTGTAAGGCAACACAAGGTAAATATA
>VZTR01017441.1:84287-100470 GCA_013400775.1 Chaetops frenatus
AATATAAATATAAATATAAATATAAATATAAATATAAATATAAATATAAATATAAATATAAATATAAATATAAATATCCTTTATAAAGTGTTTGTACTGACTAAAGACAAGTGTTTGTGAGGTTCAGCCCCTGTTCTGATTTGGATTCCACTCTGGAAATGGAGAGCTCCTAAAGCTTTGTTTATTTGGGATTGCTGGTTTCCAGTGCCCAGCTGTCAGGATTTCTGCACAGCATCCATCCCACCAGCCTCATGGCAATATCTCCATGCTTATCCCTCTTTCATTTTTTACTTATAGATCTTTATCTAAAATTGATGCTTGTCTGTTGAATTAGAGTCTGCTGGCTTTACATGAGAGGGTGCTGAGTGCATGGACTGGCAGCTCTCTTGTATTGCTGCAGTCTGGCCCTTCCTTAATCTTATATTTCCAAGCATGTAATATTGCACCTCATCCTTTTCCACTCCCCAGGCACAGGGGCCTTCTTAGACATGATGGGTTTAAAATAAGACTTGGAAATGAGCGTCCTTTAGGAGTACAAAATTCTGCAAGTCAAATGCTGTTTGGTGTTTTCAGAGTTTATGAAATGGGTTGGGTTATTATGCCCTGATGGCAAAGGAGCATGACTTGGTGGCTGGGATATTGTATCTGTTTATATTTCCTAATTTCCTTTCGCTCCCCATCCCCAAAAGACAAGATCTGAGATTTTTCTGTTTGTTCCTTGTGTCTGGGAGCACAAAGGAGGCTCATTGTGTTGTCTGGCAAAGGCAGTCATCCCAGCTTGTAGTATCTGTACAGCTTGGCAAGGATAATTTGGATTTTATCCTCTCTGCATATGGGGTCTTCTCCCTGTTCTTAAGGGAAATATGAGAGGAGGAGTGGGCAGATAGGGCTGTAGACAGAAATTGTGCCATTTCTAGGCTTGTGCAGTGGGTTTTTCTGAACAATACTGTTCTAGCTGTTTCTGCAAAACTCCTAGAGTAATATGAAGGGATTGTGATTTAAAGGCAATGACACGATTCAGGTCTTTATCATCCACTTCAAAAGAAACCCCAGCCATTTGTTTGTTATTCCTTCTTTGGAGCTGGCAGCAATACAATCATAAAATGGAAATGCTCCTATGATTCCTCCAGCTCTTCCTGGAAGTAGGTGTTTGGAGCTTTCCTTGCTGCTGCTTTTTAAACCTCCACCTCTAGCTAGTGGCTTCCTTCAAGGATGCAACTGCGAGGCTTTCAGGTTGCCATGTGAAGTTTTAACAAGCTGAAATGTTGACTTCCAGCATTTGGGAGATTGTCTTCAGCTAGACCATTACTGGAAATTATTTAAGTAACATGATGAGGTTATCCAAATCCCTGAGCATCTCTTTGGGATGTCTTGCGTGTTGGTAACATTCTCTCCATATAAACTAATGTTCAGCTTGCTTTTTTAGCAGAAAAAGTACTAATTTGTGTGTAATTTTTACTGCACTAGTGGGTTATTAAAAATGGGAGAGAGATCAGCCTCTCTGGCATGATTCCAAGCCCTGTGGAATGAAACACAGGGCTCTGGGAAGCTCCTTACCACAAAAGTGCAGGCAAATGTGAGGGAGCTGAGGGGCTGGAAGGTCTCCTTTTGAGGAGGGGTCAAGTGAGCTGAGTGTGTGGTGCATCTGAGCAGCTGCTGGAAGCAGAGCTTCACTAGGTGGGCAGCAGAAAGGCTGGGGCTGTCCACATGGCAAATTGTCACACATCCAGGGGAGGTGAATCTGGGGAACACTGTTCTGGCCTCAGAACTGTAGAACGTGCAGAGAAACTGGAAGGCAGCTCACCCAAAATATGCAACGTGACGCCTTCGCCGTGATTTGCCCACTGGAGCCCTTGTTACAAGGTTGATTCGGTGCCAGAGGATTGCCAGGACTGAAAGTAGCTGAAATGGTACTGGCTGTCCTTTCCATTTCAGGCAGCTGCCTTTGGGTAAAAGACATTTCAGAGAAGGCTGGGCTGAGGAGGTGCTGGGGAAGTTCATCGTGTGCAGGTGTTTGCAGGCCTCTTATGTGCATTGGTGCAAGAGCTAATCCACCATGGCTTTAAGAGTCAATCCAGCCTGGGTTTTGGATGTGCCTCCTCTTTGGATGTTCCCCTTTCCAACTCTCTGCTGGGCCCATCCTTTTCTGGTTTGGCTTGGCCATTTTCCTCAGTCAGGTGCCAGCCTGAATGCTTTTGTGAAGGCAGCATCCCAGTGATGTCCCAGGGAGATGGTAAATCCTTTCCATACCTGATGGGTGCCCTGCCTGGCTTGATCCCACCACGCCAGGGACTTGGGGCCACCTCTGCCCTCCCTCCAGCCAGTGCTGAAGAGGTGTTTTATTGCAGTGCTTCTTGCTGTGCACATTGCTGCCTGTGGATGTGCCAGCAGGATCTGGTGCCCTGCACCCTGCAGCCCTTTGCACCGTGCCAGCTTTGGGGAGGACAGCCCAGGCTGGCTGTCACTTTGGTCCCTTCTCAGTCTGATCCTTTTTGGTGTGATTTCAGTCTGCTCCCTGCAACTCCACTGCTTTGGTGGCTTCTTCTTAGAACATCGACATTCTTACAGTTTTCCTGTCAGCTTTTAGTTCCTAATACCTTTTGTAGACTGATGTTATCTAAAGGGAAACATCTGGGGGCACTCAGGGCAGTTTGGCCACTGTCCTGTCCCAAAGAGCAGCCGTGAAATGGAGAGCTGGAAGGGAGAGCCCAACCCACTGCAGAGCAGGATTTGTGTCAGCTTGAAGGTGGTGATTCTTCATCAGCTGATTCCCCCTGTGTTCGGAGTGGAATTTCTCAGAGTGCACCGGCTCCCTTTGGGGTGAGGATAGTTCTGTACCAGTGGAAAAGATGATTATCATGTTGTTGTATTTATTTGGAGAGGATGTGCAGCAGTTTTCAGACAGCACTCGGCACCTAATTGGGAATTCAAATTCCAGCTGGTAGATTGAGGCTGAAAGGCAGAGCTGTGGGATAGAAACGGGCAGGCACAAAAGGCTGAGGCTCCTAATCTTTTACAATATGTTTGTTTAATACAAAGTGGTCTATTGAGATTGTTTTGCAGAGTAGAATGATCGTTGTGTGCTGACTAATGGGAGACAGCAAGCTGTTAAAGAGCATCAATTAACCATGCAGGAGGAGATTACTGAGTATTTTCACAAGCACTCAGGGTGTGAAGAGTGAAGGATATTGCTTGAAGGTAACCCTCGGAGATTTTTAGCAATTGAAATCTATAAACTGCAACGAGAGTATTTGTGGCCATACATATGTTTGCAGAGCTTTCCAAGAAGAACAGAGCTGGAGTTAGCTTTCCAATCCCAGATTGTGCTCATTGGAAATAAATAGTGCTTTGCTGAACTTTTTCTCCTATTTAATATCGGTAATTTCTAAAATTTCCCCTCCTAAATTTACCTAATGTTGTCCCAGGAAATACTGGTCCTCTTTATAGAAGATGGCATGTGCAGCACCCTTCTGATGCTTGGATTTGGGTTCTGTTACACTTCTGTTTTCCTGGCTGTAGGGCTGTTGTCCTTGTCCCTACAACTGCTGCTGCTTCCCTGTAGTAATTCCTGTCCCTGCTGTTGCTGTGGGTTGGAACTTAGTGCACTCAGTGCTGAGAGGAGCATTCTGCTCCTCCATCATGTGCCTTGCTTAATGGATAATAAAATTCTCCAGTTTTGACTGGTGGAGAGTATGAAAACCTATGTTTCATTAAGAATGCTTTTATACAGCCCTACTGTGCTTCTGCTTGAGTTTAATGTGAAAAATAAATAACATCTTGTGGGCTCTGTTTGCTGAGTGATGTTGTTGTTTGTAACTAACGGGGAATTTTTCCCACCCTGGATTCCAGTGTTAAATCCACTTTGTGCAAACATCATTTTCCATTTATTCATTGGCTGTGGGGAGACCAGATAACGCTGAATTTATTTTTTCAGTTTTGTTCCTTCTAAAGTGGTGTTAGAGAATTGCACCTCAGTTATTCTTACAGCCAACAGCAAGAGATGTCTCTGGTATTCCTTGGGGATTATGATAAAGAGGGACCCCCGGTTCTTGGACAAGGACAAAGATAGACTTCTCTCAGCTTCAATTCTCTGTTCAAATGCCTTAATCAACAGAGGTCTCCTTTAACAGATGGTTCTGCATCGATAAAGCCTTTAATGTGTTAGTAAAAATTCAGAGAAATTTACTCCTTCTCTGATTTGATTGATTTTCTTAATCTCCTTTAAGCGGAGGCTGAGGGGTGAGAATAACTCATCAGAAGACTATGGAGAGGATTAATTACTTGGCTGCAAAACTCATGAAGATATTCTGAAGGAAGATGTGGGATGAGTGAGTGAAGCCCTGGTGAAGTTGGTGTCATTGGGAGAATTTAACTGTGGCTGCAGCCCTCTCACCTGCAGTGTTTCACTGTCAGAGAGTGCAGACTGATCCCTGCATGCCATACCCTTCTGAACCTGTTTCAGTAATAAAACCTTCCCCGCTGATCTGGGGCATAAAAATCCTTTTTTCCTCACAGGCAGCAGCTGGTGTGACCCCGAGCAGCTGGAGCTTGACAGTGGGAAATGCTGCAGGTGCTCTCCTACCTCAGGCCTCCTGTCCTTGCAGCTGGGCCTGCTTTGAGCTCTGCCTGATCTCTGGTGCTTCAGAGAGCTGCCAAAATATCCCTGACTTTACAGGGCTCTTGTCAAAGCCGTGATGTGTGAGGTACCGATATCTTAATGCAGATCAGCAGATTTAAAACCCCAAGGAGTTGTACAGCTTCACCCGCAGGCAGGAAAGGGGAGGGGTTGCAGAGCAATTTCAAGGCTGGAAGGGGTATCGTTAGCACTGAGCTTGACCTGAGCTGAGCTTTGGCCAAAGGATTCATCCCCGGAGCTGCGGTGGAGCATTTCATGGTTCATTATCCTCACAGTGGGAAGCAATGTCTTACTCTGAAGCTGAATATCTTAACTCGAATTTTCATCCATTTGATCTCCTTATGGCTTTGTCAGCAAAGTCTGATCTTTACCACCTTTTTTTTTTTCCCACTTCCTTTTAGGAACTAAAACAAACTATGTATCTGTCTCCATGAATGGAATATTTTGAGCTCTCTAAGTTTCATATTCTAAGGTTTGAGTTCTGGGCTGTGGGTCACTGGGTGATCTGCCTGGGAATCCTTCTCTCTATTTCCCTGTGGTTTTTTGAGGCATGAACTCCAGAACTGCTCACAAGTGTCAGGAGAGCTCTGGCATTTGTGCAGGTTGCAGAGGCAGCATCAGTTTTGGGAAACTTTGCTGCTTTTTGACTGAGTTGATTTGGCAGCTTTTTGCCATAGCAGAAACAGAAAATCCCATTGGGCCAGGAACCATTTCCCTGAAGGCCTTAGCAGGGTGCCTCTTTTACAGATGTTTCCCCACTGTCAAGTGCATTTTGAGATGAGTCACTGAATTCATATTTAATCCACTAGTAAAATTGGCAAGGCAATTACCATCTTGCAAGTTCTTCAAATCAAATTGTTAGAGAACATTAAATCAAATGCTTTGGAAAAATCCCAGTATATACAATTGCTTTTATCATCCAGACTGTGATGCTGTCACAAGAAAAGCTTTTATTTTATTGGGGCCTGTCTTCAGTGAAATTGTGCTGCCTGGTACTCATTTTGGTCTTGGCCTCTGCTTCTTTGTCTCTGCTCCATTTTCTAATTGTTACCCCATAATGAGAATTGAGAATTAAGGAATCACTTGCTTACAGTTGTCAGCCCTACTTTTCAGCACTGCCAAGTGCAGGAAGCATTTGCAAGCCCAAATAATGCTGTTGTTCACGAGGCAATTAATCTGTTACGACAACCTGGTGGCTTAAAGCACAACAGGGATGAAGGTCACTCTGCTGGGTCTCCCTTTTGGCTGCCTGTGTTTTGCTCTGAAGCCAAGCCATCCACTCCCCAGCAGGAGGGAAGCACGCAGAGGCCTGGGGTGTAAATCATCACTGGAGGGGCTGCTGAACTGGCAATCTGCAAACAAATGACTCCAGGCAGCTTTCTGGGTACACTGGCCTGGCTAAAAGCACATGGTAGCTTAATTCAGTTTTTACTGCCACACAATTCAGTTTACACTCACGGTTGGCTCTTCCTTTTGGTACATCCTAGTCCAAACACGAAGTTTTGTTGTTTCCTGGGGGGGGGAGGATTTTTTTCACAGAAAAATGTACCACACTCTTCCCTCCCTG
Source organism: Chaetops frenatus (assembly GCA_013400775.1). Lineage (NCBI taxonomy): Eukaryota > Metazoa > Chordata > Aves > Passeriformes > Picathartidae > Chaetops > Chaetops frenatus. Next base: position 90,491 of record VZTR01017441.1, read on the forward strand.
TTCTTTTTTCTTCCCTCTATAGGTGGCATCAAGAGAAGAACTGCAGAAGGAGGGGTTCCCTGCCACTGCTAGAAAGATCCAGGAAAGCGTTGAACTGAAACTTAGAGGTCTCACATCCCTTTGTGCTCCAAAGAAGAACAGAATGCACGGCTCGTGCAGGCTGGTGCTGAGGAGCAAACACCCTGCCAGCAAGGTGGGCCGTGGTCAGTGTGTGCCCAAGGAGGCTGCCTCAGCTGTCAGTGCTGCAGAGGTGATCAGGGAGCTGCAGGTGAGAGAGGCCAGCCTGCAGAGAGAGCTGGAGCAGCTGCGGGACCAGTGCCGGCACAGGCTGGGTGAAATTGCAGAAGGCTTGGAGGGAGTGATTTGTGTCTCCCCTTGAAGAGAGAAACCTGGACTCAGGGAAGCAAAGGGAACAGTGGCTTGATCACATTGTACAGCCTGGCATACGGGGGAGTGTGAGCTGAGGAGCCAAATGGGATTTCTAATTTTTTAGCCTGGGAATCATAACTTGTTACTGCTTTGTGAGTTGTACTGGGGCCGTAACCTCGGCGCTCTCTCTGCAGCCCCTTTATTGCTACCCTTGCCAATTAAATTCTGCATTAGGCCTTGGTGGGAGTGTGCATAAATCTCCCTTTTATCTTCTGGATTTCTAGTTCTTCTGCCAAGCACTGGGCTCTTTTACAGTGCTCAGCTGCTAGGCACGGCGTGCATTGAGGCTGTGCATTGAAGTACTAATTGCATTCGATATTTTCCAGCAATTGGAAGAGTTCATTAGTCAGAAAAATCCAAGTATTGGAGAACATGAAAAATACCAAGGCTTAGATAGATTGAAAATATTCAAGGAAGTGTGTTGTTTTAATTCAGCTGCTTGGAGTATTTGTGGCAGCTGTAATGTAGTCACAATAAAGAAAAACAAATGCCTAATAATAAATAAAGCACTGCACTGATTTCCTTTACTGGTGTGATGCACTTGAAGTAATTGGGTTCTCAAAGAGAGCAAACTAGAAACCCATTCCATCAGCTTTGAGCCACAATAAGGTGGATATCTTATGGACCTGCTATAGGAAGTTTCTGTGATACAGAAATATGACCTTAACTTCCAAGCTTGAGGAGTCTCCAAGCTCCGTCTCTGAAGGCTTCTTCCCTTGGAACAGTGAAATGCTTTTCCTGTGGCCTCCATTTCCCACCCTTTTCTGGTTTGCTTTCACCAAGGAATATTTTTACGTTCTAGCTGGACACTTTGAGGAATAAATAATATTTAAAGAAACCGGTCTGCTTTTCATTTGTGAATTGCTGTGAGCAGTGGGATTCCCTCCATGTGGGGGAGCAGCCCCTGGGAGCAGGGTGTTTGTGTGTGTTGTGCAAGGCTGTCAGTCACAACCAGTGCTCCTGCTGGCAGCTGCCACTGGGAGTGACACAGTCCTGGAGCAGCAAAACCCTGTGGGAACTGACAAGATCCATGTCTGGGCAGGTGGCCTCAGGCTGCTGCTCCTTGAAGAATCTCCACGGCTTTCAAAAGCCAACCCACACCACTCTGCTTTCCAAACCATCTCTGTAGGTGCAGGGTCCCTGTTTCAGGCTGGTACAGCTTTGGGCAGGTGTTGGCTCCAGGCCTGGCTGACATTTAATGCACGAGAGGACTCATTCAGACACAAGTTTCACAGAAAATTATTCACGAGCGGGGGCAAAGCAGTATATCCCAGAGCTAACAAGAGTGGCAGCACCAGTCTCTCTCTTTTTGAGTATTTTATATCCTCCTTTAGCTTTTATACAGGGAAATTTTCATACTGCATCACATTTATGTTTAAAGTATTGCCCTCAAAAGATCAGTTCTTCTCCTGGGATATTCGGCAGAGCAGAACTGGCAAACATTCTTGAGCATGGCAAGAGCCCTCGGATTCAAGTGCAGGTCTAGCTCTTGCCTTGCTGTGGCTTCTCAGGGCTGGCTCAGATGGCAGGATTTGTTATTCTGCTGTGCACTTGAACTGACAGAGTCACTTGAGGAATGACTGATTTGCTGGGATCAGCCCTTTGCCCCCAGACACACACTCAGCACCCTGTGCTTCAGTGTCCAGCCCAGGGCCCCCTTCAGCAGAGACTGCCCCTGGCAGCACCTGGCCCCTGCTTGGCCCTGCAGAAGTGGTTGTTTTTCTCGGGTGGAATGCCAGGAATGGCAGTGCTGGCTCAGTGTGTGTGTGTGTGTCTGTACAATGCGTGTGCAGAAATGCCCACAGTGACTCACAGAAATCTGCACAAGCCACTGTGCTGGAGTGGCCACAGGGAGCTGTCAGGAGAGCCAGTGGGCTGTCCTGGAATGTCCACCCAGAGGACAGCTGAAAAGTTTCAGTTTTTTTCAGAAAAACTTCCCTTTTTTTTCAGTAGGAAGGTTCACCTCTCCACCTGGGTAGCTGCTGCTGGCGTCAGGCACTGCAGACCCCTCGTGCTGACAGCGTGGGCGAGTTACATTTTTATTTTCTGGCACCCATTTTGCACTGCCTTTTGTTTCAGGTACCAATTAGCTCAAACCAGAACAGCTACTCTGCTGTGCCTGCTGAAGGTCAGCGCTGTGTTCTGAGCTGGCAGTGGTTTTAAATACAATATTGCAGCCTCCTCTTTCCTTTGCCTCTCTCCTCAGTACCAGCACAGAGTGCATGAAGCAGGAGATGCTGTAAGGGCTTGGTGCTCTCCCACATCGAGTTTTGGAGGGTTGTTTTCCTTTTAAAAGGCACAGCACCTCCCCAGGAGCTGGACACACAGGGGCTGGGCTGTGGGTATGCCTTGGTGCCTGGTCACAGCTTCTGAGGAGTATCAGTGCATCTGGAATGCAGCTTTCCAGTCCTCTTCAGCTTGGGGAGCCATCAGCTGTCTCTCCACTACTGCTGGGAGATGATGAATGATAAACACCACTTACAAGCCTGAGAAAATATCCCTGGGTTAACACCAGCTGCAGTGAGGGCAGGAAAGTGAACTGAGTGGCCACAGTTACACTTAGTGTGGTGTAACCTAGGAACAAACAGATGTTTGCCACCTCTCACCGTTACCGTGGCATTTGAAGTATTTTCCTTTCGGTCTCTGGGGCCTGGCCCTGTGTCAGCAGCAGAGTGAGGGTGTGGCTGCCCTGGGAGACGTGTGACAACCAGCAGCCAAGTGCCCGGTTAGTCTGCGACAGGAGGAGGGTGACTCAGGCAGTTCATGCCATCCATGGGCTCCTGCACGCTCCTGAAATGTTAAGGATTACTTCACAGAAATTGGAGAGTGTTGTAAACAACCCACTACAGGCTGAAAACAAAGACAGAAGCTGATAAGAGGCTTGCCCTTTGCCATATCACCATGCTGGTTGTACATTTCCTTGTGAAAACAGGAATCTGTCCCTAAAATTCTTGGTGGGGTTGAGCAGAGAAGAGTGGGTGGGTATGGGCTGGGGAAGCTGAGCGAGTGTCCCACTGTGTGCAGGTGGGCGTTGAATTCAAGTGGTGGGGGAAGGCTGGTGATGCTGTCCAAACATCAGGGGTGGGCAGCAAGGTTTGCTCTGGTTTCTGCATTGTCTGAAGCAGTTCTCCTTGTTGGTGCATCCTGAAGGGTGTAGTTTGGGTTCGGGTCCAGTTGGGAACTAAGTGATGTTGGGAAAGAAGGAGCATATTGGAGGCCCACGCTGGAAAAGCAGGAAACCAGGGTTGCATCAGCTCCTGGCAGGGATGCTGCACGGGGGTGTCGGATACCCCTGGCCAGGGTCAGGCAGGGAAGAGCTGTCCCAGATGTTCCCCTGGTGACAGCTGACAGCACAGCCTGTCCACGTTGAAGCCCCCCATCACAGCTACCCCTCCTTGCAGGGCTGGGAGCACCTGGCCTTCTGCTTTCTTCATGCTCTGCTGCTGCTGCCTCACTGCAGACAGGCTGAGTGACTGCTGCAGCGCTTAAACCACACTCTGCTGATGGATTGTTTCCAAGCAGAGCTCTCAGAGAAGTTTTTACAGGTCTTGTGTGTGTGCAGGCTCTGGTGGGCCAGCACGGAGGTGTTTGTAGGAGAGCAGAGTTTAACCCATTGCTCTGATGCAACTGGTGCTCGCTAGGAAAATGGAATTGGCCATAAATACTTAATTGGCTGATAACTCCGGCTCACACTGTGTAGCTGGAAATGCTCCTCCCCAAGTAACTGAGCATCGTGTAGCTTGCAGTCAAAACAGGAGGTTCCCTTTGCAGCCGCCGCTCCCCACAACGTTGTGCCTGCTGGTAAATAAGGGCTGCAACCTATGTTTAAAAATAAGAGCTGCTGCGAGTAGTGATTTCCAGCCTAGAGCGTTTTTGGGCTCCCTGTGGGATTCCTCCACCAGCTCCTGCTGGAGGATGAGCTGCTAGCAGTTGGTGTGAGCGAGCGTGTGAGGCAGCGCGTGCAGCTCGGTGGGAGTCAGCACTTGCCTGATGCTGCAGCTCCCTCTCCTCCGACCCTCAGCCTCTTCCAGCCACAGCCTCGGGTCTCTCCCCCTCACGCTTCGCCCCCTGGAGCCAACAGCTCGTGTGGAGCAGTCTGACAGTGCTGCTGCTGCTGCTGCTCCTCAGCTCACAGCCCCAAGCCCTGGTGGCCTGTGTCTCAGCTCTAGGCCTTGTCCTTCCAGCCCCTCCATACCCGCCCTGTGTCCCAGCCCTCAGGCCGTGGCCAGATCCCTGCTGCTATCCCTGCAGTCTTTTGTTCCCCTGCTGCTCTGGGATGGGAGGCAGGGAAAACAAAGGCGTGCACCCTCCTGTGAGCATCCCCTGAGAGCTGTCGGCCCAGGCTGGGGCTGTCTGTGCCAGGCCCAGCATTCTGTCTGCCACGGGAATTGTGCTCCCAAATGGCTCTGCCAGCCACACCGCCATCCCCCAGTGACGAGGTGACCCACCAAGCCAAGGAGCTGTCACCTTCACTGGCAGCAGGTACCTTCACTGCCACCTGTGCCACCTTATTTCCCAGCCTGGATCTCAGGGTCTGCATCCTCTCCTGCTGGTTTGCTTCTTCTGAAGGGCTGGAGAGCACTTTATTCACCCAGAAATGCCCCTCATGGAGGTCCATCTGGGCACTGAACCTGAACAAGGGGAATGCAAGCAGCTGGGGAAAGCCACCCCCTGTGATTCCCTGGGCCCTGGGAGGGTCAGCAGGAGGAGGGGGACAGGCCTGGCCCCCTCAGCCAGCCTGGGACACAAAGAAGCTGAGCTCTCCTGGTGGCTCCTGCTTTCATTTAGCATCAAGTAGAGCTCAGAAATATTTGAGCGTGGCTGCCTGCATCAGAGAGCAGCAAATGAGGGATTTACTGGGGTAGACTCAAAGCAGGCTCTCGGGCCCTGCTAATGCTCTTCTTCTCCCATCTGACCTTATTAAATCAGCCTGGTTGTTTCACAAGAGGCCTCCTTTGCCTCGCAGCAGCCCCCAGCTGCTCTGGAGGGAACAGAGCTGTGAATCCTCTGGAAAGACCACATGGCTCAGTGGAGCAGACTGGAGAGCCAGCAGGGAGTGGGGGATGCTGTGCTGGCCCCTGGGGCCACCAAACCCCCCTTTATGTTGCAAACACAAATCCAAGGTAAAAACCTGGTCTTTTCTGCCATTCCAGCTGCTCAGTTGGCAAAATCTCTAGCGCTTGGCAGGGGCAAGTAGAGGACTTTGCTTAATCCTGCCAGCCTCTTGTCCTCCATGTGGGACTTGCAGCCTTCCTGGGCCAGGAAGGGCCAGGAGGACACAGGGCATGAGGGGTCTGGCTATGGACAGGCAGGGGGCAGAGGTTTTCTTCTTGGGGTATTATTACATGAAGGCTCCTTGGCATGGGAGCTGGTGTGTCCCCCCAGCCCTGTGTCCTGCTGCTGTGGCCCCGTTGGCAGGGAGGGATGGAAGGCAGGTAAAAGCCTGGGTGTTTCCATAAGCAGAGGAATCACTGCCCCCCTGCACCGGCTCAGCCCCGTCCCTCAGCGGCCTCAGGCCCTGGAATGACTTGGGTTGCACCATTAATGCCAGGCAAAGTCCACTCCTGCCACGGGCTCAGCAGGGAGTGGGGAGAAGCCTCAGAGTGACCACGGGCTCTGCAGGACAGCTCATCCTGTGCTTGGCTGTGACTCCTGGGGCAGGATTAGCCCCCGAGCCTGAGCCTTGGCCTGTGGTGTGAGGTGTGGGCGAGCCACCAGCCTGAGGAGGCTCCCTCTGCATGGGTGCCTCGCTGCTGCCCTGAGATGTGACATCAATTCATTAGTGTCCTCCAAGTAAAGGAGCTTTCTAATTAATTTTTATAGAATAGCTTTCTTGTTTATACTGATTAATATTAAAAATGCTAATATGTATGTTTCAGTGCTAACCACTGGCAAGGAGACCGTGCTATCACCCTTGATTAAAGCCAGCTTTCGTGGTATTGACACAGCGTCTTCTCCCTTCCCAAACCCCTTTTAAAAATGAAAATACACTGTAAAGCCCCCAGTCAGGGGTCCAGGCTGCCTGGGAGCCGGGGCAGATGTCCTGCCCAAGGTTTTTCTGCCTGTCTTCTTGCCTGCTGGGTGCCACCACAGGGGATAGGGCAGCGTGCCCAGCCTGTGCTGTGTGTGCTGGTGTCTCTTATTAATCCCTGCTCCCCTGCAGTTTCAGGGCATTTATTTCAGGCTTGTAGAGGTTTCCATTTGCATTCTCCCATTTTTTGTTGCTACCCTCTCGAGGCCAGGGCCAGCAACCAAAGGCGTCATAACAATAAAGCTCGATTGCAAGTTATTTGCTTGGCACCATTGCATCTGCCAAACAGCAATATTAATTTTGTCTCTCAATGAAGGGAATATTCTGCTGATTAGCCACGGGGGCAGCATTTGTTCTAGAAATCAGCCTTTAATAGGCCTTTAGATCATGCTGTAATTCACACTGCTAAGTCAAGAAGAGCTTTTTATTGACGCATTTGGGGTCTCCACGTCCCGGGATGAACACAGATTGTGTCCTGGTGGGAAGGCAAAAGCCATGGTTGGGACTGTGGGTGCTGTGGGGGAAGTGGGGGGCTGCAGGACGGGGAGGGCAGTGGGGAGGGGCAGTGTCACCTCAAGGTGCCATCCCTGTGAGGGTTCCCTGGGGACAGCCAGCTGGGGGGATGCGCTGCCCTGCTGCTCCCCTGGGACCTGTGATGGGGACAGGGACAGGCTCCCCAGGCTGGGAAGCTCCCCAGGGAGGAGATCCCAGCCCCAAGGGGGTTGGAGAACACACTTCTGCAAGAGCACACTGCTACCCACCAGCCAGGGCTGTGCTCCAGCCCCTGTGGCCAGCAGGGATGGGGATGGCAGTGACTGATGGCCCCACAGCAGGGATTTCTCACTCCCCTGTGCTTCATTTCCTTAGGACATGGCAGTGCTTCTTAAAAAACCATCTCTCTCCCATCCACTTCAAGAGAGAGCCCGGGGCTGAAGTTTCCTGGTGCCACCCTGGCAGTCAAGCTGTGAGTATTTAATGTAAGTCTCAAATGCTGAACCTGCCCTGAGGGGCTCGTGGGGAGTTCCCCCTGCTCCAGCTGCAGCCCAGCATTGCTGCCTGCATCCTGTGCAGCTGCTGCTCTCACACAGGAGCCCTGGGCAGGTCTGCACTGGGCCCTGGCTCCTCACACACTGCTGGCTCTGGAGCCCCTGGCAGCTCCCTGCCCACCAGCAGTGCCGTGCATTTCCCCTCTCTCTCAACACCGTTTTCTCAAGCACAGGAATGTGGCACCGGGCTCTGAGCCCTGGTTTGTTTTTTTTCTGCCAGGGACCCTGCAGAGCTCAGCAGTGCCCGGGGGTGGGCACAGGTGGGAGCCAGCTTCCTTCCACTGGCTGCTCAGGGTGGGGTGAATGCCCTGGGCAGTGCTGAGGGCAGCAGATGGCATTGAGTTTCTAAGAGTAGAGATGTTTTAAAAAAAAGTTGGGTTTTTTTTCCCCCCCACCAGTTGTTCAGAAATTGTCTTGGAAAAGTGGGGTAGAACAGAGCAAGGAACAGGGATCTTGCTGTTTTGGCTGCAGGGGCTCTGTATGCTAATAAATTATCAAAAGGGGCTGTGTCCCCCTAAAGAGTCCTGCTGCAAGAGCTGCCCTGACTGCCCCTCGTCCCTTCCACTGCCACCTCTGGCTGTGGGGACAGGGCCTGTCCCTGCTCACCCCATCTCAGGAGCAACCCCAGTGAGGAAGAGCGAGGGGATGGCACCAGGCTGTGCCTCCTGTCCTCTCCCACCTTCTTGGGGGTGGGAAGCTGCTGGGGGGGGATGGCACAGGGTGCTCCAGGGCTGCACTGACCTCCTTCGTGCCCAGTCAGACAGGGAAGAGCTGCCACCCAGCCTGGATCCTGCACCTCCTCTCTCCTGCCAGGCAGCAGTTTGGGGTGAGCTCGGGGAGGTTTTGGTGCCAGTGTGTGGCCTGCAAGGCTTGCTGGCCTCTGGGGCTGCTCCCACAGAACCCCTGGCACTGCAGGTAAAAGGCTGCGTCCAGGTAGGAGCTTGCTTATCCCGCAGCTGGAACATTTCAGCTTTGCTCAGTGGGAACATTTCTGTGATATGCAGGCGTTTTCCTCAGCTGTTCCTGAAGAACTGCCACAACCTACTCCTCGAGATGAATATTATACCCACGGAGTTATTGTTTCATAAAATATTTCTTTAATAGTACGAAGTTTTAATGCGGTTTCGGGAGTGTTTTTGTGTGGGAAGCACATATGCCTAGAGATGCTTATTTGATAACGAGGGCCTGCTTTATCTGATACCTTATGACCTTTCCCCACACAGAGAATCCCCAGGGTCGTGCAGAGCTCCCGGGCAGAGTCACGCAGCCTCAGGTTCATTTGTTTTGGAGAGGATCTGTGCAGAGAATGAGGCAGTGTCAGCCTCTCTGCCTGGCACCCCGGGGCAGGTTCAGCTCGCTGCTCCATCAGCCTCCTGAGCAATCTGTATTTCACTCCTCATCCCGCCTCTCCGCTGAACCCGGAGACCTCACGTGGCTGACATTCAAAGCAAGAGAGAAATTAGGAATTACTCTTCATGGGCCTGAAGTTTTTAATCATTTCAGTCTCTGAAATATTCGGTGGAGGGCCGTGTAGATAACATCCCCCAAAACACAGCGTGGTGATATGTCATCAAACAATCAGGTAGTCGAGTTTTCAGCGGGTTTTTTTCCCCCTGTTATTTTCGGATATTGCTGCTGCCCTGATCCCTCCCAGCGTTACACTCTGTGTGATGACACATTCGCACAGGAAGGGAAAACCCCTGGCACCTCTGCCTGAGCTGCACATCCCTGGCGCCCTTCAGCTGTAGAAACAAACTAATACAAGATAAAAGGGAATTATGGGTCTAATAAAAAGGATTATTTTCTTCCACAGGACAGGCCGTCTGCCTTTAGCCCCGTTACACAGAGTATCTCCGAGCCTCACTAAGTGTCAAACGAAATGGGCTAATGAAATGGATTAGGATCTTAATAGCACGTTTGATTAGTGAAGCTCTCACCTCCGGGCACTCTCTCATGTGTGTTAATGGGCGCTGCGGGGGACGGCTGCCTAAATGAGCCTATTAATGAGCCAGAGCTGAAGCCGTGGCCGCCCGGGCTCAGCCAGAGCCGCTGGCAGCCCACGGGGAGAGCCGTGCGTGTGTGTCCAGCACGGGAAAAGGCACTTTTGTGTCTGGTAGGAAAGAAAAAAACAAACAAACAAAAAAGGAGAAATACTAATTTTTTTTTTTTTTTTTTTTATCTGTCGGTCTGTTCTTAACTTCTCACCGTAGGAGGGCCTGACATTTGGTGGTGGATGGGGGATCTACGAGTGGGGCTGCTGGGCTGAATGCAGAGACCGTAGCCTGCCCTCCCCGCGGCTCGGTGTCACCGGGGGCTGCCACACGGCGACAGCCGGCCCAGCCTGCTGAAATTAAAGCACGGGCTGCAATCGCCGCCTGCCACTCATTCAGGTGAGGATGCTCGGTCAGTGCCCGCATCCCGCAGGGCTCGGGGCAGGATGCGGCTGCGGGGAGGGAAGGAGGAAGGGAGGGAGG
>VZTR01017441.1:100479-111785 GCA_013400775.1 Chaetops frenatus
AGAGCCATAAACAGTCAGGATGCTGTACGGAGCCAGGAGTTATAAATTGCTGGTGCAATAAGCTATCACATATCCTTAAGGAGAGGGTTTTAAAATATTTAAGTGAATAAACATACAGAGCTGGCCTGATTGGGTTTTGGGGTGGGTTTTTTTTTTCATCAGATGGCTCCAGGATGCAGCAGATTCAGAGAAAAGCAGCCCACATGTTGAGAGCCCTGCATCCACAGCTCTCTGCTGAGAACAGGAGCTTCACTGTCCTGTCCTGGGAGTTGTCTCTGAGTGGGGCCTTTTTATGCTGTTGGTTATTTCAAAACAAAATAATTCAACAGCCAACACACGAGTGCCTCTCACGTCAGCTCTGGTGGCAAAGCACCTTCTTCCTGGAGTTCTGCCTTCTTCTGAGCTCTGATGAATGCTCTGAGATGATGTACTGGTGGGATAACCAGCATCCCCCAGCCCAGCCCCTGGCTGTGCTGTGATGGCTGACTGCACTGCAGGCTGTTCAGGCTGATAGCATCTCCCCAGCACCTGAAAGGGGCTGGTGAAAAAGAGGGAGGGGGACATTTGATGAGGGAATGGCTTCAAACTGAAAGAGAGCAGGTTTAGGTTAGATGCCAGGAAGAAATTGTTCACTCCTGGCACAGGTGCCCAGAGAAGCTGTGGGTGTCCCATTCCTGGGAGTGTCCAAGGCCAGGCTGGATGGGGCTTGGAGCAAGCTGGAACAGTGGAAGGTGTCCCTGCCCCAATTCTCTGATTCTGCCAGAGGCAGCAGTGGTTCCCACACCATCCTTGAGCACTAGGAGTGGGCAGGCAAGTGATCCATCAGCTTTCAGTCTTGCCACATAAACTGAGCTGTCCCTTCTCCCTCCTTGGGGTTAGCCATTGTGGATGCAAGCCTGGAGTGCACTGTGGAGTTGCAGTTCCCTTTCTGAGCTGCACAGGCACAGCTGCCCTGCCTGGAGGGGTTCTGGGCACAGGTCAGAGGGTGTGGAAGCTGGGAAGGGTCTGGAGCATAAGGAGCAGTTCCTGTGAAGGACAGGAGGCACCTGCCATTCCAGGGACAGGCATGGCCACAGGGGCAGCAGGAGACAGCGTGCTGGAAAGCTGCACTTCTGGGATGGTAGCATTCCCATCCTCTGAGCCTTCGACTCAAAAGTGCCACAAAGAAAGGGAAAGGCCTGTAAGGAGAAAAACAAAGAGAGAAAAAAGGCCAGGCAGATTGCTGTCAGCAGCAGCAAGTACCATGGATCCCCATGAGATGGAAAAACAGGAGTACCCCCTGCACTGGAGTCTAGGCATTGCCCAGGCAGCTTAAATAGGCACAAAACAGCTCCCAAGAAGCACAGAAATTTAGGATTCAGTGGCCCCTCCAATGCCACACATCCAAGCCTGAGCAAGGGTCCTTGGTTTTCCTCCCAGAGCCCTGCCCAGCAGCCCTGCAGGTGAGGGACACTTCTTGCCATGTGCCTGGGTGTTAAACACAGATCTCTGGGGCCTGGAAATTGTTCCAGTAATTTGGCTCGCCGCTGGTAAAGCAATTAGTCACTGGAATAGCGTTAGCAGTGGCTGATGTCAGCAGGGTTTCCATGGCAATGGGCAGGTTCCCGAGGCACACAGGAGGGTGTGTGTGTGTGCAGGGGACAGCCAGCCCCGAGGCCACAGCCCCGACCTTTCCCAGCCATCACACCCGCAAGCGCCATCCCAAAGCAGAGGGGTTCCTGTCCCTTTGGTCCTTTGTCCCTTGCTGGCTGCTGAATGGGGCAATGATGGCAGGAGGGGACATCTCCCCGGGGGAAATGCCTTGGGGGGGGGGGGGGGGGCACAGACACCCTGTGCTCTGCAGCAGCAGCCCCGCAGCAGAGGGAAGTGACAGGCTAGGGATTAATGACAAATGTCACTAGAAACGATGTGAAACGCAAGGTGCCACCTGAGTTACGGCCTAAATTGTAGCGTGTTTTAGCATGCCAGCTCTGTAAGAACATTTATTCTGCTCTTTTCCCTGAGTGCTATCACAGCACCCAAGCGACACCTTGCTGTCTGGAGCCTGGAAGCCTCCAGGTATCCCCTGGGAACCTGCTGGGCTGGGAGCAGAGCCAGGCCGAGCTCAGGGCTCAGGAACAGCACCCAAAGCCCTGGTGAGGAGCCGAGGTTGAGGAAAGGAGTGTGGCTGCACCCCTGCTTAGCAGAGAAGTTCTGCCTGGTCCCTCTTTTCCCTAAATTAACCCCTTGGTGAGGCTGGGTGAGGATCTCTGCCCAGCCTGGTTGGCTCCTGGCCCTCTGCTCCAGCCTGCAGTGGGAGTTTGGGATGCCCGGGAGAGCCTTTTTTGCACCCATCCTTCCCGGCAGGGTGTGACGGGCAGGGCAGACGCTTTTCCAGCCCCTGAGCACTCAGAACTGATCCATGCTGGGGGCAAACCTGGCGAGCTGCTGGAGGCACAAGGGCTGGGAGGAATCGCTTCATTTGGAGCAATTAGAGCAGAGCAAACCCGTGTTTTTATAAAGCAGCTCAATAGCAGGGAGCGAGGCACAGCTGCTCTCTTGTTAGTGCGATTTTCCCGCGTGTTGGGGGCAGCACAGAGGGCTCACTGGTCTGGGGTGGGGGCCACACTGGGAATTTTCATCTGCGTTGGAATGAGCTGCTGCCTTTCCTGGCACGTTTAGGAACGGGGGGGGGACAAGAGGCAGCTCCCAGCAATTTCCAGGCTCTCAGTGCCACTTGTCGCGGCTGGGGTCGCAGCGGCCACACCTCAGCAGCGTCTGTGCCGTCGGGGTTTTGGACCATCCTGTCCTCCTGAGGGAACTTCCAGCCGGGGAACTGCTGCCCGGGCAGGGGTGCAAGGGGACCCTTGTGGCTGCCAGGGTGCAGCAGGGGACACCGAGGGACATCACAAGGTGTCACCCAAGGCAGCTCTTGGAAGAAAGGTTATGAGGGAAGCTGGAATTTAATCCCGTCGATCCTGCTCGGGATCAGGGCTGGGGTTGGGCGGTGTGATGTGCAGATCAGGAGGCAGCAGCAAGAACAAAGCAGCAGGGAAGCGCTGCCGTTTCCTCCGGCACGGAGAGGTGGAGCTGAGGGAAGTGATACCCTGGAAATGCCTCTTTCAGGGCAGGGATTCCATGCAGGAGTCAGAGAGGACTTGAGCTGTTGCCACAACAGAACTTGGTAGTCTGGGCTGCTTCTACACCTGTGGAGAAGAAGAAGAAGAAGAAGANTATAATAAACAATAGTAATAATAATAAATAGTACTAACAATAGTCTTAACAATAAATAGTACTAATGATAATAAAAATAATAGAAATAGTAAATAATAATAATAATAATGATGATAATAATAATAATAAAAAGCAACACTAAGAACAAGGCACTTAATGCTCTAAATGGACTACTAAGGCCCATGCTATAATTTGTGTGGGAGTTGAAGGGATGGCTTGTTCCCCACGAGGTCACAGCCACATCCAGCTGCCTGCAAAGCCCTCCCTGCCTCCCTGGGCCCACACCCCTGACATGTGGCTGATGTGGTGCCAGGCCCAGGGTGTCCCCAAATCCACACTGGGACACGGAGGTGGCCCCGGGGGAGGTGGGGCTGCCTTGGCCAGCAGCTTGGTGCACTGGTTTGGTGAGGCTGAGCCAGGGGCAGTGGGAGCCCTTGCACAGGCACACACCCAGTTATTCACTGAGGGTGTGTGCTGGTCTTTGCAGCTGGCAGAGGGTAAGGAGCTCAGTGGGATCGTCAAAGGGAAATGGGAGGCAAAGAGTTTCCTTTTTGGGGCCCTTTCTGGGTGCCCTGTGTGGGACAGCAGCTTTAAGTGACAGGATTGGTGCCCCTGTGGTGCCTCCAGGGCTCAGCAGGTTCGGTGCTGGTTTGGCTTGGGGACAGCAGCCCCTGTGCCAGCAGCAGGGTCAGTGCCAGCTGTGCAGGAAGGGACAGATGCAGGCGTGAGCTCAGGAGCAGGAGCAGCACCTTGTGATATTCATCCAGCCCCTTCTCACCCCAGAGCACCTACACTGACAGCCCTGGCTTAAAAGTCACGGGCTGTGAGATTAATTGGGCTGTCAATTCTATTTTCCAGCAAATGAACTATCCAGAGAGCCTTTTCTGTTGTCAGTGGGCAGAAATGCCGTTTCAACATTTGCAGAGGAATACAGGTGGGAGCTTTGTGGAACAGAATTTACATCCCACTTGCTCTGTTTTAAAGCTGGAGCTAATTGGAGCAAGCCTTAATGGCCAAGGAGAGGATGTGTTTGATTGATTTGAATTACTTCATATCTGTGGGGTGAGCCAAGCACTAATCCATGCACAGGTTCTGCTGTGGGATGAGGGAAGGGGAGAGACCTCCCATCTGCAAGGAGAAGTGGGCTCTTTGGTGTCTAATAGGCTTTAAATTTGGGTCAAAACTTCTCTGCTGGTGGGGTCTCAATGTACCAGCCAACACTTCCTCAGTGCCTGCTTTCACCAGCCTACTGTTGTTGCCTCTAAACGTGCTTCTGCCTACCCAGGACCTCAGCAGCCTTTGGGGAGACTGGGAGGGGTCTGTGCTGGAAGGGGAGTTCTGATCCCCTCTCTTCCCATCACTGCCACAGCCCCTGCCTGCCTCCATCAGCACCTGAGCCCAGCAATCAGCACGGCTCAGCCTGTTAATAAACAACTAGAAACTAAGTTTTATTAGCTTAAATGCAGATGCATTTTCAACAGCCCACTAACCTTTCCATCTCGAGTCTTTGCTTATGTCTTAAAAATCTGCTTTCAGTATAAGACTGTCAGATTTAATCCTTTTTAAATATCCTTTTCCCTGGTGAGGCAGCAAGATTTCCCAGGCAGCCCTGAAACTTGCAGATAAGATTTTACTGCAATAAAACATCCAGATGAAATGAAATCTCTATTTCGAGCAGCCTTTTGGGGGATATCCCACTTTGTCCATGTTTGTCTAAAAGTTTGAAGCATCTGTTTTCTCACAGGACAGCTCATTTAGGTGTGGCTGGACAAAAATCAAAGCTCTCTCTGCCTCAGAAAGGAGAGTCCTGAGGCCTGGTTGTGGGGCAGGCTGGGGAGCTGCTGTGGCCCTGGCAGCTTCTCCTCTTGCTGGGGAATCCTCATTCCTGCCACACATCTCCTAAAGGGCTCTGCTGGCATCTCCTGGGCTTTTCCCTGTGGGTGAAGACCTCGACGAGCCAGAGGAAGGGACCTTCTGGTGGGCTCTCTCCTCTCCCTGTGTGCCTTGTGGAGTGGTGGGTGGGGGGCTCTGTGTCCCAGGGTGGGGTCAGGCCACGAGTGATGCGTTAAGTTTTAGGTTTTTTCTTTTCCTGCTTTAGCTTCACATTAAGTGTTACTAAGTTCCCTTCACAGGGCAGTCAGACACAACAATTCTCTCCCGCTCAAGATTCAAGGACAATCCTTCCCAGCCTCAGGCCCACAGGCATAAACAACGTAAAGAAGAGGAGGGCAAGCAAGGAGGATGGAACTTCATCATTCCAAGTTATTAATTGGACACTTCACCTCAATATGCAAATGGACCCTAACTTATAAAAGTGTGGAACCCTGTGCCCAAAGCCCCTTTGTGGGTCCATCTTGAGGCCCATCCTGGCAGGGCTGCAGCCGGGCTCTTGTATCACCAGGGTGTGGCCTTGGAAGGCCTTTCCATAAATCCCTACTTTATTCCTTTAATTTTGTCTGGCCTCTGTTCCAGGTCAAGCTGATAAGGCACCAGCAGCAGCACAAACCTGCAGGCACAGCCAGCAGCAAACAGCACTCACAGTCCTTGGAACTGCAGGCTGGGGAAGGATGTTTTTTCCAAGGACAGACAGGTTTGCTTTCGTATGTGTCTCTCTGTGTGTGTGTGTGTGTGTGTGTGTTTTATTTATTTTTTTAAAAATTAATTTTCTGGCCGAGTGTGGAGCTACCTGCTTCTGGGTCACTAAAAATAGCTGTAAACACGACACTGAGGAAGTGGTGAGCAGGGATGTGGCTGTGTGCCTGTATTTCAGGGGTGGCATCACCATTTAGAGATGCACACCACAGTTAGATTAAAGGCTTAATGGCTGCAATTAAACTTCCTGCAGGAATGAGCTCCTTGCTGAGCTTTTCTCTCAGTGGTGCCAGAGTTTCTGCAGCAGAGAGGAGGTGCGAAGGGGAAGCCCAGCACAAGCCCAGCCAATGGTGCAGCCTCTTACCCCTTGGCCAGCTCTCAGAGTTCAATAAAATCCCCTCTGCAGCGACTTCAGCAGCATTTCTGGTGCACCAGATACTTTGCAGGAGTGAGCAGGTACCAGGAAAACCAGTGGGCAGGTGCCAGGGTGCCAGCGGGCAGGCTGGGAAAAATCCGCCCACTTCCAGCAACTGAGGAAACCCTCTCCATCCAAACGAGCACCAGGCTCAGGTCAGAAACAGGGGGAGAGGGGCTGGGAGCCACCCAGGTGAGGACCCCTGGGGATGCAGGACGTGTTTTGGTGGCTCCAGCTGCCTCTGCAGCACGAGCAGGAGCCAACAGGGCACAGAAGCCACGCAGCTGCTTTACTTACCCCTTCTCAAATTAGAGCCAACTCTCTCTATTCAGTGGGAAGACAAAAGGAAAAAAAGGAGGATTCAACTCATCAGGCAGAAACAAACCTTTCCCTGGCCCCCGTGCCAGAGCCTGAGGTGGAATCACTGGGAATGTCTTTGCTCAGCCAGGTGGGCACAGACAGGGCTTGGGGGAGCAGGAAAGCCTTTGAGTCTGGTTAGCAAGCTGGTTTTGGGGTAGAGAAACACAGCAAAGAAAGCCAATGCCATATTTCTGCTCACCTTTACAAACAGGGCTGCTGTCAGTGAACCCTATTGTAAAGCACTTTGCTGTCTGGGGATGAAAATTGCTGGATGAAAGCTTTGTGTATAATTTTTTGCTTCAAGTACAACTGTTTGCTTCAAGATCACCCTTTTAAGTGATCTTTAGTGCCTGATTTCGACATCTTCTTTTCAGCCTTGCAAGACTTGTTTTCATTGGCCTGGAGAGCAAATCTGCCCATTTCCGAGCTGAAACAGTTTTCTGGTGGAAATTGCAGCCAGGTCAGCATTAAGGCTAATCCAATATTGTTTGGAGCCGTTGAACGGAAATGGTGCTCGGATGGAAACAAACGGAGCGAGGGCCCCAGAGAACAGCCAGAAAGTTACAGCACTCAACTGCTATCTTTTTTCATTACAGCAGCACTGCTTCCTTGGAGCTGCCCGTTAATTTCTGAGCCTTTAAAAAGGAGGGAGCAAGAACGAGTTAAGAGAAGAGGATCAATAAATGAAAGGAATGAGAAGCGGGGAGAGCAGGCTCATATGGAGGTTAATGTCTGGCTCTCTGTGATTACACCTTCACTGCTGTGACACATGCAGAGTTCAGGGGAACAAAGACCCCTCATTAACTCCTGGCTGCTCTCCTTGGGATCACAACTGGAAGAGCTGTCCCAAAAGTAGAACACGATGAAGTTGCTCTGGTCCAACAGCAGAGCAGGCTGCCTGAGAGCTGAGCTCTTAGGAGGGGATGTCCTCAGCCGTGCCAGCAGTTCTCAAATGCACTTGGGATAGGCAGCAGATCTGCCTTTTGGGGGGTTATGGGGATCTGAAAATCAGGGCAGAGGGGTCTGTGGTGCTTTCTGCCAGACAGAAAGGGCAGTGGGATACTGAGCAGTCACTCACCACAACAGTGGTGGGAGAAGAGTGGGTGAGCAGTGGGTGAGCTCCCACAGCCCCCACCCACAGCAGGTCCTGCCTGTCCAGGGTGTCCTCACCTGAAACCTGAACCTCCCTGCTGTCCTGGGGCTCCTCACCCGAACCAGCTGGGCTTCCCCCAGGGAGATGTTGCCTGGTGCAGCCAGGACCTGGAAGCTGCCTTCGTGTGGGCTTGAAGCAAAAGCAGAGCCCAGTTCCAGCGAGTCATAGCAGGGCCACAGCTGGCACCCAAGAGCCTGGTGGGATCTTCTCAGCTCCCAGCTGTTTTTGGCCCTCTCCCAGCCAGCCTTCAGGCACGGGTGTGATGTCATAAGTTTTAAGTTTTTTCTTTTTCTGTTCTGCTTTAGTGTGTAACTCTCAGCTGCATATGAAGTGTTACTAAGTTCTCTTCCCAGGGCAGTCAGACACAACAATTCTCTCCAGCTCAAGATTCAAGGACAATCCTTCCCAACCTCAGGCCCAAAAGCACAAACAACATAAAGAAGAGCAGGGCAAGCAAGGAGGCTGGAACTTCATCATTCCAAGTTATTAATTGGACACTTCACCTCAATATGCAAATGGACCAGAACTTATAAAAGTGTGGAACTCTGTGCCCAAAGCCCCTTTTCTGTGTCCATCTTGAAGCCCATCCTGGCAGGGCTGCAGCCGGGCTCTTGTATCACCAGGGTGTGGCCTTGGAAGGCCTTTCGGTAAATCCCTACTTTATTCCTCTCATTTTGTCTGGCCTCTGTTCCAGGTCAAGCTGCCAAGGCATCAGCTGGGCACAGGGGGCCTCTCATCTCCCCCCCTGGGAGATCAGCCCTGCAAAGGACACCTGGGGAGCAGGGGCCAGGAGGAGGGTGGCATCACCATGGCTTGGGCACTGCCCTCCTCCCCCTTGGTGGTGCCCCCAGCCCCTCAGTTTCCACCTGTTTCTGCATGCTCCAGGCAGGGGAAAGCAGCCCCAGCCTGGGTCAGCACCTGAGCCTGGGGCAGGGGTGACATGGGCACTGCTGCAGGACCCAGAGAGGCAGCTAGGTAGGTCAGCCGATTTAAAATGTGCTTCTTTGGTGAAAATAGAAGAGAGAGCATCCATCACCTTCAGCTGGTATAAATGCATGCCCTCCTTCTTTCAATCACACCTGCCTGCCTCTTCCACACTGCCATCCTTTCCTGCCCACAGGAGGATCTGCTGTCTCTTTCCTCACTCTGTTTAAATTCTCCTTCTTGGAACAGTGGCGTCTATACCAACATTGAAAATTTTATTATTACTTTGCTTCTCATCCCAGTTTCCTGTGCTTCTCATGGCATCTTCTTCAGACACCTTTCCCTTTCTGGTTTCCCAGCCATTGTTTTCTGATTTCCAACAGCTGTCAGGCTAACTTCTGGCTAAATTGTTCCCTCCACTGTTTCTACAACACTTCTTAAAGAGCTCTTTCGCTTTCCGTTCACAGCCATTTAGTTATTGTTTTTTTTTCCACCCGGTCAGTTTTGCTGGTAATTTCCCCTGATTTATTTCAGCATTTTTGAAGCAGTGGGAGGCTCTATTGCTGGCTGGGGCTGCCCTCTGCTCCTACTGACCATAATCAGATCACAGGCACTGCTCCCCAAGCAATTACCTCTTCTTTAGCAGTTAAATGGATGCAGCAATAGAGCATCCTCTTGCATCTGGCTGACTGGTTTCTGGGTCAGGATATGTCCATCTGAACCCTCTGGAAATTCTCCTGACACTGGCCCTGGTCACACACATCCCCAGTGGAGGTTTCCCCACAGCATCACAACCCAGACCCTGTGGGTGGGAGGGCACCAGTTTCTGCTTTAATGCAGCATACTTTTTTATTTCCTGCTTCCTTTTTATTTGCCAAAAAAAAATAGAAGAAATTTTAAATTGCCTGATGAAGCCACCCCCATGAATGATAAAAGTGTTTTTATTGCAACTCCCTCCTCCCAGGGTGCCCCCAGTACAGTCCCTGAATCTTCCAGGCACATCTATTGCCGACTGCATCGTCCCTGTGACATTAGCCTGCAACTCACTGCAACTCAGCAGGAGCAGGAAATATTTCCCAGGTGCTGTATAATTCTCCTAAAACCATAAAACAAGTGGCTGGGCCCATTTGCCCGTTTATCCTGGATCAGATGCAATCTCCCACACGGGCTCCTGCTCTCCTATTGCACAGAAGGGCTGTTAAGTGTTTTTGTTGCAAGACTGTGAGAGGAATGATTTATAGCCCAGGGATTTAGTGACATCTTTTTCTTGTTAAATCATCTCTTTCTCACCCAAGGTGTAGGACTCGGTGTCTTTGTGACAAGAAAAAAAAAAATCGCTTTTTGTCTTTCTTTTTCCAGTGGCATCTTAGAAAGCTTTTTTTTTTTTTTCTGTTGCATCTTCAGCATGGATTTTGGCTGTGCAGGTCCAGGGAGACCTGCTCCTCAAAGCTGAAGGTGAAGGAAAGCCTGGGCCCTTCAGGTGACAAGGTACTCAGCTCCCTTCAAGGCTAGGAATTGGCAGGGAGGACCTAAATTACCTTGTTTTTCACAGCATCTCCTCTCCTTTCGTGCTGTCTGTGCCAGGCAGGGAGGGAGCAGAGCTGGCCAGACCCCGTGGGAGCAGGGCAGCACTGGGCCATGGCTGCAGGGGTCACCTGCACCCCTTCTGTGGCACTCAGAGGTGAGGTGAAGCCTCCCTGTCCTGGCTCTGCTTCAGAGAAACCCCCAGCAGAAAGAGCCCCAGCCCCAGCCCTGCTCCAGGTGTGCTGGGAGCTGAGCCTGCCTCCAGCCTCTGCAGCTGTTCCCTGCTCCCTCCCTGCAAAAAAAAAAAAAAAAGGCTTTGCAGAAAGGAACCAAACCAACCCACCATAAAATAAAGCCTGCTTTGCCTTGCTGTCCCCATTCCCAGCAACCTTGATTGCCAAGAGCAATAATGAATCAGGTTTTTTTTTCCCTGGGAAAGGCTTTCCACCTTACCCTGGTGCCAGTCCCAGACTGAATGGTTTTAGCCCCCGACGCATTGCTGGGATTCCTCTTGTCCTGCCACCAGTTTGTGCCCTGTGGAGGTGTTGTGGGAGCAGCTGTGAGGCCTCTGAGGGTGGTGGGGTTTACAGCCACTTCTCTCCATGGCCGAGGCCATTGCCATCATATTTTACACATGGCTCAGTCTGTATTTGCTGCGTTTTGCACTATATATTTTCATTACCGGAAAGAGCTGAGGGCTAAGGATGCTTAAACTGTAATAAATACATAAATTGCTCCTGAAGACTCCCAAACACCCTGATGGAGGCCCAGGGAAGACACTATTACCTTACAGTGTAATTGAAGCCCTGGGAGAGGTCACTTTATTTTCACAGCCCTTAATTTTTTATGACGAATGGTTCCTAATATGCAGCTGACAAAGATGCTCATATGGTGTTGCTAAGTGAGAATATGAGAAAAGGGAGGGAATGTGATTATGGGGCTGCAGAGAGTGACACACTGCCTTTCACAGCAGGGCTGGAGGGACAGGGGCAGGCTGGAGATGGGGGAGAGCAGCAGGGTTGCACCTGAAACACCCAACACTGGGCACCTCTAGTCTTCCCTCTTGGCCTGCCAGGACCATTAGGAGGAGCTGGATGTTGGCTGGTTCCCTCCAGAGATACCAGT